>JAZBNJ010000047.1:1805000-2355000 GCA_037349165.1 Choristoneura rosaceana | reverse complement strand
GAGTGTACTTTTTGTTGACTGTAGGTACTTGCATTGTTATCTAAACTACATAAATGTACCTAATTTCAAGTCGGTACTATTCACTATTGAGGAGTTGTCTGTCTGTCTGTCTGTTTGTTACGCTTTCACGCCAAAACCGCTGAACCGATTTTGATGAAATTTGGTACAGGGATAGAATAGACCTTGGGAAAGAACTAGAAAAGGTTAGAATTGCGACAATTGATTTGTGCGAGCGAGCGAAGCGAGCGAGCAAGACGGTTCGGAGCAGAAGCGACTCGGATAGGTTAGGTTCCGAAGGCTAAGGCGGGAGCGAAGCGCAGCGTAGCTCCCGCCTTAGCCTTCGATGTTAGGTATTTTTTTATAGCAGCCCTAATAATAAAGATAATAGATATAGATTAGTAATAGAAAAATCGGTCAAGTGCGAGTGCGAGCGACTCGCGCATGAAGGGTTCCGCATTTCCGTACAATGTTTTAAAAACAAATAGTTCAGTAATATTTTTTTCTAAAAAAATTTTATACAAGCTTATTTCCTGGTGGTACTTTTAGTCCCTGGTTACCAAAGTGGGTAGTCGTCAAGACGAATCAAATGAGATCAAAATCGAGTCGTCTCATTGCAGAGTTCCTATGGCCAACATCTAACTTCATCATCAGATCAACTCTATGTCACAATAATATTGCATTGTCATCGGATTTATACATGCGTGTAAAATTTCAGCTCAATCGGTTGAAGATATCCACTTCAATTTTGAGTTGAAATATTCCACCCGAGCAAACATACCTCACCACAATAAGTTTTTGTTAAAAAATTCATTTTTAATACAAGCTTTTCTTGCCGAGTGTACTTTTTGTTGACTGTAGGTACTTGCATTGTTATCTAAACTACATAAATTTACCTAATTTCAAGTCGGTACTATTCACTATTGAGGAGTTCCCTCCTGCAGAGGCGATCCTGGCAGGACCACCAAAATGTCACTACCAGATTATTGTATTGTTACCAAATTTGTGTTTATAGAACTTTATTTCTCAAAAGAAATTGTTACATTTCACTTAATGAGAACTTATACTAATATACAATTTATACCAGTGAGCACCATGAGGTGCACACAATTAAAGAAAAAGAAGAAAAACAATACTTAAACAACTAAACTACGTGCAGGTATCTTTTTTAAACCAATACGGGTAGGGAGAAAACTCCAAGTAGCGAAGTAGTACAATAAATAAAAGTATCTTGTTTGTTACCTGTTTCTGCGTGCATGTTTAACTGCAACACGCAGGGCCGGATTTAGATTTTCTCAATTACATACTCTTTCAATTTACTCTTAAAGATATTAATATTTTTACATTCTTTAATAGACTTTGGTAATTGATTGTAAAACTTGGCCCCTTCAAACCCTATACTTTTTTTCCCAAATTTTGTTCGCGTCTTTGAGAGACACAGATCATTAGCATTGCGCAGACGACAAAAACCTTGTTCAGCCTTAGTTTTAAAAATTAATTGCGAATTTATTTTTTTATCTATAATTTTTTTAATTAAAATACACGTATTGTTAAAATATAACTGATTTAGGTTCATAACTTTAGTTTCCGAGTAAATTAAACGACTAGGTGTGAGGAATTCAAATTGAAAGAGTGTTTTTATGACTTTATTCTGAGCAATCTGCAGACTTTTAAGAGCAGTTTTATTTGCACTACCCCATATTTCTATGAGGTAGTTCAGGTGAGATTTAACAAGAGAATTATAGATAGTGTATCTCACCTGACGCGGAAAACTGTGCACAGTATTGAAAAGGCAGCCCCGCAACGACGACAGTTTGGATCTAATTTTATTTATGTGAGGTTTCCACGTCAATTCACTGTCCAGTATGAGTCCCAGATACTTTTCTTCTGTCGATCTTTTTATTTGTATATTGTTTATTGTAAGTGGAATATCATCACATACTTTTTTATTTTTAGCCTTAAATATTACATAACTTGTTTTTGCAATGTTGATAGTTAATAAATTGTATTGAAACCAGTCATGAAGTGCATTGAGATCCTCTTGTGCCAATTTTTTCATTTCATCTACAGAGTGTCCAAAGTAAAACACGCAAGTGTCATCTGCGTACAAACTTAACTCCCCACGAAGAGGTACCTGACTTATATTATTGATGTAAATTAAAAACAAAAGTGGCCCAAGAATTGATCCCTGAGGGACACCACAAGTAATTGGTTGAGGAGAGCTTTGTTTGTTTGCATTACCTACTTTGACAATTTGGATACGGTTTTCCAAATAGGATTCGAAAATTTTATGTGCATTGCCAGTTACGCCTATGTTTTTAAGTTTTTCGAGAAGAAGCGAATGACTTACCGTGTCAAACGCTTTCTGAAGGTCAATAAAGATACCAAGACATATTTTTTTTATCATCTATGTTCGATTTGATGTTACTTACTAAGTCAATTACCGCTGATAATGTACTTGACTGCGGGCGAAATCCATATTGTCGATTAAAAAGAAATTTAATTTCCGTAAGATATTTGTTTAAACGGCAATAAATAACCCTTTCAAAAATTTTAGAAAATATCGGCAGTACAGATACTGGCCGATAATTCCCTGGATCCATTTTGTTTCCTGATTTGAAAATTGGTGTAACTTTGGCAATTTTCAATGAATCGGGGAAAATACCAGATTCTAGGCAGTAATTAATGCACTTCGTAAGGTTAGGAATTAAATATTGCTTAATACATTGAATACATTTTGTTGTAATTTTGTCTATACCTGAACTACAATTTGGGTCAAGACTATTTATTATTTTCAATATTTCATCCTCGCTACTTGGTGTCAAATTTGACAATCCATTACCAAAGTCATGTCGGTCATTAGAATTTGTAGGAGCATTAGCACCTCCATGATACATAGAGGGAATTTTGCTAGCTAGCTGGGGACCAATTGTTGCAAAGAAATTGTTAAATTCTTCACAAATTTCTTTTTCATCCGTGGTGGCACCGGTGGAGGTCATAAGTTTTGAAGGAGCACTATTAGCCTTTTTTTTATTGTTGGTCAAAGAGTTAATCAATGACCACATTTCTTTAGGGTCGTTTTTACATTTCTGAAAAGACTCATAATAGTATTTGTTCTTCATTTTGTTCTTAAGCACAGTAGTCTCATTTCTTTTTTTTTTTAACTTTACTAGTAAGTCTTCACATCCTGGATTCTTTTTCAATTGTTGCCACAGTTTATTTCTTTCATTAATCTTTTCTATGATATCTCTGTTAATCCAGTCCTGTTTTGGTGGATTATTTACTTTAGTTTTTAGAATCGTACTATTTCTTATTAAGTTTTTCACAGAATCATGTAATAAGTCAAAGTTGTGATTACAAGTTACATTAATAACGTTTTCCGCTTGTTTTCGTAGATTTTCATAATTGATGGCTTCGTATTGTGTCCTACCAAGGATTTTTGTCTTTATATTTTTTATTCTAAGAATTATTTGTTTGTGATCAGATATCGAGGAATCAGCTAGTGCTATATTAATGTTTTTGTTGTTCATATTTGTAAGAATATGGTCCAAAACACTTTTTGTTGTAGCTGTTGTACGTGTTGAGTGTTGTTCATCTAATCGGTTAATAATTTTATATCCATTTTCATTGAGCATGACTGTGTATCTTTTTGAATTCCTGTCTTTGATTAGTAAATTTATGTTAAAATCTCCAAAAATAATAGTAGGTTTTCTTTGCGGCAACTGTCTTTCGAAGTCTTCTAGAAATGCATCCATCTGTGTATCTCCTGGTTTGTAAATAAGTCCAATATTTAGGTCTAATTTGTGAGTGTGCAACCATAGATAGTTATTTCCATTAGCATATTTTTCTCCAATAAGATTATGGCTTATGTTTTTGTGTATGTAAATAGAAACCCCACCACCTCTTCTGTCCGTCCTGTAGTTGTAATAATGTAAGTAATTAGGGATTTCCAAATAATTCGCCTCTTCTTCGGATTTGATCCATGTTTCCGTCAAAAGTATTAAATGGAACTGCATAGTCAACAATTTAATAATGCATTTTAGTTCATCCAACTTTCCATGCTTCACAAGACTCCTTTTATTTGTGTAGAAAAAATTTAAGGAACCTTCTATGGGTTCCAAATCATCGTAAGAGTTTAATATTTGGTAAGATAAATTTACGTTATTGTTTGTGGGTTCTTCATTAATGGTTCTCATTGGTTGCTCCGGTTGCTGTCGTTTTTTGGTAACGATACTATTTTGGGACAGCCCTTGACATATTTAATAGTTAGGTTAGTTTCGCCACTCTCCAGTCTATTTGAAAGCTGGTCACGCAAACTTTTTATATACGTTTGTTGAGCAGGAGTTTGATCGGAGAAAAGCTTAATTGTAGGATGTTGATAATTTACTCGGTTTCGGAGGATATCTTTTGCCATCATACTGGACTCAAAACAAACTTTAAGGGGACGATTTAGTCCAGGTTTGTATTTACATAAGTATGCCAAATTTCAAGTCAATCGGACCACTGGAAGTGGATGAAATTCAGCTTCCAAGATTTGACCCAAACAAACGATAAAAAAATAAATAAACAAACAGGGCAAGCTAACGAAAAGCTTCTAAAAAAAATTCCAAAATGTAGGTACTTAAGCACTTGTACAAGTATTTCGAATAAAAAATAATTTGATTTCTCATCCTCTTTGGTTCTGGCTGTTTGCTTCTGAAGGCTATTGCCACCCAGGGCTTTTAAAAAAAATTGGCTGTCATGCGGTTTATTCGCGGGAAATTCTGCGGACTTCTTTTTTTTATGAAATAAATAATAAGAAATTGGACTTGGTGTGAATAAATTTTTAACTGTATTATAAAGCTTGTAAATAGTGTTAAATACTTAGTATGATTTTTTATAGTGTAAAAAACAATAAGTAAACATAGTGATAGTACAGTGTGGATTTGACTAGCGCTTTATCAAAGTTGGCTTCATTGAGGTTTGTGATTCATAAATTGCTTCATTTATTTTGCACAAAAACTAATAAATCAGGCAGTCACTAATTATATTATCGAAACTTTAATTCAAACGACATAGCTCGCCTTAGCAACGGCTAATAACGCCTAGCAACAAAAAAAAACGCAAAAAAAAAACTTACGTTTAATATGTATTTAAGTATGTATTTATCTATATAAGTATGTTTATCCGTTGCTTAGTACCCATAACACAAGCTTTGCTAAGCTTACTTTGGGGCTAGGTCAATTGGTGTGAATTGTCCCGTGATATTTATTTATTTATTATTTATTTATTGTATGACGACCCCCTTTAATTTGTAACTTTATTTTATTTTTAGTATTTGTTGTTATAGCGGCCACAGTAATACATAATCTGTGAAAATTTCAAGTGTCTAACTTTTACGGCTTAAGAGATACGAGCCCTGTGACAGACGGACGGACCGTTCATTGCTAGCAATTACGTTTCCAGAGAATATTTAAGAAAGTAGGTAATGAGCCACACAATAAGTATAAATACCTTAGTGATAAGCGGCGGGCGACGGAACCGGTCTGCGCGGGACGGCACCGCTCGCGCAGAATGTAGTCAACGCAGGCAATCAGCTGATGAGGAATCTCGCCCGCGCACTGCCCCACACCTGAAACAGTTCGGCCCAAAATATAATATAATAATAATTCAGTTCAAAAAATAAATAACCCAACCATAAAAATTTCACTAAATAATACTTAGATATGACCTAATTTGGCCCGCCTTAGCCTTCGATGTTAGGTATTTTTTTTATAGAGAAATATGCCTTACTGTGCCATTTTAGAATGTAATAAAATCGGTCAAGTGCGAGTGCGAACGACTCATGTAGGGTTCCGTACGATGCGGTCGTGTCGTTTTATTACAGAGTTCCTATGGCCAACGTCTAATTTCATCATCAGATCAGCTCTACGTGCAGCAGTGCTTGCACTGTTGTGTTTCGGCAGAGTAAGACAGCCGGTGAAATTACTGGAACTTGAGGTATTCCAACTTAGGCCTTAGGTTGGCAACGCATCTGCAATACACCTGATGTTGCAGATGTTTATGGGCAGTGGTGATCTCTTACCACCAGGAGACCCACTTGCTCGTTTGCCTTCCAGTCGAATAAAAAAAACATGCACGCAAAAATTTCAGCTAAATCGGTTGAAGATAGCCACTTCAAATTTAAGTTGAAATATTAATTCCACCCCAACAAACAACCAGTTACATTACTAGTTAATAAAAACATGTCACCAAAATGTAAGCACTAGGACTAGGTGCAAGTATTTTGAATAAATAATAATTTTAAATTCTCATCCTCTTTGGCTGTCGCCCTGTAGTAGGCTGAATGGTGCTTCAGACTTATGCCATGCTCGCACCAGAAAAAAATGTACAATTAAAAAAAATATATTAGCGCGGTAATTTCGGCCGACGCACGGCGCGTACTTATTATTATTAGTGAATTAATCATAACCTGATTTTAAATTTTGACCTTGTAAATAAATATTGTTACTTAGTATAAATTACAACGGACATTTTTTAGTGTAAAAAACATTAAACATAGCGGCTGTGAGTGCTTAATTGACGTCGGATTTTGTGAAGTGTGTGTAGTGTGTGTCGGAGGTTTGTGGATCATAAATTGTTATTTAGTCTTAATGCTGCACACAAAAATAAACCACGGCCTTAGAGATAATTATTATACTATCGAAGGTTTTATAAAATAGCGCTAATAAAATCACAAATGAATAAGTAGTTAAACATTAAAAACAACATAGGGTCACTCGCGTTGCCCCTAGCAACTGACGGCCGAATCTTAGCAGCCTAGCAACCAAAAACCGCTGAATGAAACGCGTTTATTGTATGAAGACCCCCCTTAATTTTTAACTTTATTTTATTTTTAGTATTTGTTGTTGTAGCGGCCACTGTAATACATAATCTGTGAAAATTTCAAGTGCCTAGCTATTACGGCTCAAGAGATAGAGCCCCGTGACAGACGGACAGACAGACAGACAGACAGACAGACAGACAGACAGACAGACAGACAGCGGAGTCTCAGTAATAGGGTCCCGTTGGCACCCTTTGGGTACGGAACCCTAAAAACGATGTCCGAACGAAAAATATCACCCAAGGTATCATATCATCGACGATTTTTTTTATTTACGATTTGATTTACGATCAAATTACGAACATTAACAATCCCGGTTGCGGTACATAAATATTCATTCACCCATTCAATCCATCCGCGCCAGCTTCAACGAAACATAGCTACCTTGTAGATCTTCAGGTCGCTGAATTTGACGTCGAACGAGTGCGGGTAGTACGGCGTGCGTTTCCCGTAGAAGTACTCGCGGATACGGGCGTCACGCACCTCTGCCCGCGCCGCGCTCGACCGCTCTACCACCTGAAACGAAACATACCTAAAGTACAATTCAATAGAATCTGACAATTTTCTACACATTTAACACACCCTAACGTGGGCACGCTTGATTATATATGTCCCTGTTGTTGCAATTATCATCTAAAAGGAATCAAAAAAGAATAATAGGCACATCACAAAGCCTTAGGCTGCCCGGTGTTCATATTAGTAGGCTGGAAGTGTCTACAGGATTGTTAGATTCTATTGAATTGGAGTATAAAAAAAATTTTATAACAAAAAATAGAACCGACTACAAAAAACCATGAAAATAATTTTCTACCAGTCTGAAGTCGGTGCCTCAGCACGAGCTAGCAGGAGTGGACCATAATCGTCTACCTCACCTACAACTATTCGAGTAAATGGCTTCAATCACTCCTGCTGGCTCGTGCTGAGGCACCGACTTCAGACTGGTAGAAAATTATTTTCATGGTTTTTTGTAGTCGGTTCTATTTTTTAACCCCCGACGCAAAAAAAGGGGTGTTATAAGTTTGACCGCTATGTGTGTCTGTGTGTCTGTCTGTCTGTGTGTCTGTCTGTGGCACCGTAGCTCTTAAGCGGGTGGACTGATTTGAATGCGGTTTTTTTTATTTGAAAGCTGATTTTTTGGCGATGGTTCTTAGACATGTTTTATCAAAATCGGTTCAGCCGTTTCAAGATCATCAGCTCTTTTGTTCGCTGCGGTAGGAATTTTATATGCATAATGGGTATTTACTTTAATTTCAAGCATATTTGGGACGTAAAATTTGAAACACCCATGTATGCTATATAACTATGCAAGAATATGCAATTCTCGGCCTGATGCTGCAGCCAGGATATCCAGAACACCAGTAGGTACACTCTTGATAAAACTATAGCAGATATATCGTGTTTGGATTCGTTTCGATCAGTTTTTGATTCTATATACAATGCAATGGTGGCAACAAGATGAGCTGATGCTGCAGCCAAGATATCCAGCACACTTGAACACTATAAAAAATAATAGCACATATGTCGTGTTTGGATTCGTTTTGATCAGTAATTGATTCTACATACAATGCAGTGGTGGCAACATGACGAGCTGATGCTGCAGCCAGGATATTCAATACACTAGTACACTTAAAAAAAATATATAACAAAGTTTAAAAAGCATGAAATAAAAAAACTAAAATTAAAAATTTTAAAAACCCCCGACAAAAAAAACGCCAAAAAATAAAAAATAAAACGAAAAAAAAGGCGCCAAAAAAGAACAACTAAAAAGTAAAAAATAATTATGCACTACCTAGCTATTGCCCGCGACTTCATCTGCGAAGAATTCGTTTATCCCTATCCCGCGGGGACTATGGTGAGATCCCGCAAAATTAGCCCAAGTTAATTTAGTATAAGTACCTAGTAATATTTTTTTTATCTAAGCGTAGTCGGTGTCGGGGGACCGCTAAGGTTAATACTTTAAAAATACAACGTATGCACTTTAGTTTCCTGTTAACCTTAGCGGTCCCCCGACACCGACGACGCTTAGATAAAAAAAATATTACTAGGTACTTATACTAAATTAACTTGGGCTAATTTTGCGGGAAATCACCATAGTCCCCGCGGGATAGGGATAAACGAATTCTTCGCAGATGAAGTCGCGGGCAATAGCTAGGTAGTGCATAATTATTTTTTACTTTTTAGTTGTTCTTTTTTGGCGCCTTTTTTTTCGTTTTATTTTTTATTTTTTGGCGTTTTTTTTGTCGGGGGTTTTTAAAATTTTTAATTTTAGTTTTTTTATTTCATGCTTTTTAAACTTTGTTATTGTTATAAAATTTTTTTTTCACGCTTTTTAGTGTAAAGCATCTAAGATTTAATAGTTTAATGTCAACTGCTCGTCACCTTTTACGAAAAATTGCTTTTTCCGATGCAGAGATGTTCATTATTGAGGAGTCCTGGTGCTTCACCACCCATTCCATTTCACCATATGCGTTCCGAGGAGCATAAATTGCTTAGCAACTGTGTTAAAGTAATTGAAATTCAACCCATGAAATACTTGTTATTGAGTAGTAACTCCGATGGTCAACTGTGGTCTTCATCATCAGTTCCACTTTACCAAATGATGATTTTCAAGAGCAAATGCACGAGTTACTACTAAATATATCAAAATTACCATAGGTGTCCCTACAACATTTGAAGAGTTCCCTCGATTTCCTTAGGATCCAATCATCAGATCCTGATTTGGTGCTTATGGGACCTAATTGAAAGCATTCCTAGACGAACGCAAAAAAAAATTTTTAAATCGGTTCATAAATGACGGAGTTCTGAGGTAACAAACATAAAAAAAAAATAAAAAAAAAACATACAACCGAATTGATAACCTCCTCCTTTTTTTGAAGTCGGTTAAAAATAAAATTTTAAGCATGTCAATATTTGATGAAAACAATTACAATAAGACTGGTTCTCCTGAAAGGATCGAAGGAATGAAAACACAATAAAATAACATAAAAAAAAAGAATAATGGTCAAAATGTCAATGATATGTAAAAATTAATAAATTAGGAATAATTCAGTAACAATTCAAATGTCAGTGTAAAAACAATAAAAATAAAAAACAAGAAATAATAATAAAAAATAAAACAATAAAAATAAAAACAAGAAATAATAATAACAATTTAAACAATATAATTAAAATTTCATATTCATAAATTCATTTATTGAATAATAGCTATTTATGCAACTGTATCGCAATAGGGGTCCTTTTAATACGAGTGTGGTTTCATGAAACGAGGCGTAGCCGAGTTTCATAAAAGGGTCACACGAGTGTTATAAGGCCTAATTGCGTACAGTTGCATACAATATTTTATCTACGTTCATATATTAAATCCTCTATCATGTGTTCAAGAAACATTGAGAATTAATTACCTGCATTGCAACCAGAACTTATACTAGGACCTTCACTTTGCTGGTAAATTATGAGTCATTCCTTCGCCGAATCTAAAATATCGGGCGGAGTCAAATCTTCTTCGCATTCACTGATATCAGACATTTTTAAGCAAAAACAAAATTTTCTCACGAAAATTCGTACAACAGAATGACAACCTATAAACGGAATGGCGGTAAAACCAGTACATCACTGCGCATGTGCGGGATGTGCGCGCATGCGCTAAAGCAGGCACTGCCACAGACAAGTGAATATTGGAATCAAAACTTTTTGATATAAACTTTTTGGATTTGCCCTGTATCATAATGGTTTAAAAAATTATATTATAACATTATTTTGTTAGAAGAGAAGTGTTATAAAGTAATTTTTTTTTAATATTTCGGTATTGTGTTTAAAAAGTATGTAAATATAAACTCGTTTTGAATTTTATAATTCGAATATTACGATGCGAGAGTAGATAAAACGCTTTATCTACTCTCGCATCGTAATATTCGAATTATAAAATTCAAAACGAGTTTATATTTACATACTTTTTAAACACAATACCGAAATATTAAAAAAAAATTACTTTATAACACTTCTCTTCTAACAAAATAATGTTATAATATAATTTTTTAAACCATTACGATACAGGGCAAATCCAAAAAGTTTATACCAACAAGTTTTGATTCCAATATTCACTTGTCTGTGGAAGTGCCTGCTTTAGCGCATGCGCGCACATCCCGCACATGCGCAGTGATGTACTGGTTTTACCGCCATTCCGTTCATAGGTTGTCATTCTGTTGTACGAATTTTCGTGAGAAAATTTTGTTTTTGCTTAAAAATGTCTGATATCAGTGAATGCGAAGAAGATTTGACTCCGCCCGATATTTTAGATTCGGCGAAGGAATGACTCATAATTTACCAGCAAAGTGAAGGTCCTAGTATAAGTTCTGGTTGCAATGCAGGTAATTAATTCTCAATGTTTCTTGAACACATGATAGAGGATTTAATATATGAACGTAGATAAAATATTGTATGCAACTGTACGCAATTAGGCCTTATAACACTCGTGTGACCCTTTTATGAAACTCGGCTACGCCTCGTTTCATGAAACCACACTCGTATTAAAAGGACCCCTATTGCGATACAGTTGCATAAATAGCTATTATCCAACAAAAGGTCTTTTAGTCGACGGCTAAACGTTTCATCGTTCTTTTCGCTTTTTTAACACGCTTTTATTAGCTTGGGTTGTAACTAACTATGTATGTATGTATGTAACGGAATCTTTGAACTTAATTTTCACCAGTTTCCAGAAGTCTGATTAATTTCAAACTTTGCATACGTATCAAGGACCGATGACAATGCAATAAACCGAACTAAAAAATGGAAAATAAATAATAGTTAAAAAAAAACTAAAAAAAAATTTATAACAAAAAATTGAACCGACTACAAAAAAACATGAAAATAATTTTCTACCAGTCTGAAGAGGGAACTATGGCCCAAGCCCTCTCATTCTGAGTGGAGGCCTGTGCCCAGCAGTGGGACGTATATGGGTCAAAATCAGAGAGGTGAGTATTTAAGATTTTGAAATATCTGAGAAATTAAGTTTCTTTTTGAAGAAAACTAGCAAGAGTAATCTGTTTTGTCATTTGTCATGAATCTTTCCTGTTAATAGGCACGCACAAAAATATATATTTTAGAAGTTCTACCTATTATAATGAAAAATGACAGAGTCATAAGTCATTTCGGGAACACTTTTAAATATTTTTTTAAATAATAAAATGAGCAACGTATTTAAGAATAACCTTCAATAAATTTAAGTATACCTGTTCCTAAATCTAAAAATGTTATTATTTTGTATGTTTTTATAGTAAAAACACGTATTTTTAAAATTACTTTCCATAAATTTTCAATTTGTGTAAATTCTGCTCCTAATTTTCCATTTATTGTATACATTCTTGCACTACAGGGTATATTTATAATATAAATATGAAATTTTAAAGATGATTTCATCTTGTATATACAAGATTTAACTATAACATTACATATTAGTGATTTATTTGACGTTTTTGCGATGTTCCCGTAAATGACGGGGGTGTTCTCAAAATGACGTCTACGTTCGCTGAACAAAGGCAACACTCGGTTTTTGACATATTTTATGCATGAAAATAATATACATTTGCAGTATTGTACCTTTTATTTGTACTTAAGGAACGAGGAACACGAGTATCAAAATTTAAACTCAAAATATAATAGTAATAAACTTTGTAGTTTACAAACTTCCGGAGTAACAGAACATCCTCATGTCAATACATCAACTTTGCGAGTAGGCGTATCAGAACGATTTTGCGATGCCCTTTCTTCACGTCTTCTGCTTCTCTGCACTTTTTTTCGCAATTGATCTATTATTCTTTGCATTTTTTGTATTTTATGTTTCTGTTTTTTAACGGTTCTGTAAGCCTGCGCTTTATCCTTTTTAACTTGTTTTCTTCCTGATCTCTTCCTCAACACGCGAATGTTAACTAGCTAAAATAGACTAAAATATTTGCCATTATCTTTTTCTTCTGTCTATACTTTTGAGATTTTTTCTCTACAACTTTCTCTGTTTCCTCTTATCTCTTTCAGTCATATCATCAACAGTCTTAACTTTATTTTCAGCTTTTTTTCTTTGGTAATATTGCCTATCTTTCAGTCTCTTCATCTCTTTTTGTTCAGGTGTCATTTTATCTAAAAACTAGCGCTTCCTTGCATTAGCCCTTTCACGGTGCCTTTTATAAGCATACTGTCCTGTTTTATTCGTTTTTTGAATTCCCTTTCTCTTTATTTTTATCGCTTTCCATGTTACTCGTACTAAACGGATACCTAAAACCAAATTTGGCATGATTTAAAAACAGTAGAGTATCATTCTTGTCACAGACCATCATTCCGGGAATGCCTGTCACGTACGAGAACGTTCCCGAAATGACCGTTCCCAAAATGATTATTCGATAAATATTTTCGTGTGACGCTTGACGCCGCCATGTAAGACATCGGTTTTAGAGGTTATGAACAAGTGAGCTATAATATTTATAATAATTTTGCAAAAAGTATGCAATTTTTCGAAAAATTAATCACCAAAGAGTGTTCCCGTAGTGACAGGGAATTAAAGTACGCCTCACACATATTAAACTAAAAGGTACTTACCTACAAAATCAATCATTTTTTTCCGTAAACACGACATACGCCGTTTGCTTTCACTAGCGAAATTCACACTGTTGCTCCTAAACGCCACCTAGGGTGAGTTGCTTTAATTACATCAACGACCATGCATCGCGTTCACGGAATGATTTGCTAAATGTCGGACAGCGTTTGAATAGCCAAATTATGAAGAAAGTAAACTGATATGAATTTAATTTATACATATATTTTTAATTTGAAGGTTTTTAAAGCCAATATTAAGATATGTAATTTTTAAGTCGTAATTGTAAACATTTTTGACTTGTCTGAACTATGAGATACGGTATAAGGACGCATTCCCGAAATGACTATTTAGGCCTGTTTTTGTTTAAAATCAAGTAAAACATTATAATAAATCAATAAATGTTATGTGCCTTGTAATTACGCACAGTACCTTTATTTTGAAATGAACTATTGTAGTAATATTACGTTATTTTATTAAGAAAAACTTGTCAGAAGCACAATGCTCACCTCTCTGATTTTGACCCATATAGGCTGGGACGAAACTGAAGTCGGTGCCTCAGCACGAGCCAGCAGGAGTGGACCTATAGTCGTCTTCTTCACCTACATACCTTATACATACCCATACTTTATATATTAGACTTCAATCACTCCTGCTGGCTCGTGCTGAGGCACCGACTTCAGACTGGTAGAAAATTATTTTCATGGTTTTTTTGTAGTCGGTTCTATTTTTTAACCGACTTCAAAAAAAGGAGGAGGTTATCAATTCGGTTGTGTTTTTTTTTTTTTTTTTTTTTTTTTTTTTTATGTTTGTTACCTCAGAACTCCGTCATTTATGAACCGATTTGAAAAATTTTTTTTGCGTTCGTCTAGGAATGCTTTCAATTAGGTCCCATAAGCACGAAATCAGGATCTGATGATTGGATCCTAAGGAAATCGAGGGAACTCTTCAAATGTTGTAGGGACACCTATGGTAATTTTGATATATTTAGTAGTAACTCGTGCATTTGCTCTTGAAAATCATTATTTGGTAAAGTGGAACTGATGATGAAGACCACAGTTGACCATCGGAGTTACTACTCAATAACAAGTATTTCATGGGTTGAATTTCAGTTACTTTAACACAGTTGCTAAGCAATTTATGCTCCTCGGAACGCATATGGTGAAATGGAATGGGTGGTGAAGCACCAGGACTCCTCAATAATGAACATCTCTGCATCGGAAAAAGCAATTTTTCGTAAAAGGTGATGAGCAGTTGACATTAAAGTATTAAATCTTAGATGCTTTACACTAAAAAGCGTGAAAAAAAAATTTTATAACAAAAAATAGAACCGACTACAAAAAACCATGAAAATAATTTTCTACCAGTCTGAAGTCGGTGCCTCAGCACGAGCCAGCAGGAGTGATTGAAGCCATTTACTCGTATAGTTGTAAGTTAGGTAGACGATTATGGTCCACTCCTGCTGGCTCGTGCTGAGGCACCGACTTCAGACTGGTAGAAAATTATTTTCATGGTTTTTTGTAGTCGGTTCTATTTTTTGTTATAAAATTTTTTTTTGTTATAAAATTTTTTTTTCACGCTTTTTAGTTAAAAAAATCTAAGATACAATAGTTTAATGTCAACTGCTCATCACCTTTTACGAAAAATTGCTTTTTCCGATGCAGAGATGTTCATTATTGAGGAGTCCTGGTGCTTCACCACCCATTCCGTTTCACCATATGCGTTCCGAGGAGCATAAATTGCTTAACAACTGTGTTAAAGCAGTTGAAATTCAACCCATGAAATACTTATTATCGAGTAGTAACTCCGATCGTCAACTGTGGTCTTCATCATCAGTTCCACTTTACCAAATGATGATTTTCAAGAGCAAATGCACGAGTTACTACTAAATATATCAAAATTACCATAGGTGTCCCTACAACATTTGAAGAGTTCCCTCGATTTCCTTAGGATCCAATCATCATATCCTGATTTGGTGCTTATGGGACCTAATTGAAAGCATTCCTAGACGAACGCAAAAAAAAATTTTTAAATCGGTTCATAAATGACGGAGTTCTGAGGTAACAAACATAAAAAAAAATAAAAAAAAAAAAAACATACAATCGAATTGATAACCTCCTCCTTTTTTTGAAGTCGGTTAAAAATAATTTTAATTTCAAGTTATTAACAAAAGAATTCAATTCAGAGTTATTAACAAAAGCGTGGGGTGCTTGATAAAGTAAATGTAACAATCATTCTATTGGCAACTATCTATGAGAGGAGAGTTATGAAAAAAAATTTATAACAAAAAATAGAACCGACTACAAAAAACCATGAAAATAATTTTCTACCAGTCTGAAGTCGGTGCCTCAGCACGAGCCAGCAGGAGTGATTGAAGCCATTTACTCGTATAGTTGTAGGTGAGGTAGACTATTATAGGTCCACTCCTGCTGGCTCGTGCTGAGGCACCGACTTCAGACTGGTAGAAAATTATTTTCATGGTTTTTTGTAGTCGGTTCTATTTTTTGTTATAAATTTTTTTTTTCACGCTTTTTAGTGTAAAACATCTAAGATACAATAGTTTAATGTCAACTGCTCGTCACCTTGTACGAAAAATTGCTTTTTCCGATGCAGAGATGTTCATTATCGAGGAGTCCTGGTGCTTCACCACCCATTCCATTTCACCATATGCGTTCCGAGGTGCATAAATTGCTTAGCAACTGTGTTAAAGACATTGAAATTCAACCCATGAAATACTTGTTATTGAGTAGTAACTCCGATGGTCAACTGTGGTCTTCATCATCAGTTCCACTTTACCAAATGATGATTTTCAAGAGCAAATGCACGAGTTACTACCAAATATATCAAAATTACCATAGGTGTCCCTACAATATTTGAAGAGTTCCCTCAATTTCTTTAGGATCCAATCATCAGATCCTTATTTGGTGCTTATGGGACCTAATTGAAAGCCTTTCTAGACGAACGCAAAAAAAAAATTTCAAATCGGTTCATAAATGACGGAGATCTGAGGTAACAAACATTAAAAAAAAAAAAAAAAAAAAAAAAAAAAAAATACAACCGAATTGATAACCTCCTCCTTTTTTTTGAAGTCGGTTAAAAAGTAGTAAAATGCACCCCACGCTTTTTACTCTGAATTGAATTCTTTTGTTAATAACTTGAAATTAAAATCCTACTAATCCTACTAATATTATAAATATTATAAATGTGAAAGTTTGTGAGTGAGTGAGGATGTGAGTGAGTGAGTGAGTGAGTGAGTATGTTTGTTACTTCTTCACGCTAAAACGGCTGGACGGATTTGGATGAAATTTGGCAAAAAGTTAGTTTATAACCTGGATTAAAACATAGGATACTTTTTATCCCGATATTCCCACGGGATAGGGATAAAATCTTGAAATAACAACCGCTGGGCTTGGAGTCATGAAATTTGGTATGTTGGTAGTTGGACGTCTGGAATTACTCAAAGACGACTTTTTGACCCGATTTTCCCACGGGATACCTAGGGATGAAATCTCGAAATAACAACCACTGGGCTTAGAGCCCTGAAATTCGGTATGTAGGTAGCTGGACTTCTGGAATAACACATAGGCTATTTTTTACCCCGATATTCCCACAGGATAGGGATAAAATCTTGAAATTATAACCGCTGGGCTTCGGGTCATGAAATTTGGTATGTAGGTAGTTGAACGCCTATAATAACACATAAGCGACTTTTTGACCCAATATTCCAACGGGATACTTAGGAATAAAATCTAGAAATAACAACCGCTGGGCTTAGAGCCATAAAATTAAATATTTGGGTAGCTGGACCTCTGAAATAACACATAGGCTACTTTTTATCTCGATATTCCCACGGAATAGGGATAAAATATTGATATAATAACCCCTGGGCTTAAGAGTCTTTAAATTTGGTATGTAGGTAGCTGGACGTCTGGAATAACACACAAACGACTTTTTGACCCGATATTCCCACGGGATACCTAGGGATAAAATCTCGAAATAACAACTACTGGGCTTAGAGCCATGACATTTGGTATGTAGGTAGCTGGATTTCTGGAATAACACATAGGTTATTTTTCATCCCGATATTCCTACGGGATAGGGATAAAATCTTGAAATAATAACCGCTTAAAATAATAATGAAATTTGGTATGAAAGTAGCTGGATGTCTAGAATAACACATCCCACCAAAAACATTACATGTAAAAAGCTGCAAGTCTCGCAACGCAATGCAGTTCTTGTAATGCTAAAAAGGTTTGAGATGCAATGTTATACCAAGTCGGTTATTTTTGTCAGTACCGGGGGGTTTCCATAGAACTCGATTTTCACCAACTTGCTTATTTTAAAACCATAGAAAAATACAGTTTATAGTTCTCAAATAAAGAGTAAACCAAATTATTTTTTAAGCACATAAATGACTTGGCCATCGCAAGACATAATGACATAAGAATTATAATCATCAACGTCAGCTATTTAAAGTAATTCTAATTAAAGATAGCGCTAGCCCCAGCCTTGCAGTTTGAGTGATACACATAATACGAGAATGACTAAAGGTTGAGTGCGATGGCCAAGTCATTATGTGTTTAAAAAATAATTTGGTTTACTCTTTATTTGAGAACTATAAACTGTATTTTTCTATGGTTTTAAAATAAGCAAGTTGGTGAAAATCGAGTTCTATGGAAACCCCCCGGTAGGTACTGACAAAAATAACCGACTTGGTATAACATTGCATCTCAAACCTTTTTAGCATTACAAGAACTGCATTGCGTTGCGAGACTTGCAGCTTTTTACATGTAATGTTTTTGGTGGGATCTCATCACTTTTTGTAGGCAGTTCTTTTTTTCGGGTACTACTTCTTGTAATAACGCATTACTATCTTCATTTGTTCATCCTTCCTTGTCCATTGTCCATCGTCCATCCTCGTCTATCGTCCATCGTCCATTCTCGTCCATCGTCGCCCATTGTTGAACTTCCGTCGTCCGTCTACCGTCTGTCGTCCATCGTACATCTTCCATCGTCCACCCTCCATCATCCGTCGTCGATCGTCGGTCATCGTCCGTCATCCGTTGTCTTGTCCGTCGTCGGTCGTCGTCTTTTGTCCGTCGTCGCCATCGTCTATCGTTCGTTGTCTGTCGTCTGTCGGCGTTCGTCGTCTGTCGTCGTCCGTCGTCTGTCATCGTCCGTTGTCCGTCATCGTCCGTCGTCGAACTTCCCTCGTCAGTCATCGTCTGTCGTCCGTCGTCGAACTTCCGTCGTCATCCATCGTCTTTCGTCGGTCGTTCGTCTTTCGCCCGTCTAACTTCCGTCATCCGTCGTCGTCCGTCGTTTTCTGTCGTCCGTCGTCGTCCATCGTTCATCCTCCACCATCCATCGTCCGCACTAGGCTCGCGTGGGAACTAAGGCCCAAGCCCTATTATTCTGAGAGGAGGCTTGTGCCCAGCAGTGGGACGCATATAGGCTGGGATGATGATGATGATCCATCGTCCGTCGCCCATCGTCCATCGTCCACACTCCATCGTCCAACGTCCATTTTCTACCCATCGTCCATCGACCATTATCCATTGTCCATCATCCATATTCCAATTTCCGTCGTCCATCCTCGCGTCCACTCGCATCGCACAAACATTCACAAACAAACGAACTTTGGTACTTATTACATTAGTAAGATAAACAATTTCATTTTAACCCTTAATACTCAGGCATTAAGACTCAACATTAATACGTATACAATACGACTACGTTCAATAAAGTCATTGCTGTGTAACTTTGTAATTGCTAGTATTTATATGGGATTACAAACTTACTTGTGCGGTTTGTATAACTTTGAAACGTGACTGAAATTGCAACATTTTGGATTTTTTCGTGACCATGTAGGCTAAAAACTAACTATGTTTAAAATTTGGACCTTGAGGGTCTGCTAGAAGTACCTTAGAATTATGATGATCAAAAGTCAGTGTGTAGGTATGTCAGTGACAAAACTGAGGAACTTTAACATGTGATAGTTCTTAATCTACGTGTTCAAACTGAATGTTATTGATAATATATCTAAGTCCCATTAGGCCCTATAGGTAACTGAAAATTCAGGGTTCTAGCTTTAGCCATAACAAAAATACAGGGTGTTGAAAATAGCCTGAATGGCTTCGAGAAAAGTATGGTACGGCCGTGCCTTTGTTTTTTTTTTGCTCGACTTGGCGGGGGCACTGCCGTGCCCCCAGATATACGCTACTTTTAAGCCGGATATTCCCACGGGATAGTTTTTTAAGTAAGGGGTCGCATACATCCCTGTGTTATTATTATTTTGTATTTTTTTCTTTAATGGTATACTGTAGTTTTTAAGTATTTTATTTATAATTACTTATTTTGAAAAAAAAATAACTTCCTTCTACTTCTGCCAAGTTTCTTGCGGCGCATTCTTCTTGGCAAATGATGGTCTTTCCGAAAGCGCTGGTAATTTAAAAAATGACGTGAAAAAGTGCCCATTGCGGCCTATTTACCGAATAAATGATTTGAATTTGGATAGGGAAAAATTTTGAAATTTCAATTTTGTACAGCTATTCACAACACAACCTCAGTAAAGGAAGACCACGATATAAATTTTGAAAATTTCCAGGGGAATTTCGTTAAATCCCGAAAATTTCAATTGCAACTAACAGACCGATTAGTTGACGCGTGCGAAGCCGCGGGTAAAAGCTAGTTATTTTATATTTTTTAGTTCGGTTAGTTATAAAAGCGTGTTTTTTTAGTTTTTTTTTTAACTATTATTTATTAGGTCTGAGGGTAGGTGTTCATAGTACTTGGGGCCGATGACGCGCGGGTTTTTTCCCGCTAATGCCATTCTATAGATAAACCGCCTAACTGAGTCCTCGCCTGCGCGGTACAGGGGCGCGGGGGTAGGACGAGAAAGGGGAGTGAAAGAGGTGCGAGCGGCAGGCGCTTCTTAGCGCACAGCTCATACCGGTCGCGCCGCGGCTAGCGATCGCAAGTGCTAATGGCTGCGGACGCTTTGTGAGAGGTACACACGAGATAAGATGAGTCGATATATCTTCGGACATAAAATTAATAGTCAGTGCAAACAAATGGTTTTTAACGTATACGAATACTTTAGAAAAAAAAACAGCAATTTTAAGTTGAATGAAAAAAAACGACTTTCAAAAAATAGACATAGGTACATATTATTGTAGTATTGTGTCGTATAGTCCAAATTCTTTATCTTGTCTGGAACTTCCTACCAGTACCTTACTCGATTCGGTCAAGAAAATTAGTTTTAACTATAACTCAAAACCCTCCTTCTGCCGCAATCAGAAAAAAACCATTCGTTAACCAACATGACGTCACATATCTTTAGAACTGTCTAGTGCACGTTTCGCCACTGGTGTATCTCGTTATTCACGCTCGCCGCCCGCACCGCCTTCACTCCCCTTTCTCGTCCTACCCCCGCGCCCCTGTACCGCGCAGGCGAGGACTCAGTTAAGCGGTTTGCCTATAGGGACTGCCCGTAAGCGGCCCATGCTGCGAGTGGTCTTACCAGCTACGCCCATTCGACTGAAGCTGAATATGTTTGTGCGCGTATACATAATAACTTGACAAAACGGAACCTTTGTTCTGACCGTCCATAATATATGTCACACACAGGCATTTTACTCATGAACTACAAAACATATGTCAATGAAATTTGGAGTACATAGATGTATTGTGATGGCCGCTACTTAGTTTTGGTGTTAAACAATAAAAATCAATATCTCTAAAAACATTAAAAAAATAACAAAGACAAAACTTAGTAAGTAACTACTTTTAACCAAAATTAGTTTTCATATAATTGGATATATCGTTTTTGAGTTATTGTTAAAAATAACGAATATCTTAACTTTGTTCGTTGGGGATAATGTCTGAAACTACAAAAAAATCCATTCACCAATAGAAAGCTACACACTGACCTAAATGTAAAAAAATGTAAAATTTTCGCAGGATAAAAATACCTAAGTGAATTCAAGTTCGAGGCAGATTTAAAAACCGGCCAAGAGCGTGTCGGACACGCCCAAAATAGGGTTCCGTAGCCATTACGAAAAAATGAAATAATATTTTTCTAAGGATTTCGTATTTTATACGGAATCTTCCAAGTTTAGGTATATTTTATACCTTACGCTGCTATTTACTCATAAACTACTATAGTTCTCAAGCAAACTTAGCCGTTATAGTTTTCCTTGGAAGTTTGATATAATGACTACCATCCTGAATTTTTTTTAATTTTTCCACCCACCGGGTTAGATTTTAGAGGGGGGGGGGGACGCTCGATTTTAATGAAAATTTGCACTTTAAAGTTGAATATTTCGCAAACAGATGACTGAATCGAAAAATCGTTTTAGCAAACCCCTAATGGTTTTAAAATACCTATCCAACGATACCCCACACTATAGGGTTAGATAAGAAAAAAAAAATCACCCCCACTTTACGTCTATGGGAGGTACCCTAAAAAAAATTGTTTTTGAATTTTTAATTGTACTATTTTGTCGGCATAGTTTACCTATATATCCGTGCAAAATTACAGCTTTCTAGCATTGATAGTCTCTGAGCAAAGCCGCGGACGGACAGACAGACAGACGGACAGACAGACAGACAGACATGGCGAAACTATAAGGGTTCCGTTTTTGCCATTTTGGCTCCGGAACCCTAAAAAATCTTTCAATAACAGAAAGCTACAATGCTTAGATTGACAATTAAGGATTTTTAAATAAAATTTGTCGAGATAAATGTAGCCTACGTCAATCAAAAATAGTGTAGCTTTAGTGAAAGATTTTTTAAGTGGTCCTAATGTGGAAGTCACTTATTTCTATCTCCTGGGAATTTTGCATTTTTCCGAGGAAAAAGTAGGTAGCCAATGTCAGTCAAAAACTGTAGCTTTATATTAGTGAAAGTCTATTTTTTAATCAATTTAAAGAATCATATCTGTCCCACGGGAACTTTGCGATTTCCCGGGGTAAAATAAGCCTGTTTCAATTCAATCAGGGACAGGGTAGTTATATTGAATTCACTTATTCTTATTCCGCAGGAATTATCCTATATTGTGAACAAAGTCACGGGCAAAAGAAACACATATGTGCTTTAACGTTTTCTGGAATTCTACCCATGAATAAATATATGTTAAACAAGAGTTCAAAAATTGTATGAATTATGATTATTTAGGTTGATTTTTCAATTTCAATAATTTGCACCATCTGTCTAAAACAGTGGTTCTTAACCGGTGGTCCACGGACCACTGGTGGTCCCTGGAAGAACTCGAAGTGGTCCGCGAGGCCATGCATCAACAACGAATTGGCAAAACGACGCGCCAGTCAAGTAGCGGCTGTTCATTCATTTACAATTTTACTTTTACCGTAATTTACCTTCAAAACAGTTAGTGGTCCATGGCAAGACAGAAATTTTGTCAAATGGTCCCTCCTAATCCTAACTAAAAGGTTAAGAACCACTGGTCTAAAACAACGACTGACTGTATCTTCCACATTATACTCCGAAAAATCAATCAAAACAGGAAAAAAGGATTGTAGAAAATATACCTATGTTACCCCGAATTTAGCGCGAGCGAAGCCGCGGGCAAAAGCTAGTAATTATATAAAAATTGTTGACCTTGATATCTGTATATTGATGAATTTCATTAATGTTCCCCTCGAATTTGAATCATATCACGGTTTCTCTTACTACAATTTTTAATAAGTTTTCACATACCTTAGCACTATGCATTAAGACCTGCCATAATACTGCTACTTGAGCCAATACGCCTTGCTCCTTCTTTAGTACTAAGACTGCTACCGCTCTTAGTCGCTGTCGTTGTTGTGTCCTAAGATACCAAAACACATCGTTTTAAAATAGTTTACTACAACTTCTTCTTTAATACGTCTAAAAGGTCTTCGCACGTAAAAATAAAAGTAATTATGCTAATCTTTAAGTCGATCCGACTACTAGAAGTAGATTGCATTTATTTGCAAGAATGACCCATACAAACATATCTACATTGCAAGTTAAATAAAGGCTTGTATTGTAAAAAGTATGAACTTGTACTTTGTCGCTAGCCGCCCGGTCTGTCCAGAGTCCCGGCCCTTGGTAGGTACATACCTACTTGGCGTAATTTCACTCGAACACATTTTATTTCGATTGCCGTATTATGTAGGATGAAATCTTGCCAATACTTATTATTCATTAACTTATCTCACTACGATTTTAGTAAATTAGTAGCAACAAAGTATTACTTCGTAAAGAAGTATCAAGTACATGAACTTTTATTTTAATCTTTGGCTATCTGACCGTAAGAATCACATAATCCACATAATGTAATGCTCACCTGTTGTTTACTCACACTTTCCAAACAATTTCCACCATTAACACAATTTATTTCCACCACAACAAATTTTTTCACACACGATACGTATACAGCACTTGAAGAAAATTTCAGCCATCTTAGAATTTAGAAGCGTCCCGCGCTCACTTGCTTTGAAACTACGAGTCAACAACATTATTTTATTTTGTGAAAAATTTCTACCGTTTCTTAAAACTTGCGTAATAATTATTACAAAATAATAATTTCACTTATTAAATAATTTAAGGTCTTATTAGTTTCGTTTGGATTAAGAAATAAAATTTTCTTGTTCGAAATCAAGCGGAAGTTTGACGCTGCACATCCGGTTTCGTAAGAACTGAACCATTCCGAATTTCTTCAACTAAAATGATGCATTTTATAACTAAATCAGTCCTTTTTATGCCTTTTATCATTATACACATAACAATTGTTTCAAATCATGATATTACCACTCTTATTTTTTAAAAAATCATGAATTATAAATAAAATAGCAACTTTTAGTTCCACCAGCTGATCATAGATGTCGTTATGAGTCATGAAATTACATATTGCATTTGTAAGAAATTCATTTTCAGATGCTCTTTACCAGTGAGCTTCTACATACTAGAGCCGCAACGTCTTAGGCTGGGGTCGTTTTCACCCGCCGCCCGCGGCCGACAGCGGCCCGCCGCCCGCGGCGTCTGAAACGCGGCGGGTGAAAACGACCACTCCCGAGCATTCCCGAACATACCATTCAGACGCCGCGAGCGGCGGGCCGCTGTTGGCCGCGGGCGGCGGGTGAAAACGACCCCGGCCTTACAAACGATTCTCAGACAGCGTAGCCACTTGCTAGTTCAAAAGACGTAGCTTTGAAACCGACACATTATGCCAAGTAAACTATATTGGTCTCGTTTTTTCCACTAATTAACTAATTACCGTTGAAGTGAGACAAAGATACTGCTGTCGTGAAAACGGACAGAGTTGCCAGTGGTGAGAAAAAAAAACCCCAAAATGAATGAATGAATAAATGTTTTTAATTGCTTTAGTGTAATTAATGTTGTATATTCTGAACAGAATTTAATAAAACTTTCAATAAATAATATTATAATACTATAACGGAAGCGTACATTGAAAACAATTAGAAAAAAGCTATTAGTAGGTAGTAAACGGATTTTGATATGAATAAATAAATGACCGATTTATTTCTATTTTTTTTTTTATTCGACTGGAAGGCAAACGAGCAAGTGAGTCTCCTGGTGGTAAGAGATCACCACCGCCCATAAACATCTGCAACACCAGGGGTATTGCAGATGCGTTGCCAACCTAGAGGCCCATAATAATATGTTGGAATACCTCAAGTGCCAGTAATTTCACCGGCTGTCTTACTCTCCGCGCCGGAACACAACAGTGCAAGCACTGCTGCTTCACGGCAGGAATAAATATAGTATTTACTTATTCATTGTGAATAAATAAATTATAATAACTGAGAACCTCAGTAAATAATAAATATCTAAGATATTGACAAGGTATGATATAAATAACAAGGTATGATATGATAGAAATAAAAAAATAAGTGCGTAAATGTATAATTTATTATTTTTCTCGTTAATTTATGACAATATTTTGTATAAATAAACTTTTTAATGTAACAAGTTATTCCCACATATTTTTATTGTAATTTAAACTGCAGGGATGTAGTCATTTTGCGACCTGGTCAACTTGATATTCGCAATAGTGATTCCGGCGCGGTCGGACGCTTCTTGTAGCGACCGTCGCCGGCTTACGTACAGTATTTATTTACACGTGTGACCTAGTTTACCTATTGACTATGGCGAAGCGCTCTGAGATACAAGTGTACAGCAATATCCTGGCTTTTGTCCAGGGGCACTGTGGTATCATCGACGAGCCCTACATAGCGGAGATCTGCTCCTCCAATTACACGGAGGCTGAGGTGGTCGCCGCCAAGGGGCTGCTCAGCAACACTACTGGCCTGACCTCCGTGCGCCTGGCGGCGCGTAGAAGCGGCTGTGTTAAGAAACATGTTCAGGACATCTTTCGTGTGTTTACTGAAACAGATCCGGATGAAGTCCCAACTTTTATACCGAAAGACCCTAGCAAGATGCCGCGAGTGACGTTTGAACACGTCGACGTTACGCGGCTTCTTAAGGAAATCGTCCTTCTGCGAGCAGATGTAACTGCCATCCAGAAGAGGTTGGAGACGTCGGAACGTGAGAATGCCGATCTACGAGGAGAGTTGACCTCATTGCGCGACGCATCGGCCGAGGCGGCTAGGGCATGGTCGCATCAGCGAAACGTGACACCGCGTCGCCGCGGCCGAGCTATTGCGCAAAATGTTCACTCGTCGAACGGCACGAAGGCAACTCATTGCAATCAGTCGCAGGTTAATGAACCCGTATCTGCTATGGCGCGCATTGTCAACTTGCCGCCCCACCCTGTGTCGCCTGCGCCGGCTCCCGATGCTCCCAATTCATCTCGGGTGCAAAAAGGGACCTACGCTCAGGCATCTCGCCGCCCGCCGCGCCACTCGCGCCCCCTGAACTCTGTAAAGGGAACGCAAGAGCAGCCTGCAGCCGCCGATCGACCAGCGCCGAAAGTTATTGCGCGCGATGATGGCTTCACTCCAGTAGTGAATCGGAAACGCCGTTTAAAGCGCAATCGCAATCAGCGTGGGACCGTTCCTGCAGCGTCGTCCTGTATCCAAGCTACAGTGCCGATGGTGAACATCTACCTGTCTCGGTTGGACAAGGAGACGACGCCTGACAAGGTGTTCGAGCACGTCCGCGCGGCAGTAAAGGCCCGGTTACAAGGAGCCCAGCTAGAGATATCCATCATCCCGCTCGAGTCTCAAAGGGCTAACAATTTCAGCTCATTTAGACTCCAAGTGCCTGCCAAGCACCAGCAGATGTTCCTGCGCTCCGACTTCTGGCCGGAGGGTGTGGTGTTCCGTCGTTTTAGGGTAGCGACGGCGAAGACGTTCAAAAATCCCTAACTATATAGTTTTTTTTCTTCAAATATTTTTGTTTTGTATACTTTTAATTTTACAGCGCATTGGTCTCTAACTGTAATGCTGTAAATTTTTCTTGGAATAAATAAATAAATAAATAATAAATAAATAAACTTGAGATCAACCCGACCCGATCAGACACCACTGTGTAACATAAGTTTGTTGTATAATTGTCTTCATTATCTTGATCTCTAAAGTGTTTCGAGCATACGACGGTAGCTGTAGATGGTAACCAGTCGGTTTTTTTGCCTAGGTACTTAATAGTCTTATACATCTTATCCACTCCTTGCGCTTCTAATCTTTAGGTACTCTAAAAAACAAATAAAAGATTGTAAGTAAACTTAATATTATTTTAAGATAACGGACAAGATTACACATTACGATGATGAAATAACATTAATTAGTATAATAAATCTACTTCTCGTAATGATTAAGCATTGAGCAGTCGTTGCTGAAATGTTATTACTGAAAGACACATTCTTTCATTAACTAAAACCCCGAAAACGTGGTAAAATTAAAATCGTTTTACTGGCAACACCGATGGCAAAAATAATGCACGATATATTTATTTTGTTTTCTGGTGTTATTTTAGACAATATGATAGAAATTATGCAAACTTACTTGTGAAAAGTAACGCCACTTGCTTTACAATCATTTTCGGACCGTGATCACAACTTTTAACAGCCATTTCACCGTTTTGAATTACTTTAACGGGTGCGTCACGCTGACATGATGTCAAGCAGGCATTGATGTATATGTACTTACTAGATTAGCACCTTAGACTATATACAACACTAGACCGAGCCTCAGTAAGAAACAATGCGATTGAAAACGTCCACTCTTTTTCTTGTTTGTGTGCGTGGCGACCACGTGACAGCTTCGTCTTTACACTCGAGTTACGTCAATCTGGTTGTCACTGTGTGCGTGCTAAATGATACCACGTAATGTCAAATCCCCAAAATTTGGGGGAAAATTATTACGACACGACGAAAATTAGACGCTAGTAAAAGTAATGGCGATAAAAGTAATGGTGATAGCAATCCGGGCGGACCTTGCACAAGGTTCTACCACCACATATTTTGATATATCGTTTTTTTTTTACCCAAGCCTATTACATCAACCTGTATCTATCTGCAGATAAAACACTGTACCATATTTGTATCGACAGATGTTATACGCAGATCAATTTTTATACGCAGATAATAATCTGTGGCATCTGTCCATATATGTCAATCTCAAATAAATACAGAATAAAAGAAAGCTCAATAAGATGGTGCAAATATTTATTAAAATATCAAAGAATATTAATTAGATTCGTCATTTTCTCAAATAGATTAAAAATAAAAACTGTTCAGATTCAGGTGAAATCGATATATTTCGACTTTGTGCCCAATACAAACTTTTCAGTACGATTTTGACTGAATTGTGGGGAATTTTGCACTGGAAACTGGTATCACCTATAAAAAATGTCACACAATTCTAACCTAAATAATTTAATCTTTTCTTACGAAATTTTATGGATTCTGGAGTACTTACCGATGGAAAGTCACGTCATTAGGATTTTTAAGCCTGCCTTTATAATTGCGGCACACTTTTATAGCACATTTGGTCATATTTCGGCACTTTTGTATTGCGCGCTCCGCATACGTCACCTACGGTGTCACAATGCAGACTGAGGAGGGGAAAATCACTTATAAGCCAACAGTTGGCTTATATTTTTGGTGGACGTTTTCGTGCCGCCGACGGTCCATCTAGTGTTGTATATAATCTAAGATTAGCACGTTCATGTCAACAATATGTTCAAATATCGGACTGTCACAAGACGTCAACGCTATATAGATTATACACCGCAGACGTGACACAGCTATTTTACCTACGAAATGTAATCATTTTGCATCTGGCAAAATAGATATTTTCGAAAAAAAAAACAAACTTTTTAACTGCATTTTTTTAATCAATTGAAAGAAATTATCTTAATAAATAGGAAGATAGTGAATGAGGTTTTGAAAAAAAGCTGAAGCACTAAAAATGTGATTGAAACCTGTAATTCAACGGTTCTTAAGCCTTTATCGCAATGGAACCCCTTATTGGAAATTTAAAATTTGCCGGAGCCCCAAAATAGTCAAAAATGGTGTACTGAGTAATATTATATATATTTTTTTTTGTTTTTTAGTAGCAATGTATGCTTGCTCAACGAAATTTCAGATTTTTTAAAAGCGAAAAAGATTTTCGGAATGCCGGAGGGGATTTGAATGTTATTAGTTACTAAAATGCGTATCGCGTGACATATTGACGTTCATAAAAATTAGTACATGGAAAAAGAATGACAGGTATAAATAAAGCAATTAAACGAATTGTCATGCATGTTCAGTCACAATTTTTTACCTACAACCAATTCTGAATGGGATCGTCTGCACGTTTTAGTCTATGATTGTAAGATGGCGTAATGTCAACGACTTTATAACCTTCGATGCGTTACGTCTTATTTTAAAAAATGTTTTTATTGTGGTATTACAATATTATTAGTTGCTTAATCACTTGTACAAGATGTAATTTTACTTACTTGAGTAGTGAATTGTTACTTACGTGCAGGTTCACGCCTATATTCGGAGTCTCAATCAAAAACTAGTTCGTCCGCCGCTCATGAATGTCAAAGTCATACTAAAGTCCTTTGCACAGTGCAAGGTGCAAAGCAGTGGAACACAATGAGTGTTCGGATGGCGTAATCTAGTAAGTACATATACATCAATGCAAGCAGGCAACTGAGGCCAGATATGCCTGCAGGCATATCCGAAGTGGCTACGCGTCACTGCCGTAAACTGCCAATCTAGTTACGATAGTAACATATAATATCATTGCTCTTTACTGAGTTTTTAGTCGTAATTATCACAGCAGAACTGTACTAACTGCAGCAGCTTCACCAATTTCCAATCCTAGCCAGTTGTTCATTAAGAGTGAATCACTTGGCTAACCAGCCACCAAGGTACTTAGTACTTAGGTACTTAGATACTTAGCTTTCAGATCAGCTCAGGAGTCAGGACATCACATCACAACATATTTAGCACTTTATTTGGTACTAGCTTTTACCCGCGGCTTCGCACGCGTAAACTAATCGGTCTGGTAGTTGCACTTGAAATTTTCGGGATTTTACCAAATTCCCCTGGCAATTTCCAAAATTTATATCGTGGTCTTCCTTCATTGAGGTTGTGTTGTTAATAGCTGTACAAAATTCAAGACTCTAAACCCAGTGCTGAAATTTCAAAAATGTTGCCTATCCAAATTCAAATCATTTATTCAGTAAATAGGCCGCAATGGGCACTTTTACACGCATCGATACATATGTATTAACTGGATACGCACGTTCATGTCAACAACAATATGTTCAAATACCGGACTGTCACAAGACGTCATGTCATCGCTATATAGATTATACACCGCAGAAGTGACACAGCTATTTTACCTACAAAACGTAATTATAATGCTCAGATGCAAAAAAGATATTTTCGAAAAATTTTTTTTGATATTATTTAGACCAAAAAGAAAGAACATTAAATAAATATTCAAAATATCAAACTGGGTATAAATAAAGCAATTAAACGAATTGTCATTCATGTTCAGTCACAATTTTTTAACCCCCGACGCAAAAAGAGGGGTGTTATAAGTTTGACCGCTATGTGTGTCTGTGTGTCTGTCTGTCTGTCTGTCTGTCTGTGTGTCTGTCTGTGGCACCGTAGCTCTTAAGCGGGTGGACCGATTTGAATGCGGTTTTTTTTATTTGAAAGCTGGTTTTCTAGCGATGGTTCTTAGACATGTTTCGTCAAAATCGGTTCAGCCGTTCCAAGATCATCAGCTCCTTTGTTCGCTGCGGTAGGAATCTTAGACGCATAATGGGTATTTACTTTACTTTCAAGCATATTTGGGACCTAAAACTTGAAACACCCATGTATGCTATGTAACTATGCAAGATTATGCAGTTCTTGGCCTGATGCTGCAGCCAGGATATCCAGAACACTAGTAGATACACTCTTGACAAAACCATAGCAGATATATCGTGTTTGGATTCGTTTCGATCAGTATTTGATTCTATATACAAAGCAAAAGTGGCAACAGGATGAGCTGATGCTGCAGCCAAGATATCCAGCACATTAGTACACTATAAAAAATAATAGCACATATGTCGTGTTTGGATTCGTTTTGATCAGTAATTGATTCTACATACAATGTAGTGGTAGCAACATGACGAGCTGTTTAAAAAACATGAAATAAAAAAATAAAAAAAAAAATTTTAAAAACCCCCGACAAAAAAAGCCGCCAAAAAACGACAACTAAAAAGTAAAAAATAATTATGCACTACCTAGCTGTTGCCCGTGACTTCATCTGCGAACAATTCGTTTATCCCTATCCCGCTGGGACTATGCTGATTTCCCGCAAAATTAGCCTAAGTTAATTTAGTATAAGTACCTAGTAATATTCTTTTTATCTAAGCGTCGTCGATGTCGGGGGACCGCTAAGGTTAATACTTTAAAAAATACAACATACTTTAGTTTCTGTTAACCTTAGCGGTCCCCCGACACCGACGACGCTTAGATAAAAAGAATATTACTAGGTACTTATACTAAATTAACTTAGGCTAATTTTGCGGGAAATCAGCATAGTCCCAGCGGGATAGGGATAAACGAATTGTTCGCAGATGAAGTCGCGGGCAACAGCTAGGTAGTGCATAATTATTTTTTACTTTTTAGTTGTCGTTTTTTGGCGGCTTTTTTTGTCGGGGGTTTTTAAAATTTTTTTACCTACAACCAATTCTGAATGGGAACGGAACGTCTGCACGTTTTTAGTCTATGATTGTAAGATGGCGTGACGTCTTATTTTAAAAAGTGTTTTTATTGTGGTATTACAATATTAATAGTTGCGTAATCACTTGAACGAGATGTAATTTTACTTACTTGAGTAGTGAATTGTTACTTACGTGCAGGTTCACGCCTACATTCGGAGTCTCAATCAAAAACTAGTTCGTCCGCCGCTCATGAATGTCAAAGTCATACTAAAGTCCTTTGCACAGTGCAAAGTGCAAAGCAGTGGAACACAATGAGTGTTCGGATCGCGATATCTAGTAAGTACATATATATATCGATGCTCTTAGCCCAGCGGTTATTATTTCAAGATTTTATCCCTATCCCGTGGAAATATCGAGATAAAAAGTAGCCTATCTATTATTCCAGAGGTCCAGCTACCTACATACTAAATTTCATGGCTCTAAGCACAGCGGTTGTTATTTCTAGATTTTATCCCTAGGTATCCCGTCGGAATGTTGGGCCAAAAAGTGGCCTATGTGTTATTCTAGACGGTCAACTACCTACATACCAAATTTCATGACTCTAAACCCAGCGGTTATTATTTCAAGATTTTATCCCTATCCCGTGGAAATATCGGGTTAAAAATAGAATATGTATTACTAGCTTTTACCCGCGGCTTCGCACGCGTAAACTAATCGGTCTGGTAGTGGCAATTGAAATATCCCGTGGGAGTATAGGGATAAAAAGTAGCGTATGTGTTATTCCAGACGTGCAGCTACCTACATACCAAATTTCATGACTTTTAGCCCAGCGGTTATTATTTCAAAATTTTATTCCTATCCCGTGGGAATATCGGGGTAAAAATTAGCCTATGTGTTATACCAGAGGTTCAGCTACCTACACACCAAATTTCATGGCTCTAAGCCCAGTGGTTGTTACTTCGAGATTTTATCCCTAGTTATCCCGTGGGAATATCGGGTCAAAAAGTCACCTATGTGTTATTCTATACGTCCAACTACCTACATACCAAATTTCATGACTCTAAGCCCAGAGGTTCTTATTTCAAAATTTTATCCCTATCCCGTGGGAATATCACGCTAAAAAGTAGCCTTCGTGTTATTCCAGAGGTCCAGCTACCTACATACTAAATTTTATGGCTCTAAGTGCAGCAGTTGTTATTTCGAGATCTTATCCCTAGTTATCCCGTGGGAATATCGGGTCAAAAAGTCACCTATGTGTTATTCCATACGTCCAACTACCTACATACCAAATTTCATGACTCTAAGCCCAGAAGTTCTTATTTCGAGATTTTATCCCTATCCCGTGGGAATATCGGGATAAAAAGTAGCCTATGTTTTATTCTAGATGTCCAACTATCTATATACGAATTTTCATCCAAATCCGTCTTGCCGTTTTATCGTGAAGGAGTAACAAACATACTTACTCACTCACTCACAAACTTTCACATTTATAATATTAGTAGGATTTCAGAGGTCCAGCTACCTACACACCGAATTTCATGGCTCTAAGCCCAGTGGTTGTTGTTTCGAGATTTCATCCCTAGGTATCCCGTGGGTATATCGGGTCAAAAAGTCGCTTATGTGTTATTCCACACCTCCGGCTACCTACATTCCAAATTTTATGACTAAGCCAGCGGTTATTATTTCAAGATTTTATCCCTATCCCGTGGGAATATCGAGATAAAAAGTAGCCTATCTATTATTCCAGAGGTCCAGCTACCTACATACTAAATTTCATGGCTCTAAGCACAGCGGTTGTTATTTCTAGATTTTATCCCTAGGTATCCCGTGGGAATATTGGGCCAAAAAGTGGCCTATGTGTTATTCTAGACGGCCAACTACCTACATACCAAATTTCATGACGCTAAGCGCAGCGGTTATTATTTCAAAATTTTATCCCTATCCCGTGGGAATATAGAAAGAAAGAAAATACATTAATTCACAACACAAGACAACAATACTATTTATTTAATATCGGGTTAAAAATAGCATAATATGTATTATTTCGAGTGTGGCGATGATTTTCCGAAAATCGAATTTTACTGCAAGCTATTTTTCCATTCGCAAAATTTCCCAATCTGATCTTTTCCTGATAGACTTTTTTTCCGAAAGTAGATTTTTTCGGAAGCAATTTTTCCATTCGCAAAATTTCCCAATCTAGTATTTTCCTGATAGTATTTTTTTTCCGAAAGTAGATTTTTTCAGAAGCTATTTTTCGATTCGCCAAATTTCCCAGTCTCGAGTTTTCCCTTGCGTTTTATTCTTTCTTCGATACCTAGGTAAAGTCTAAAGGTCACAGCTCATTAGAGCCATCCGGCAGCCGACCAGCACCGCCTCGACTTTCGACGTGTCCACTCGTTATCTACAGGTGGTCCACGGGTGGACGGCGCGTTGAAAACGAGTAGACCTCACGTGGTCAACGAGTCAACGCCGCGTGGTCAACGAGTGAACGTCGCTTGGTCCACGAATTTCCAAGTAGTCTATTATGAAATGAGGATAGGGAGCACTGCGCCGACCGCGCGCGGTTCACGCGAGGCAAGCGTACGAGCAGCGAGCTATGGGCTCCTACAGAAGCCTGCAATGTGATGCGATGCGATGCCGCATTGCAGGAACTAACGATGCGAATTGCTGCGATACGATTTAGTGCGGCAAAGCGTTAGTGCAGGTCATCATACCTGATATATATGATTACGAGTATTGCAGGAATTTGCAAGATTGCACGACGCGAATCAGATCGGGAGTTTTTGCGATGCGTCCGCCGAGCTCGCAGATTTTTGCAATTTGATGCGAATTCGCAGTTTTGTGTGGGAGCCCTATCACCGAGTGGTCTACTCGCCGTCCGCGCGTGGACACCTCGCGAGCAAGGCGATCCGGTAATGCTACGGAGTTGATGTAATGAGCTCATGCCCATACAAATCCAAGGAATACTAACTGCGGTGGTAATCGCCCGTGCCGGGTGGACCTAGTGAGCTTTGACCTTTATTGGCTTTGCATGAAACTTTCATGGGTCGAATGTTCTTTATTTGTATAATAGTGAGGACCTATCATATGGTTAAATGTCTCTGTTGTACAGATCAGTTCACTCACGAAGGCACGCCCCTCCACAGCTAATTAGTAATTATCAATGTGCACGAGTAAACCTCGTACTTAAATCTTGTCTTAGTCTTAGTGTGCGTGACGACTATAGACTTGCGACTGAGGACACGTTCAAGCTACACACACATACCCCCTTATTCATAAAACTTAACAAGCCTATGTTAACTAACAAATGCTTTGTCCCTTTCTAACAAATACAAATGTCGAAGTGACAGATAAGGACAAACGAATTTTAGCGGCATTTTAACTAAAATAGGTTTGATTGTCGTTTATGAATAAGGGGGATAGACTTTCACAGATTTTCACAAATTTACCCTTCGGGTAAATACCAACAGAAAAATGATTAAAAATTCCGGGACTGGAAAAATCGCTTGCAGCAAAATTTGATTTTCGGAAAATCAGCCCTCCGGGAAAAAAACTAACAGAAAAATTCAAATTGGGAAAATTTGCGAATGGAAAAATCGCTTGCAGTAAAATTCGATTTCCAGAAAATCAACCCTCCGGGAAAAGACCTAACAGAAAAATAAAAATTGGGAAATTTTGCGAATGGAAAAATCACTTGTAGTAAAATTCGATTTTCGGAAAATCATCGCCACACTCCAGCTACCTACATACCGAATTTCATGGCTCTAGTCCCAGTGGTTGTTATTTCGAGATTTCATCCCTAGGTATCCCGTGGGAATATCGGGTCAAAAAGTCGCCTATGAGTAATTCCAGACGTCCACCTACCTACATACCAAATTTAATGACTCCAAGCCCAGCGGTTGTTATTTCGAGATTTTATCCCTATCCCGTGGGAATATCGGGATAAAAAGTATTCTTCTATGTTTTAATCCAGGTTATAAACTAACTTTTTGCCAAATTGCATCCAAATCCATACAGCCGTTTTAGCGTGAAGAAGTAACAAACATACTTACTCACTCACTCACTCACATCCTCACTCACAAACTTTCACATTTATAATACGCGCACAAGCACGCGCACGCTCACAAACACGCGCACGCGCACACGCACACAAGCACGCGCACAAGCACACGCACAAGCACGCGTACAAGCACGCGCATGAACACGCGCATGCGCACACGCACGCGCATAAGCACACGCACGCGCACAAGCACGCGTACAAGCAAGCGTAATTTCACCGGCTGTCTTACTCTCCGCGCCGAAACACAACAGTGCAAGCACTGCTGCTCACGGCAGGATTAGCGAGCAAGATGGTGGTAGCAATCCGGGCGGACCGTGCACAAGGCACACATTTTTTATATATCGATTTTTTTTACCCAAGCCTATTTTATCACATCAAACTGTATCAGATAAAATCTGTACCATATTTGTAGCGGCAGATGTTATACGCCGATCAACAGATGATAATCTGTGGCATCTGTCGATATATGTCGGTGCCCGCAGATGCTTGACGATAAAATATAAGTTATCTGCGCAGTGTGTGTTGGCTCATTGAATTGTATAGGGAGCGATATGGACAGATATGCGCGCAGATGCAGATATCTTACCGCATCTGCGTAGTCTGTGACGGCCTTTACTCCGAAGCGTTTTAGCCACGTTACGAAATCGAATCGGAGGCGAATAGAGCGGATGGCGCAGCGCAGAGAACGCGACCGACTTGCGCGACGCGCGGAGTGGCTCTGTGGCACGACGCAGACTACGCAGTTAACGGAGTTACTGCAGTGTAAAACGCGCCGCTGAGTCCGTGCGTCGATTTTGGCCCTCTAGTATGAAGTCGGAATACTGTTAGATTACTTCTATTGTGAAAATAGTACAATTAAAAATTTAAAAAAAATTAACCCTATAGTGTGGGGTATCGTTGGATAGGTATTTTAAAACTATTTGGGGTTTTCTGAAACGATTTTTCGATTTTTCGATTCAGTAATTTGTTTGCGAAATATTCAACTTTAAAGTGCAAATTTTTATTAAAATCGAGCGTCCCCCCCCCCCTCTAAAATCTAAACCGGTGGGTGGAAAAATTAAAAAAAAATTCAGGTAGTCAGTATATCAAACTTCCAAGGCAAACTATAACGGCTAAGTTTGCTTGAGAATTATTTGTAGTTTATGAGTAAATAGCAGCGTAAGGTATAAAATATACCTAAACTTGGAAGATTCCGTAGAAAATACGAAATCCTTAGAAAAATATTACTTATTTTTTTCGTAATGGCTACGGAACCCTATTTTGGGCGTGTCCGATACGCTCTTGGCCGGTTTTTGTGCTACGCGCTACGAGCTACTGCGCTGTAGTATTGTATCGCAACTTTAGTGTAAAATTAGGGCTTAGATTTAGAGCTGGGCACGTAGGGTTAGAAACTTGGCTCTACCAGAGATCTGATTACTTTTTGACAGTGCGAGCTACATGGTCTCGTCTTGGCAACATTTTTAACATGAAATGTTTTTGTGGGATATTAGTACGTTGGGGTAATACCGGATGTGGAGGAAGATCGTAGCAATCGAATTACCGCTGAATTTGGTTAATATTTCTTAATGTTGGCAACAATGCGCAAGACGCCATTTTATTCTGTTTCGGCCGCCAGTCTCCGCCAGCCAACCCAAAGACTACAGTATATATAGGGAGAGCTAACCTCTCCGTGATGTTGGACGCATGCCATAGAGTACATTGTATATATAGGACGCATGCTATGCGCCGTTAAACATAGCAAGGTAATTTTCGTGAATTTTTCGTCTCTCCGCTCTTACCCCAGTAATTTATTTTGTGTATTTAGATGAAACTGGTGCTTTTTTGTGGTTATTTTGTCAGATTAATTAGTTTCACAAGATGGTAGTTAAAAAAAATCCGACCCAAACAGACCTAGGATCACTGTAGACCGATATCCGATCTTGTCCCTCTCAGTCAAAGATCGGAAGAGATCTATCCAGGGCCGCATTTAGAGGTGTGGAGGCCTTGGGGCAACAAAGGAGTGGAGGCCAATGAGGGCCTTTTGATATTTTACTGATTGCCTTATTGAAGTGAAGAAATATACGAATTGTTGTTTCCCAGTATTTACTTGTCGGAATTTGAAAGTTTTTTTTTCTATGTCTCTATTGTGGGGGCCCCTATTTTGTGGAGGCCCCGGGCAGTTGCCCCCTTTGCCCTCCCCTAAATCCGGCCCTGGATCTATCCGATCTTTACCCATTTCAAATACAGCAGTGATTGTCAAACTTGCAATTTTCATGACTGTAAAAGGGCGTTTTCAAAAAAAGTTGTTCAAATGACTTTTTTTAACCGACTTCAAAAAAAGGAGGAGGTTATCAATTCGGTTGTATGTTTTTTTTATTTTTTTTTATGTTTGTTACCTCAGAACTCCGTCATTTATGAACCGATTTGAAAAATTTTTTTTGTGTTCGTCTAGGAATGCTTTCAATTAGGTCCCATAAGCACCAAATCAGGATCTGATGATTGGATCCTAAGGAAATCGAGGGAACTCTTCAAATGTTGTAGGGACACCTATAGTAATTTTGATATATTTAGTAGTAACTCGTGCATTTGCTCTTGAAAATCATCATTTGGTAAAGTGGAACTGATGATGAAGACCACAGTTGACCATCGGAGTTACTACTCAATAACAAGTATTTCATGGGTTGAATTTCAATTGCTTTAACACAGTTGCTAAGCAATTTATGCTCCTCGGAACACATATGGTGAAATGGAATGGGTGGTGAAGCACCAGGACTCCTCAATAATGAACATCTCTGCATCGGAAATAGCAATTTTTCGTAAAAGGTGATGAGCAGTTGACATTAAACTATTGTATCTTAGATATTTACACTAAAAAGCGTGAAAAAAAAATTTCATAACAAAAAATAGAACAGACTACAAAAAACCATGAAAATAATTTTCTACCAGTCTGAAGTCGGTGCCTCAGCACGAGCCAGCAGGAGTGGACCTATAATCGTCTACCTCACCTACAACTATACGATTAAATGGCTTCAATCACTCCTGCTGGCTCGTGCTGAGGCACCGACTTCAGACTGGTAGAAAATTATTTTCATGGTTTTTTGTAGTCGGTTCTATTTTTTGTTATAAATTTTTTTTTGTTAGATGTGGATGAAATTTGGTATTCCTACTCAGAATCAGGAGCACTTTCGATTATAATAGGAGAAAAAAAGTGTCCCAAAATTTTTTATTCCATTACGTTACCGTTTTCATACGCGTTTCTGTGGCGGTAGTGTAATGGATAACACAAAATTATATAAATAAATAAATAAATAAATATCACGGGACAATCCACACCAATTGACCTAGTCCCAAAGTAAGCTTAGCAAAGCTTGTGTTATGGACAATAGGCAACGGATAAACATACTTATATAGATAAATATATACTTAAACACATATTAAACATCCAAGACCCGAGAACAAACATTCGTATTATTCATACAAATATCTGCCCCGGCCGGGATTCGAACCCGGGACCTCAAGCTTCGTAGCCAGGTTCTCTAACCACTTAGCCATCCGGTCGTCAACGAAAAACCTGGGACACTTTTTTTTCCTATTGCAATCAAAAGTGCTCCTGATTCTGATTAGGAATACCAAATTTCATCCAAATCTAACAAAAAAGTCATTTGAACAACTTTTTTTGAAAACGCCCAAAAATGTTCTCTTCGATTGAAAATGTGATTGTCAGAGCCCGGAATTTTCGCGGCAATTTTGACATGTCATATGACTTCTCTCTCACTTATCAACTTCCGACATTCAATATCGATATTTTACTGTATTTTGACTAACAATAGATTGACAAATTATTTGTATGCTTGTTACTACTTAACAAAATCGATGTAATTATCTGAATAAATTAATTAAATTATATAAAAATACATATATATTATATATACCATATATTTTCTGTTTGCTTTACTAGTACCATAAAAAAGTTTGAGTCGCAAATTGGCCTAAATTTTGTATCAGGGGCAAGATCGGATACCAAAATACGACAAAAAAAAAAAGAATCTAACGGGTATACTTAGTTTGTAGTTATTTGTGACTCCAATTTTTATACGTGCCAGAAGGGATAACATCGGATATATTCCTTTTAGAGACCTTATTCTCTAAGCATTAAGAGTGCCTTTACATCTCCAACCGGTGTTACCCCTTGATGGCCAATTCATCAAAACACATCAGAAACAGTTTGTGTTATCTTTCCACAAGTATAAAACGTTAACCGTTCATTTTATAAAAATAAGTAAATTCAGGCCTAAACAACGGTTATTTGTTAACCATTTAAGCCCATATTTCAACAATCTGACTCATACGCATACTGATAACGAGGAAAAAAAGTTGTTGCCAGGCTCTCTCAACTAGCCTAAAATCCGTCCGGTATTACCCCAACATACCTTATACATTTCGCGACAATACCCACATTCGTACATACATAAATACACTCGAAAAACAAAACCCTCCTTCGGGCAGTTGGGTAAAAATGGGATGAGCAATAACCCTCTTTTGGGCAGTAGGGTAAAAAAAAAACACAACCTGCTTTAACTATAGTGTAATCGATCCTCCTCTGTATTCTGAACAAACTACTTTCATGTTAGGTTATTTAATGAGGGCTATCGTTTTTTACCTCACTAGATGGCGCCACTGTTGCGTGAGGTTTTTAAAACAAATTTTAGATTGAAATCATATTATTATTTAATCCATCTTAAAACGGTACCATAAAAGTATCGAGCAACCACAGTATAGCGTAATCCCGTTTTGTTCGGAAAAAAGGAAGGACAAAAGTATTCGAAAGACAAAACTGTCTCAAATTACAGACGTTCATTGCCCCTTATCGCATAATTGCCATAATTAATTTCAGGTAATGCAAAATATTCACAAAATTATTCTAATTGTAAATAAACCCGCGTAGCTCACCCAAAAACTATGAGATTTGACATTTCGTTGACCTCACGCTACACTAGCGCCTCTAGCGGAAAATTCATTCGCGATAGCCCTCATTAACACTCTACAACGACATTTTCTTGTGCAAATATTACAATTATCTAAAATGTTATTAAAACTTTGTAAATAAGTATTCTTAAAAATCATCGAATAAAAATTACATATTGTCTGATAAATACTGGAGTAGGTATAGTTATCACATTTAATATGATAGGGCAAGCAGCTGTGCCAATAGTATGACTTAAAATTTCGCATACACGTTCTAATGAATATTAATGACAATACAATGATGTAGTCAATATTCTGGTAGTGACATCCTGGTGGTCCGGCTAGAATCGTCTCTGCAGGATGGAACTCCTCAACGGTTAATGACATAGACTTGGAATTTGGTATGGTCTGTCCGGCGGCGTTAGAGTAAAGAGCAATAAAACTTGTTACAACAGTGTTTTAAACCGACTTCGAAAAAGTATTAAGAAAGGAGGGAAAGGGTGAGTAAGATAGCCGGTGAAATTACTGGCACTTGAGGTATTCCAATCCAACTTAGGCCTGTAGGTTGGTAACGCATCTGCAATACCCCTGGTGTTGCAGATGTTTATGGGCGGTGGTGATCTCTTACCACCAGGAGACCCACTTGCTCGTTTGCCTTCCAGTCGAATAAAAAAAAAGGAGGAGGTTATCAATGCAACTGTTTTTTTTTTACCTCAGAAAATCGTTATTTATGAACCGATTTGATTTTTTTTTTGCGTTCTTATAGAAATGCCTTCAATTAGATATCATAAGCACCAAACCACTCTTCAAATATTGTAGGGACACCTATGGTAAATTTGGTTTATCTATTTAGTAGCAACTCCTGCATTTGCTCATGAAAATCATCATTTGGTCAAGTGGAACTAATGATAGTGGAACTAATGATGAAGACCACAGTTGAGCATCAGAGTTACAACTCAATAACAAGTACTGTTTGACGACGAGTTCCATTGGTGACCTATGGTCTTCATCATCAGGTCCAGGTTACCAAATATACGTCGAGGGGAAAATGGGTTTAATGCTCGAGTTTTACACTCTGCTTTTCACTTCGATGGCGAGGAAACGAAATAGCAACAGTGGAGACAATTGTTCACTTACTATATACATTTTATTTTTCATGCATTACTATGTAATTATTTTTTTTAGTTTCATTGGTTTTGATTGATTTTTAATTGTATATAAATTAAAAACTACGAAAAAATAAAATATAAACTTCAGAAACGAGTGATTAAAGGTTAACTTAAAGGAGTGATTGAAGTCTAATATGTAAAGTGGGTATGTAGGTGAAGAAGACGACTATAGGTCCACTCCTGCTGGCTCGTGCTGAGGCACCGACTTCAGTTTCGTCTCAGCCTATATACATCCCACTGCTGGGCACAGGCCTCACCTCAGAATGAGAGGGCTTGGGCCATAGTTGCCACTTCAGACTGGTAGAAAATTATTTTCATGGTTTTTTGTAGTTGGCTAATTTTTTTGTTATATATTTTTTTTTTTGCAGCAGATAACTAATTATCTTTATGGCTCTTTACTCTAACACCGCTGGACAAACTATACGGAAATGTAGTTTAGATGACAATGCAAGTACAGCCAGCAAGAAGATTGTATTTTTTTTACAAAATAGTTATATTATTTTGTTAGCAATAGTGATATTGTATTGAGCATGTCATACTCTAAGAAATACACCAAAATACGGTATTTAACTATTTCATTTTATTTATTTCAATAATAATTATAATATCAAACCTTCTTATATAACGGAGTCAAAAGGTTTGTAATTCAAAATTAGTAGACACAGAAAGAACTGCTAGCAAGTGTCACACACAAGTAATGCCATAGCTGCATATACAAAAGCGTTTGAAGAAGAAACAGATTTTTTTTTCTTTAAAATCGTTATAAATAAAATTTTCTACATTTCCATATAATAATAAATAGGATACACTGTAATGCCACGTAACCAACAAAGTCTAATGCGTATCTGACTAAAACACAAAAATGAACAGGAGCTATGAAAATTAAATGTCTGTGTTTACAAATATAAATATATACGATATCTCAAAGCTATTCTTTGGAGGTTACGCTGCATTAGACTTAGTTATAATGGCAAATTCAGTGTAACGTTTTAAACTTTCGTGATTCTCACTCATAGTCAAAATACCACAACGGGACTTATCACGCTATTTTACACAAGTAATGTTGCCGAAACGCCGAGGTCAATATTACTTGTGTAAAATAGCGTGATAAGTCCCGTTGTGGTATTTTGACTATGGGCAAATTCAGTAGTTGTCAAATACCGTATTGTCACCATATTTAAGCATTTTACTGAAAGTGGCCCTCATTCTACTCCTATTCCCTGTTGTGTCGAAGTAAACATCAATTCTTCTAACCTCCTTCGACTCTAAAAAGATATCGTTATTCTTTTCCACCTGAATCCGTTTTGCTTCTGATAGCAAGACTTTCATCTTGTCTTACATTCATAGGTTTGGGTGCAATTTTGACATACTTCGGAGTTTTTAGAACCTCTGGAGATACTTGGAGTTGGTGGTCCCTTTTCGTCGTAACCAACACGATGTCTTTAGGTTTACTGACGACTGTGCTGGCTGTGGGTATGTTAATTTTAGAAAAATCTGTTTTCACACTAACATTTTCAACTATAATTATTTTAGATCTGATACCGCCAAGTCTTGCGGTCTCGTTTGAACAAATTTGATTCTGTGCGACAGTTTGAGTTTTTAAAAAGTTCAAATCGTTTTTAACGACGGCGGTTGGCTTAAAGAATTTGGCTTCTTTTACACTCGAATCGGTTGGATTTTCTTGTTTTCGTTTGATATTAACGCCAACTCTAGTTTGTAATTGATTTGGCATTTCAAAGACGTTTTTACTTTTTGTGATCGTGTCTTGAGTCTTTCGTTTATGTATTTGCTCTGGAGCTATTCGTCCTTCTTTGTCCTTAACAAGGATCATGTTGCTGGCCAGTTGTCCGTGTTTGATTGCCGACATTTGATTGGCTATGACCATAGAGAGAGGAGGTAAGTTGTACTCTTGAAGCAGTGTGTTGACTGAGGAACCAGACTGGTTCTCTATGGTTGGGTCAGCGCCGTGACGGACCAGGACCTCGGCGGTTTGTAAGAAGTGTTCCGGTACCGAACTGCTGTTGCCATTTTCTGAAAAAGAAAGTAAAAGATATTTTAAAAATTAAAAAATACTGAATAGAAAAAAAAAATTATAACAAAAAATTGAACCGACTACAAAAAAACATGAAAATAATTTTCTACCAGTCTGAAGAGGGAACTATGGCCCAAGCCCTCTCATTCTGAGTGGAGGCCTGTGCTCAGCAGTGGGACGTATATAGGCTGGGACGAAACTGAAGTCGGTGCCTCAGCACGAGCCAGCAGGAGTGAACCTATAGTCGTCTTCTTCACCTACATACCTTATACATACCCATACTTTATATATTAGACTTCAATCACTCCTGCTGTCTCGTACTGAGGCACCGACTTCAGTTTCGTCCCAGCCTATATACGTCCCACTGCTGAGCACAGGCCTCCACTCAGAATGAGAGGGCTTGGGCCATAGTTCCCTCTTCAGACTGGTAGAAAATTATTTTCATGTTTTTTTGTAGTCGGTTCAATTTTTTGTTATAAATTTTTTTTTTCACGCTTTTTAGTGTTAATAATCTAAAATACAATAGCTTAATGTCAACTGCTTGACACCTTTTACGAAAGATTGCTTTTTCAGATGCAGAGACGTTCATTATTGAGGAGTCCTGGTGCTTCACCACCCATTCCATTTTACCATATGCATTACGACGAGCATAAATTGCTTATCAACTGTGTTAAAGTAATTGAAATTCAACCCGTGAAGTACTTGTTATTGAGTAGTAGCTCTGTTGGTGAAATGTGGTCTTCATCATCAGTTCCACTTCACCAAATTATGATTTTCAAGAGCAAATGCACGAGTTACTGCAAAATATATCCAAATTACCACAGGTGTCCCTACAACATTTGAAGAGTTCCCTCGATTTCCTTAGGATCCAATCATCAGATCCTGATTTGGTGCTTATGGGACCTAATTGAAAGCATTCCTAGACGATCGCAAAAAAAAATTTTCAAATCGGTTCACAAACGACGGAGTTCTGAGGTAACAAACATAAAAAAAAAAAAAAACATACAACCGAATTGATAACCTCCTCCTTTTTTTGAAGTCGGTTAAAAATACAAGTCTCGTGATCTAGAATTCTGTGAAGTAGCTAACTTAAAGTTCAACAGTCGGGACCCATTAGGTAGTCCCCAGCATTAATATGTCACAGCGGAGCGTTCAAAAATATGCCACGTCCTTCCGGCCCTAGAAATAGATTCGTGTCAGATAATTATGCACGCTTGTTGTGTTAGATATTGGACTGGACAGACTGCACTAAAATATTTTGAGCTGGTCACGATTTGATCGAGTCATTTGATTTGATTAATAAAGAGTTGGGATGTTTAGTGGCAACGGGGTGATCGAAGAGCAGAGGAGTCGTTGTTGTGAGATGATTAAGTTTTCGCAAGTACCTAGTCCTAGATTGTATATGCCGGTGGAAGTAGTCACATACTTTTTTTACCATAGGTACCTTATCAAATATTTTTAAGCGTTCCGCTCCGATACTTAGTTTTGCAATTTTATTCCGAGCTAGTGTGAGGACACCTTATTTATGATTTCATAGATAATCAAATGTTTTTACACATATTTATGCTGGTGACTGTACATCCATCTACTGCAACATAAATTATCAGGTGGCATATTTTTTCCTACGATGCGAACTAAAAAAACACATATCAACATGGGCTATGGAGAGGGCTATGCTCGGGGTTTCTCTGCGGGATAGAATCAGAAATGATGATATACGCAGTAGAACTAAGGTAAGTGACATAGCCCGAAGAATTGGGAAACTGAAGTGGCAGTGGGTGGGGCACATTACTCGCAGGACTGATGGCTGATGAGGTCAAAAGGTTCTCGAATGGCGTCCGTGGACCGGGAGACGAGCTAGGCCTCCAACAAGATGGAGCGACGACCTGGTTAAGATCGCGGGATCACGGTGGATGCGAGAAGCACAAGACCGGTCTGAGTGGAGAGCCTTGAGGGAGGCCTATGTCCAGCAGTGGACGTCTTTCGGCTGACATGATGATGATGAACTAAAAAAATACATTCCCGCCCTCTGTAGTAATATACTAATGTTATAATTTTTACACGAAATTCTTTTGGTGTGATAGAGTAAGGCGGCCCCTAAACGGTCAATTATATTGTGCAATATCGCGAATTGTGCAATATTATTGACCGTTTAGGGTTAATATTGAAGACTGCACAATGATTGACCAAAAGTTTGAGCGAGTTTAATTTTTATTGCACCATATTTTTATATTGCATCGTGTAGGGTCAGTATTGCACAATATTTAATACTATACTGAACACGAAAACATTGTGCAGTTCGTATTATTGTGCAATAGAATTGCTCGTTTGGATTCAGAGCGGCTTTCAATCTTATTGTGCAATAAAAAGTATTGTACAATGTTATTGTAGGTCTAGGGTAGGGTTGCCACCCGTACTATATTATATAGTATCGTACTATATTTTAGTATTATAGAAAAACAATATAGGACGAAAAATACTATATTTTTTATCGCTAATTCAATTGTCGCGCTTTTTTTTAATTAACTGTGAATGGAACGCACCCTTGTATAGGGAATTTTTGAACGAAACTCGTTTATGTACGTACGGCGCTTAGTCAGTTGGTACCACTTACTAACTCCTTTGTCATTGTCACCTTCTTGATGGCCAAAGCAAAAAGTAATAATAAATACTCATGGTAAAATAATGGTTGAAAATAGATGTGTACTATTTTTTTTTTTTCTGAATTTCCCAAAAGTACTACATTTTTTTGAATTAAAACAAAAATACTATTTTTCTTCAAAAAAAAGGTGGCAACCCTAGTCTAGGGGCCGCCTTATACTGACCTTTGGCGTGGAGGCAGGCTTGCGCGACGGCGCGGTAGAGCGCGGTGGCCCCGCAGGCGCGCGACGCGACGTCCACGGCGGCGGGCGCGCGCGCCGCCAGCGCGCCGGCCGCGCGCGCGCGCCCCGCGCCCGCCGCGACCATCAGCGCCGTGCTGCCTGCCCGGGGGAAACGCACGGGTTGAGACTAGAGATGCAACGGATATCCGGCCACTATCCGGTATCCGGCCACTACTTTACTATTCGGCCGAATACCGGATAGTGGCGTACTATCCGGCCGGATACCGGATGGCAAAAAACTTATAGTTATGATTAAAAACTGATATTTATTTATGAATTTATCAATTATTGACATTAGTTTATTATAATAATAAATAATAATAATAAATTCATTTATTTCAGGCAACTTAGGCCCATACAATAAATACCTTACAGACTAACATACATATTTAAAATCAATAATATTTAAATCTAATTAGGTGACAAAACGGCGTGACCCCGTTGAGTCACCGTCCCCGACGTCGCATTCATCTGCGGCATGGTGCCCCGGAACCGCCGGAACACGACGTCTTTCGGCCAGAAGGCAGCACTCGCGATGGTCCCCATCAGCATTATTATTTTAAGGGCATGCTTCGATGAATTTTAATTGACGAACAAATGTGATACCGTCTCGCGTCTGTTCAATCATATTTATCCGTCAGTTAAAATTAATCAATGGCTGGTGAAACAGCCCCTAAATTAATTAATTATACTCTACAAGTTGCTAGTTGCAACCTGCACGGAGTGTCATGCGCATGTTTGAATTAGCTTAATTTGATTGTACGTAAAACTAGGCCGAATATCCGGTGGCCAGATATCCGGCTATCCGCCCAACGGTTCCGCTGAATATCCGGTATCCGGTATCCGGCCAAACCACTATCCGTATCATCTAGTTGAGACGCATTCACATTTAGGGGCCATTCGAGTATTACGTAAGCATCGGTGGGGGTCTTTGCTTTGCTTATTTTTGATGACAGGGGGCCGGGGGGGGGGGTATAGATGGTGCTTTTTAAACAAGTTCCTATCAATTTAATATGTCGCCTCATATCGCTAAAGTCGAACCACAAGGTGACAGACACGTCTATTGGCATTATTGTTTTATGACCCACGCTATGGGGTTAGACGAGAAAAAAAATCGCCCCCTCTTTTTACGTCTATGGGAAGTAACCTAAAAGATTTTGTTTTTTTTTTAGCTTACCAATTTGTCGGCGTAACTGATATGTATATTCATGCCAAATTCCAACTTTTTAGCACTTACGATCTCCAAGCTTAGCCGCGGGTGGACAGACAAGACAGACGGACAGACATGGCGAAACTATAAGGGTATACTATCCTAGATGACTACGGAACCCTAAAAATCAAAATATACGCGTCGACTTGAGAACCTCCTCCGTGCTTTTCGTCTTTTAAAAAATTTTATAACAAAAAATAGAACCGACTACAAAAAACCATGAAAATAATTTTCTACCAGTCTGAAGTCGGTGCCTCAGCACGAGCCAGCAGGAGTGATTGAAGCCATTTAATCGTATAGTTGTAGGTGAGGTAGACGATTATAGGTCCACTCCTGCTGGCTCGTGCTGAGGCACCGACTTCAGATTGGTAGAAAATTATTTTCATGGTTTTTTGTAGTCGGTTCTATTTTTTGTTATAAAATTTTTTTTTCACGCTTTTTAGTGTAAAACATCTAAGATACAATAGTTTAATGTCAACTGCTCATCACCTTTTACGAAAAAGTGCTATTTCCGATGCAGAGATGTTCATTATTGAGGAGTCCTGGTGCTTCACCACCCATTCCATTTCACCATATGTGTTCCGAGGAGCATAAATTGCTTAGCAACTGTGTTAAAGCAATTGAAATTCAACCCATGAAATACTTGTTATTGAGTAGTAACTCCGATGGTCAACTGTGGTCTTCATCATTAGTTCCACTTTACCAAATGATGATTTTCAAGAGCAAATGCACGAGTTACTACTAAATATATCAAAATTACCATAGGTGTCCCTACAACATTTGAAGAGTTCCCTCGATTTCCTTCGGATCCAGTCATCAGATCCTGATTTGGTGCTTATGGGACCTAATTGAAAGCATTCCTAGACGAACGCAAAAAAATTTTTTCAAATCGGTTAATAAATGACGGAGTTCTGAGGTAACAAACATAAAAAAAAAAAAAAACATACAACCGAATTGATAACCTCCTCCTTTTTTGAAGTCGGTTAAAAATAAGACCTGTACGTAGTCCTGTACCAAGTGGGACGCCAGGCTGTCTTCAAATTCACACCATCTATTAAATTACAGAAAAAACTTTCGCGGATTAGTGTCGGTAAAAAAGTTGATTGGCCCATATACCTAAACTAAATCATTCTTCTCCCGCTCCAGATTCCCAAACGAAAATGTTTACTTCGTTGTTTCATGTTTTTGTGCTACTTGTTGTACTGATTTGTGGTATTCATGAAGAATATTTACATTGTATTTGTATTGTTTACTACGATACCGATACATACCATGGTCATCAAACAATTCGCCGATTTTTTCGTACAAATACTTCGCGAGCTCTTTGTCCGACCAGTTCTCGAGCTCAGGCTTCCAGTAATCCTGGTTGTTCTGCAACACTTGCCTGTAACGTAACATTTAGAACGTTAACGCAAAGTGCCTCTCAAAGCATCCATGTGCAATAGCGAGGTTGCGGGAAACCTTTGGATAATTTATTGAATCAGGCGTTACTTTGCGGAGGTCCATATAAATGAACTAAAAGAATTTCCTTGCCTCCCGCGACCTTACGATAGCTAATAGCTAAGCTTATGCAAAATATGCGTGTTCATGCATTTCCTTCACCTCCACACTGTAAGAACACACACAAATTACACAAACCCACTATCACCACCACCACATCACACTGACGCGTTTCGGACTCAACCAGAGCTCATCTTCAGAGTAACAGTAGAAATTTATCATTCATTGTGGACTGTGGTGTTCTAAGAAAGCTTTTGTGCAACAAAAGACGTCTTCTGGACGATGATGATGATTATGAACTAGCTTACAAAATATGTATTAGGAGATCCTAGTTTGATGGTGATTTTTCACCGGCGAGGCGAGACGAGAATTGAAATTTGTATGCTTAAATTTAAGATAAGATAAGATAGTAAAGGCGTTTGAGCTGGTTGGGCGTCGGGGCTGTCCTCACCTGGGCTGGTGTGCTCGAGCACGGAAGAAGAAAGAGTCTCATTCTCGCCAGATTAAGAATGAGACTCTTCGGCGTCGGATACCCCGCGCCAGGAGACTTTAAGGCACTACCGCTACGTCAAAACATCCATTATGGATGAGGTGATAAAAGCAATGGAGTAAGTGCGAAGGAGAGGTAATTACACAAAAGATCCCTACGAATCGAAGTGTATCCGCAAGGACCCCTAAATTTAAGATAAGATAAGATAGGTGCAGGTCTGCAGGTGGTAGGACCTTGTGCAAGGTCCGCCCGGATTGCTACCACCATCTTGCTCGCTAATCCTGCCGTGAAGCAGCAGTGCTTGCACTGTTGTTTCGGCGCGGAAAGTAAGACAGCCGGTGAAATTACTGGCACTTGAGGTATTCCAACTTAGGCCTTTAAGTTGGCAACGCATCTGCAATACCCCTGGTCAAAATACCATAGCGGGACTTATCACGCTATTTTACACAAGTAATATTTACCTCGACGTTTTGGCAACATTAAAGAAAGAAAGAAAGAAAGAAAATACATTTATTCACAACACAAGACAACAATACTATTTGGTACAAATAAACAACACAAAGCTATGTGTCATTGCGATTGTGAATCCAATGCATTACAGTTGCTGTGGTCACGAGTAGACTGAAGTGTGGGGTGTCAAGACCGCCTACCAGCGCGAGTTCTTCGAACTACCCACACTTGATCACTAGTAGTACCGGCACTCGTTTAAAACGCTATAATACCCCTGGTGTTGCAGATGTTTATGGGCGGTGGTGATCTCTTACCATCAGGAGACCCATTTACTCGTTTGCCTTCCAGTCATATAATAGTATTTTATGCAACTGTATCGTAATAAGGGTCCTAAAACTCTAGTGTGTTTTTATGAAACGAGGCGCAGTGCGCACCGCTCCGGTGCTGTAATGATTTATGGAATCTCATAACGATACTGATATCAGTATCGTTATGACCATTACGATACTGCCGTGTTCATAATGTCGTAATGCTGGTCATTATCTATGGTTTTTGAACGCATAATGGAGGAATTACTATATGGGTGTAGATAAAAAAAGGTATTGACGCTTGAGCTGGGCGGGCGTCGGGGCACCCACCTGGGCTGGCGGTCGCAGTGCTCGAGCAGCGCGGGCAGGTGCGCGGGCGCGGCGGCGGCGGCGAGGTGCAGCGCGCTGCGGCCCTCCCCGTCGCCTAGCAACGGGTCCGCGCCGCGCCGCAGCAGCTCGCGCGTGCACTCCGCCGACTGGTTGTTTCGGATCGACATGTGCAACGCCGTCTGTGACAAACGGGTCTGGTTATTGTACGACCAGCGGCCTTAATGTCTAACGTTTCTTCTCCTTCTCTTTTGAAATATGGCTTCTGTCCTAATTAATAAGACAATTTCGCCAGTGTCAAAGTATTCTCTTTCGAGAGGCAACGTTGTACGGTGATTGTAGTTTTTGTAACTTGATAGTAAAATTCCAGAAACCATGTGGAGACAACTTGCGCATTAAAAAACACGAGAGCTATCCATACTAATATTATAAATGCGAAAGTAACTCTGTCTGTCTGTCTGTCTGTCTGTTACGCTTTCACGCCAAAACCGCTGAACCGATTTTGATGAAATTTGGTACAGAGATAGACTCGACCTTGGGAAAGAACATAGGCTACCATTTATTCCGAAAAAAAGGCTTGAAGGGGTTGAAGTAGGGGATGAAATTTTATATGGAAGTTCGTCATTTTTAAACATAAAACCATGAAACTTGATATTTAGGCAACTAATAAGAAATAAGTAGATATTTGTACAAGCGTTTTTGAAAATTCGTTCTGTGAGGGGGTGAAATAGGGGATGAAAGTTTATATGGAAGTTCGTAATTTTTAAAGATAAAACCATGAAACTCGACACTTAGGCAGTTAATAAGAAATAACTAGATATCTGTTCGAGCATTTTTGAAAATTCGGCATGTGAGGGGATGAAATAGGGGATGAAATTTTATATGGAAGGAAGGAAAAAATACTTCCCAAAATAACTATTCAACGCGGACGGAGTCGCGGGCAAAAGCTAGTATTGAATATTGTGATCACTGTTCACTGTTAAGGTTAATCGCCGCATAAAACACTATCAAAATTATACTTCCAACTAGCCAAAGAAACAGAAATAGCTAAATTAAATATTGTCTACATCCGCCATGTTCGAATGCCACAAATCGAATCCGCCTAACGTTTCTGACGCTCGCGATCGTAACCAAGTGACAGTTTTTGTATGCGAAATCTGTCACTTGATTGCAACCACGAGCGCCAGAAAAAAAAAAGTTTATTTGGTTCTTTTACATTTTAGCTAGTTAGGCTGGAACTTCCCATTAAGCATACAGTTATGCTTGTATCGGAAAGTTCCGCTCTTCCTTAACTCGGTGTAAACATAAACCAAGCGGAATAACTATCCATACTAATATTATAAATGCCAAAGTATGTTTGTATGTTTGTTTGTCTTCCACGCCGTAACGGCGCGACGGATCGACATGATTTTTGGCATAGGGATAGTTTATGAGCCCAAGAGTGACATAGGCTACTTTTTATCCCGGAAAAATGCACAGTTCCCGAGGGAACAGCGCGCGATAACCAAATACCACGCGAGCGTAGCCGCGGGCAAAAGCTAGTATTATAATAAAGTAAGACTAAAAAAACCGGCCAAGAGCGTGTCGGACACGCCCAAAATAGGGTTCCGGAGCCATTACGAAAAAATTAAGTAATATTTTTCTAAGGATTTCGTACTTTATACGGAATCTTCGAAGTATAGGTATATTTTATACCTTACGCTGCTATTTACTCATAAACTACTAATAATTCTCAAGCAAACTTAGCCGCTATAGTTTTCCTTGGAAGTTTAATATACTGACTACCATCCTGAATTTTTTCAAATTTTTCCACCCACCGGTTTAGATTTTAGAGGGGGGGGGACGCTCGATTTTAATGAAAATTTGCACTTTAAAGTTGAATATTTCGCAAACAAATGACTAAATCGAAAAAATCGTTTTAGCAAACCCCTAATGGTTTTAAAATACCTATCCAACGATACCCCACACTATAGGGTTGGATGAGAAAAAAAAAATCACCGCCACTTTACGTCTATGGGAGGTACCCTAAAAAAAATTGTTTTTGAATTTTTAATTGTACTGTTTTGTCGGCATAGTTTACTTATATATTCGTGCAAAATTACAGCTTTCTAACATTGATAGTCTCTGAGCAAAGCCGCGGACGGACAGACAGACAGACAGACAGACAGACAGACAGACAGACAGACAGACGGACAGACAGACAGACAGACAGACATGGCGAAACTATAAGGGTTCCGTTTTTGCCATTTTGGCTCCGGAACCCTAAAAATACTTAATTCGGGGTGGGCTTAGGCACTGGTCCCACCGCGAGCTAGTAAGCTATGAGCTATCGGCTATTTTCTAGCCCAAGAAACGAACAAAAGATAATCGCTTCCGTGTACAGAAAAGAGAGAGTTATATTTTTATAGTTCATAGCTGGCTGTTCACACTGCCGGCGAGGATACTCTCCCACCGCCCGGCGAGTAAGCGATAATTCCATACAATTGTTTACTAGCCGCCCGCCGATTGTCATCTGTTTCTAGTACAGAATTTTACTAGTTGACAGCCGAGCTCGCCGATAGCTGGCGGTGGGACCACTGTTTACTAGTTGACCGCAGCGATAAGCTATCGACTATAAAACTAGCTCAACGGTACTCGCCGAAGCCTGCTTGGCGATCAGAGCGATCATTCTACCTTTCAAAGTGGATGCGAGTGCACGTATATACAATGAATTTAAAACAATCATACGAACTATCTTTGTTGTCAAGTTCGGATGACGATGATGATGTATTTTATAAAAGCGTGTGTGTAGTGGCAGTGGCAATTTTGAAGAGACGGAAGAAAAAAAGGAATATTTTAAAAAGAATGACAAGAAAAATTTGGATGCAAAAAATTAATTATTTCAGAAAAGAATACAGTGAGTTCAAACTAGCTAGTGTGGTGAAAATGTATTTTCAAATTTAAATTCAAATCATTTATTCAGTAAATAGGCCGCAATGGGCACTTTTACACGTCATTTTTTTAAACTACCAGCACTTTCGGAAAGACCATCATTGCCAAGAAGAATGCGCCACAAGAAACTTGGCAGAAAGTCATTTTTTCAAAATAAAATAATTACAAATAAAATCCTTAAAAACTACAGTAAACAATTTAACAAAAAATTACAAAAAAAATAATTAAATAATAATGCAGGGATGTATGGGGTCCCTTAGTTACAAAATTAAGCACTAACTATATTCGACCTCGACTGTACATCATTAGGTCATTGGCGAATAGCCCCCCGGCTGAGCTAGTGCAGCGAGTAATCGCCCGTCGCACGCAAACACTCGCTTATAGCCGAGCGTCTAAACTAGCAAAACTATACTCGCTTCTCGCCTCTCGCCCACTCGTTTGTAGTTTATAGTTTTACTCGCTAATAGCTTGTAGCCGCCGGTGGGACCAGTGCCTTAGTTAGGAGCGTTAGGCAATACGGCCTCTGGGCCCAATGAGGGCTATCGTTTTTAGGGTTCCGGAGCCAAAATGGCAAAAACGGAACCCTAATAGTTTCGCCATGTCTGTCTGTCTGTCTGTCCGACCGCGGCTTTGCTCAGAGACTATCAATGCTTTCTAGCTGTAATTTTGCACGGATATATAAGTAAAATATGCCGACAAAATAGTATAAGTAATTAAAAATTCAAAAACAATTATTTTAGGGTACCTCCCATAGACGTAAAGTGGCGGTGATTTTTTTTTTCTCATCCAACCCTATAGTGTGGGGTATCGTTGGATAGGTATTTGAAAACCATTAGGGGTTTGCTAAAACGATTTTTCGATTCAGTAATTGGTTTGCGAAATATTCAACTTTAAAGTGCAAATTTTCATTAAAATCGAGCGTCCCCCCCCCCCTCTAAAATCTAAACTGGTGGGTGGAAAAATTTGAAAAAATTCAGGATGGTAGTCAGTATATCAAACTTCCAAGGAAAACTATAACGGCTAAGTTTACTTGAGAATTATTAGTAGTTTATGAGTAAATAGCAGCGTAAGGTATAAAATATACCTAAACTTGGAAGATTCCGTATAAAATACGAAATCCTTAGAAAAATATTACTTAATTTTTTCGTAATGGCTTCGGAACCCTATTTTGGGCGTGTCCGACACGCTCTTGGCCGGTTTTTTACCTCACTAGATGGCGCCACTGTTGCGTGAGGTTTTTAAAAGTCTGTTATAACGGGCGTGAAAACAAAGTTTAGATTAAAATCATATTTAATACAATGCCAAAACAGTACCATAAAAATATCGAGCAACCACAGTATTGCGTAATTCCGTTCTGTTCGGAAAAATGGGAGGACAAAAGTTTTCGAAAGACGAAACTGTCTCAAATTACAGACGTTCATTGCCCCTTATCGCATAATTGCCATAATTAATGCAAAATATTCACAAAATTATTCTAATTATAAATAAACCCGCGTAGCTCACCCGAAAACTATGAGATTTGACATTTCGTTGACCTCACGCTACATTAGCGCCTCTAGCGGCGAATTCATACGCGATAGCCCTCATTGCATAATAAAGTACAAGCTAATAGTATTAGTGAATTTCAATAAAATTTTTATAACAAAAAATAGAACCGACTACAAAAAACCATGAAAATAATTTTCTACCAGTCTGAAGTCGGTGCCTCAGCACGAGCCAGCAGGAGTGATTGAAGCCATTTACTCGTATAGTTGTAGGTGAGGTAGACGATTATAGGTCCACTCCTGCTGGCTCGTGCTGAGGCACCGACTTCAGACTGGTAGAAAATTATTTTCATGGTTTTTTGTAGTCGGTTCTATTTTTTGTTATAAAAATTTTTTTTCACGCTTTTTAGTGTAAAACATCTAAGATACAATAGTTTAATGTCAACTGCTCATCACCTTTTACGAAAAATTGCTATTTCCGATGCAGAGATGTTCATTATTGAGGAGTCCTGGTGCTTCACCACCCATTCCATTTCACCATATGTGTTCCGAGGAGCATAAATTGCTTAGCAACTGTGTTAAAGCATTTGAAATTCAACCCATGAAATACTTGTTATTGAGTAATAACTCCGATGGTCAACTGTGGTCTTCATCATCAGTTCCACTTTACCAAATGATGATTTTCAAGAGCAAATGCACGAGTTACTACTAAATATATCAAAATTACCATAGGTGTCCCTACAACATTTGAAGAGTTCCCTCGATTTCCTTAGGATCCAATCGTCAGATCCTGATTTGGTGCTTATGGGACCTAATTGAAAGCATTCCTGGACGAACGCAAAAAAAAAATTTCAAATCGGTTCATAAATGACGGAGTTCTGAGGTAACAAACATAAAAAAAAATAAAAAAAAAAAAAAAAAAAAAAAAAAAACATACAACCGAATTGATAACCTCCTCCTTTTTTTGAAGTCGGTTAACAAAATAGCTAATACTATTAGCTTGTATTTTATTATGCAATCGGGCCCTGGACAATGCTCGAACGATTTTGTACGACCTGATAATGCAATCACATGTCACTTGGAACACGGGTCGAGCTTTATCACCCCGTACCGATAATGTTCAAGGTGCTATTGGACAATATGATTTTGTACGACCTAATAATCGGAGCACATTTTTGACAGCAAGCAATCGATTCGCACGATTGATCATGTTTTTCCGAATACCACGCGGGTGGAGCCGCGGGCAAAAGCTAGTTATATATAACTGTTGTTTACATTTAGGTATTCGGTACGAGCAAAACAAGTTTCTGATAAGTACCAGCCAAGTGCGAGTGGGATTCGTGCATAATGAGTACCTACTAATTTGCAGGTATCTTTGAAAATCCCATCGATATGAAAATCCAGAGTTGTTTGCAGAGTTCTAATCTTAGTCATAACCTAAAACACTTAAAAACCCCTCATATTGAAATTTTAGAGTTTAGGGTGAATCCACGAGTGTCTCAACCACTGTCAGTCCCTAGCTGTTTATATTAAGAAGTAAATAATTCATATGCATTGATTTTTGTATTGAAATAGATCCTGACCTGAGTACAGAAGCTATTTACGTCATAATTAAAACACAATCTGCCTTTTAATTCTTAAAATCTCAGGCATGGGACTGACAGCGGTTGAGACGCTCGTGGCTTCACCTTTCAATATGTCAAAAACGGCTGAACCGATTTTAATGAATCACCGAGAAAAAACTCGCTTTCACGTCAAAAAAACCGGTCCATCCTTTTGAGAATTGAGAGCTACGATGTTACGACTACAGACTGGCAGACAGATATTGGCGGCAAGCTTAAAAAAACCCTCTTTTTCGTCGGGGTAAGAAATAACTTTTTTTAAGGTTTCTCCCAAGCTTTGCTTCATTAAAATCGGTTCAGCCATTTTTGAGATTTTGAACTTTGAAGTGATAATGTTTACGAGTTTCCAACTTTTCTAACTTGGTCAGGTCATGATTTACGGAACCCTAAAAGTGTCGTAACATTATTCAAATGCTTATCGCTTGACATTAAAGTCAATGAAACAGCAATCAGTGGCACGTGGCGAGCTTATATAAAACCTTATCGCTTTGTAACAGTGTTACCAGATACACGGTAATTACCGTAGATGCACGGTAATTTTGATCAAAACACGGTCTACGGTAATGGCCTAATACCGTGGTCTTTTCTACGCTATTTTTCATTACGAATTACCGTGTCACGTTTTTGCAATTATATTTATAAATGGAAAACTAAAATTTGATTAGGTAGGTACTAAATCGAAGTTCGTATCCGGTTCCGCTGACTCTAATATTATTTAATACGAGAGTGAAAGGGATGCACGATACGAACTTCGATTTTCGAATTTTGTAGTACTCCTTTTGATCCGTGGTAGTAGAGAGGTTTTTGTTTTAGAGAAGTTTGTCAAATTCAATTTTAACGTCAAAATTTAAACTGGCAATGCAAGGTAATTTATCACTTAAACACGGTAATTTTAATGTGTCTCTACGGTATTTTACGAATCACCATCTGGTAACACTGCTTTGTAATAAAGACTACAATTAAATATGTTTACAAAGGCGCGGGGAATTCCCCGGGTAAGTCCCGGTATAACTCAGCCGAGTTATTATTAACCTGAGGCCTTATTGCCTAACGTTTCTGACACTCGCGATCGCAATCAAATGACAGTTTTTGTTTGCGAAATATGTCATTTGACTGCGATCGCGAGTGTCAGAAACATTAGGCAATGCGGCCTCTGAAACAGTAATATGCCCGTATGTGATCTAACGCTAACGTCGCGTCTAAATCGCTTTTCGTAACAGGCATTGTTGGGCTCGATACCCTGAATTATAGAAGGAAACTGCACCTTGCCGTGCATTACTGTCTTCTCCTAAGGAGGAAAATAGATAACCCGTCGGCGCTGGAAGGTGTCCGCTTGTTCGCATGTTTGCAGGTGGTAGGACCTTGTGCAAGGTCCGCCCGGATTGCTACCACCATCTTGCTCGCTAATCCTGCCGTGAAGCAGCAGTACTTGCACTGTTGTTTCGGCGCGGAGAGTAAGACAGCCGGTGAAATTACTGGCACTTGAGGTATTCCAACTTAGACCTCTAGGTTGGCAACGCATCTGCAATACCCCTGGTGTTGCAGATGTTTATGGGCGGTGGAGATTTCTTACCATCAGGAGACCTACTTGCTCGTTTGCCTTCCAGTCATATAATAGTATTTTATGCAACTGTATCGTAATAAGGGTCCTAAAACACGAATGTGGTTTTATGAAACGAGGCGCAGTGCGCTGCGCACCTCTCCGGTGCTGTAATGATTTATGGAATCTCATAACGATACTGATATCAGTATCGTTATGACCATTACGATACTGCCGTGTTCATGCCTTCCAGTCAAATAGAATAGAATAGAATAGAATCTATCTAATCTATCTATCAATCTGTGACCTTACCATGCCGGCCGCGGGCTTGTCGACGGACTCGCGGCGCGCGAGCAGCGCCAGGCACTGTCGCCGGACCAGGTCGCGGTCGCCGTGCAACACTGCGATGTGGAGCGGGCTGCAAACAACATTCATTGTAACATGTAACATGACTTGTAATTAGGGTTGCCAACCGTACTATAATATACAGTTTGTGAGTGCCAACAATTTGCTAGTTCCTCGAAGTATCATCAAATTTCTTGGAAAGCGTGTGACTCCTCTACAGGTGGCCATGATATTATTACACAATTTAGGAAACTTTCTCAGTACAATGTTACTAGTTTTTACAAGCTTTTCTTTGACTTGCCCTGTTTATCGATCATTGTTTAACTAGCTTATGCCCGCGACTTCGTCTGCGTGGATCTAGCTTATCGCGTGGTGGCGCCCTCTACCGGAATAAAAGGTATCCTATGTTGATCCTTAGGGTTCAAACTACCTATATACCAAATTTCATCAAAATCGGTTCAGTGGTTGCGACGTGAAAGCGTAACAGACAGACAGACAGACAGAGTTACTTCCGCATTTATAATATTACTAGCTTTTACCCGCGGCTTCGCACGCGTAAACTAATCGGTCTGGTAGTGGCAATTGAAATATCCCGTGGGAGTATAGGGATAAAAAGTAGCGTATGTGTTATTCCAGACGTGCAGCTACCTACATACCAAATTTCATGACTTTTAGCCCAGCGGTTGTTATTTCAAAATTTTATTCCTATCCCGTGGGAATATCGGGGTAAAAAATAGCTAATGTGTTATTCCAGAAGTTCAGCTACCTACACACCAAATTTCATGGCTCTAAGCCGAGTGGTTGTTATTTCGAGATCTTATCCCTAGTTATCCCGTGGGAATATCGGGTCAAAAAGTCACGTATGTGTTATTCCATAGGTACGTCCAACTACCTACATACCAAATTTCATGACTCTAAGCCCAGAGGTTCTTATTTCGAAATTTTATCCCTATCCCGTGGGAATATCAGGATAAAAAGTAGCCTTCGTGTTATTCCAGAGGTCCAGCTACCTACATACTAAATTTTATGACTCTAAGCCCAGCGGTTGTTATTTCGAGATCTTATCCCTAGTTATCCCGTGGGAATATCGGGTCAAAAAGTCACCTATGTGTTATTCCATACGTCCAACTACCTACATACCAAATTTCATGACTCTAAGCCCTGAGGTTCTTATTCCGAGATTTTATCCCTATCCCGTGGGAATATCGGGATAAAAAGTAGCCTATGTTTTATTCCAGATGTCCAACTATCTACATACCAATTTTCATCCAAATCCGTCTTGCCGTTTTAGCGTGAAGGAGTAACAAACATACTTACTCACTCACTCACAAACTTTCACATTTATAATATTAGTAGGATAGTATAGATAGGGATTGTACTATATTTCGGGTCTGCGTACTATATACTGTTGAAGAAATATATAGTACGCAAAAATACTATATTTTCAACACCGAAATCTAACAAAGAAATCCTTATTTAAATTTTTTTTAACCGACTTCAAAAAAAGGAGGAGGTTATCAATTCGGTTGTATGTTTTTTTTTTTTTTTTTTTTTTTTTTTTATGTTTGTTACCTCAGAACTCCGTCATTTATGAACCGATTTGAAATTTTTTTTTTGCGTTCGTCTAGGAATGCTTTCAATTAGGTCCCATAAGCACCGAATCAGGATCTGATGATTGGATCCTAAGGAAATCGAGGGAACTCTTCAAATGTTGTAGGGACACCTATGGTAATTTTGATATATTTAGTAGTAACTCGTGCATTTGGTCTTGAAAATCATCATTTGGTGAAGTGGAACTGATGATAAAGACCACAGTTGACCATCGGAGTTACTACTCAATAACAAGTATTTCATGGGCTGAATTTCAATTGCTTTAACACAGTTGCTAAGCAATTTATGCTCCTCGGAATGCATATGGTGAAATGGAATGGGTGGTGAAGCACCAGGACTCCTCAATAATGAACGTCTCTGCATCGGAAAAAGCAATTTTTCGTAAAAGGTGACGAGCAGTTGACATTAAACTATTGTATCTTAGATCTTTTACACTAAAAAGCGTGAAAAAAAATTTTATAACAAAAAATAGAACCGACTACAAAAAACCATGAAAATAATTTTCTACCAGTCTGAAGTCGGTGCCTCAGCACGAGCCAGTAGGAGTGGACCTATAATCGTCTACCTCACCTACAACTATACGAGTAAATAGCTTCAATCACTCCTGCTGGCTCGTGCTGAGGCACCGACTTCAGACTGGTAGAAAATTATTTTCATGGTTTTTTGTAGTCCGTTCTATTTTTTGTTATAAAATTTTTTTTTAATGCGCCTCTTCACTAACTTTTGAGTGATGCGTGTATCTGAATTCCTAACTACGAACATCTATAATTTTTTTTGTTGGTTACGATCTTGTTAACCGACTTCAAAAAAAGGAGGAGGTTATCAATTCGGTTGTATTTTTTTTTTTTTTTTTTTAATGTTTGTTACCTCAGAACTCCGTCATTTATGAACCGATTTGAAAAAATTTTCTTGCGTTCGTCTAGGAATGCTTTCAATTAGGTCCCATAAGCACCAAATCAGGATCTGATGATTGGATCTTAAGGAAATCGAGGGAACTCTTCGATTGTTGTAGGGATACCTATGGTAATTTTGATATATTTAGTAGTAACTCGAGCATTTGCTCTTGAAAATCATCATTTGGTGAAGTGGAACTGATGATGAAGACCACAGTTGACCATCGGAGTTACTACTCAATAATAAGTATTTCATGGGTTGAATTTCAATTCCTTTAACACAGTTACTAAGCAATTTATGCTCCTCGGAACGGATATGGTGACATGGAATGGGTGGTGAAGCACCAGGACTCCTCAATAATGAACGTCTCTGCAGCGGAAAAAGCAATTTTTCGTAAAAGGTGACGAGCAGTTGACATTAAACTATTGTATATTAGATGTTTTACACTAAAAAGCGTGAAAAAAAAAATTTATAACAAAAAATAGAACCGACTACAAAAAACCATGAAAATAATTTTCTACCAGCCTGAAGTCGGTGCCTCAGCACGAGCCAGCAGGAGTGATTGAAGCCATTTACTCGTATAGTTGTAGGTGAGGTAGACGATTATAGGTCCCCTCCTGCTGGCTCGTGCTGAGGCACCGACTTCAGGCTGGTAGAAAATTATTTTCATGGTTTTTTGTAGTCGGTTCTATTTTTTGTTATAATTTTTTTTTCTATAATCAAATTGAATTGACAATATCAAAGTAAGTAAAAAATATATCTTTGTTTATGTTAAAAATTTTCTATAAAATACTATATATTTTTAGAAGTGTACTATATTTTTGTAGCTTATTTTTAAAAATACTATATTTTGCCGAAGAAATGTGGGAAAAAATCCTATAACGTGTACAAAGTCACTGGGCAAAAGAAACACATACTCGTAGGTACTTTCACGGTTTCTGGAATTCTACCCCTGAATATGTGAAACAAGATTTTTGCATCATCTGTCTAAAACAACGACTTCCCATAATGCTCCGAAAAATCAAAATCAAAACAGGAAAAAAGTATTGTAGAAAGTATATTATGTTACCCCGAATTTAACGCGAGCGAAGCCGCGGGCAAAAGCAGAGCTAGTCATTTATAAATATTGTGAATCTGTACTTTAAAAAAAAAAATACCTCGTTGAGTTTCTTGCCGTATTCTTCTCAACAGAGGTTTTTCCGAACCGGTGGTAGATTTTTTTGACGTTCATAAGTGCTTGTTATAGCCTAAATTAATTAAAGAGATTTTGACTTTGACTTTTAACACCCCTCTTTATTCGACTGGAAGGAAAACAAGCAAGTGGGTCTCCTGGTGGTAAGAGATCACCACCGCCCATAAATATCTGCAACATCAGGGGTATTGCAGATGCGTTGCCAACCTAGAGGCCTAAGTTGGAATATACCTCAAGTGTCAGTAATTTCACCGGCTGTCTTACTCTCCGCGCCGAAACACAACAGTGCAAGCACTGCTGCTTCACGGCAGGATTAGCGAGCAAGATGGTGATAGCAATCCGGGCGGACCTCGCACAAGGTCCTACCACCTGCAAAAATAATTGGCGTGCATTGAACGAGTGACTTTACCGGCCCGGATAATACCAACCCTGTTTTTTAACCCCCCACGCAAAAAGAGGGGTGTTATAAGTTTGGCCACTATGTGTGTCTGTATGTCTGTCTGTGTGTCTGTCTGTGGCACCGTAGCTCTTAAACGGGTGAACCGATTTGAATTAGGTTTTTTTTAATTGGAAGCTGGTTTTATCAAAATTGGTTTAGCCGTTTTTGAGATATTGAAGTTTAAAATGTCAAAGTAATAAATTTCCGTAGGCAAAATGGCAAAACCGGAACCCTTATAGTTTCACCATAGCTGTCTCTCTGTCTGTCCGTCCGCGACTTTGCTCAGGTACTACCAATGCTAGAAAGCTGTAATTTTGCACGAATACAACACGTAAACTATGCCGACAAAATGGTACAATAAAAATTAAAAAAAAGAAGTTTTAGAGTATAAGATGGGGGTGATTTTTTTTTCTCATCCGACCACCGTGTAATGTGAAAATTCGTTGGACAGGTCTTTTAAAACCATTACGGGGTTTCTAAAACGATTTTTCGATTAAGTGATGTTTGCGAAATATTCAACTTTAAAGTGCAAATTTTCATTAAAATCCAGCATCCCCCCTCCCCCCCTCTAAAACCTACCGATTGGTGGAAAAATTAAAAAAAAATCAGGATTTTAATCAAACATAGCTGAATAACACCGTAAGGAAACTCGCTTCGCTTGTACGTAAGAAAACCGCATCAAAATCAATCCATCCGTTCGGGAGCTACGATGCTATAGAAAGACATTGACGCCAAAATTAGAACACCTGTCTTTTTAAACAACGCAAAAACAGGATTGTTATGTTTGACGCCAATGTCTGTCTGCCTGTCACGAAAAACATCAGCTAAAAACATCCTTTGGGCAGTCGGGTAAAAACATTTTTACCTGACTCCCGGAAGAAGGATTATTGTTATTAACTACAGTGGGTAAAACTGTTATCTTCTGACACATACAGTTTTGTGGTAATTCATACAAGATATCTGATAAGCACTACCCCATTATCTGATAACAGTTTGTGAGTGCCAACAATTCGCTAGTTCCTCGAAGTATCATCAAATTTCTTGGAAAGCGTGTGACTCCTCTACAGGTGGCCATGATATTATTACACAATTTAGGAAACTTTCTCAGTACAATGTTACTAGTTTTTACAAGCTTTTCTTTGACTTGCCCTGTTTATTGATCATTGCTTAACTAGCTTATGCCCGCGACTTCGTCTGCGCGGATATAGGTTATCGCGTGGTGGCGCCCTCTACCGGAATAAAAAGCATCCTATGTTGTTCCTTGGGGTTCAAACTATCTCTATGCCAAATTTCATCAAAATCGGTTCAGTGGTTTCGACATGAAAGCGTAACAGACAGACAGAGTAACATTCGCATTTATAATATTAGTAGGGATGTTGTAGAGGCTGAAAAGTAAGCAATAGATGAACAAGTTAGTTTGAAGGCCGAAAGTAGAGTCAGCAAAAAAGCTTGTATTAAAAACGAAATTTTTACCAAAAACTATATTAACTTGCAATGTGTGTTTAATGTATGTATGTGCGGTTCACTCTTGCAAGTTAAATATGACCTACTTTTAGTAGTCAGATGTCTTGAGGCATACTTATGTAAATTGCGTAACAAGTACCTTATGTATGTTACATATAATTCCGTCCCTAGTTATGATAAATCTAACACACATGTTCAAATCCGTATAAACAAATGGGAATAGGAAAATATAAACAAATGGGAATGGGAAAAGTGTAAGTGCCACCCGGATGCACGCTGCATGCACAGTCAAGCGAGTTACCCGGAGGCGAGTTGTAAAGCGAGACTGAGCTTGTCCCGCGCAAGACATTTAATTCTCATTAAAAAATCGGGCAATGCTGAAACACACACACTTTCACATATTTATAATCAGGGATGTTATGGATATAACATTTTGGATCTGGGGATATATGTCAAACATAATACCGGTTTCAGTTACGGTTACGGATGTTAAATTATTACGGATTATCTGATAGTTTTGCTTTCGGTTACGGATATTGGATTTTTATGGAAGTTTAAAAGTAAAATACAAATAGGAATAAATAAAAGTACAATAAAAAATTACAAAAACGATCAACTTAAACCGTATGGTTTTGTAATTTTTTAATGTTTTTTTTTTTTATTTTCTTTTGTACAATATAGAGTGCATTCTAATAGGAATATAGATGACTTGACTTTAATTTTATTGTTATTATTACGAGTCGTGAATTACGACTTAGCAATAGAAAAATAATAAAAAATTGATGCGCGCGGTTGTTCTGTTGGCTGGGTAAAAACAAAACCTGTGACAACATTTAGACTCCGCCCTTATCCGAAACTATCCGAAATTTTTATATCAGATTCGGTTACGGTTATGTATAGTTTTTTATTTCGGATATCCGATAGTTTCGGTTACGGATATGGAGCTCCATAACATCCCTGTTTATAATATCAGTATGGACTATGCTATACTCACTAATAACCATCCTCATTCTGCTGTAAACACATTTTAAAATCTATGAATGCCTGGTGACACAGCAGCTTGATGCGCTCTTCACGAGTGACATTCTTCAAGATCTCTGGGGTTGCTATATGGAATTCATCTTCTGGTTTAACTGGTACCATAATAGTTGTGCCGTCGTATACTTTTATCAAGGAACAGGTCACCTTATTAATAGAACTTTGCGTATCTGCTTCTAAATTACATTGGCTGAGAAAATCTGGCATAAACGCAGAAGATATCGATGACATGTTCCCACTACTTCCACAGGAGAAGTTACTGTCTTCATCCACAAAAGCCTTTATATCAGGCAGCTCTGTAAGTTTTTCTTCCTGTTCATCGTTTATTTCTTTTTTCAATTCTTCTTTTTTGCAGATATTGTCTATGTTGATGACACACTTTTTAACTTCCTTCTCTTCCTTGACCACGTATGGGGTGAATGGGGTCCTTCGTACTCTCTTGCGCTGCTTTGGTTTTCCAGCCACTTCAATACTTGACTCCAAGGTCTGGCTAGAGCTGTCAATGCACTCTCTTTTGATGCTTTTAATGTCTATGTCGGTCTGAGTAGCTGTGGTGCTATGCTTGGTTTGTGGTTTCAATAATGCTAGAATTCCACGCACTTTAGTTTCCTGGTTGAACACTGACCCTAAAGCGGAAAGTACTGTGTCGTAATTATTTTGTCCAATAAGAGCACAGACGTCATCGGACGTCGTTTCGACACAGACGCCTTTCGACGTACACTTCGCGATCGTCCTACATGTTTTAGTCGCAATATTTACTTTGTTAACTATCAGTACCTGCTGGGACTCCCCTTTTAAAAAGTCACAGTTCGATGACTCGTAAATGACGTCTTCTTGGTATATTGGCCCTTTAGCTACTTTTAGGTTGGACAGAATCAAGTTCGGTGTAATCCTGTGAGGCGCTAAGACCATGTTCCTATTGTTAATGCCACTTATTATTATAGGCTTTATTATTACTTTCTTAGCATTCGACATTTTGCTCGATTTATTCATTGCGCACTATTATTAAATTTCCTTTCACGATACAGGTCTAAACCTTCACTTCGCTAAATAGTTCATTATTATTATCTATCTAATCAACACTAAAACATCACATTTCAGTTTAACATCACAACTATTTCATTGAGTATAAAACATCAAACTAAGTTCTCAGCTTTGAAATAAATAATCGAATAATTAGGACAATTTCATTACGACATATTGATCACAGTCCGGGCATCCCCCCATTGAGGGAAAAACACAGCACTGATGGAATGACAAGCCATTGCGTTTCATTTTACGTAAAGTATAGTGAAGCGACATACGTCGGTGAACGAATAATGTAGGTACTAAATTGTATAGAAATATTATTATAAGTACTAGATTCGATTTGATAACGACAAAAAAGGTCAAAAAGTAATTGAGGGCGCTCTCATCATAGCATCTTTTGTATTTTTGACACCAAATGATTAAAAATTCTGACAAAAATTTTAGTGCGACATTTTAACTGAACGAAAACAATGAAATAATATAGCGTCCTGTTAAGGTGAAACAGCATTTTTAATATTGAGCATTGGAACTATCCCCTAAATTAATAAAAATAGTTGTTCAGTCAGCGTAAATTGAAACGTTTAAATTCTGACATATTTGTGGCATAAAAATTAGGGGCAGTGTTGCCACCTTAACCCTTTTAGGGCTAGATCTAGCCTAGAACCAGTGTGGCCACTTTAGCCATTTTTTAGTTAGATCTAGCCACATTTACGAAATAGTTAGCTACCAAAAAAAAATTTTAGTGGCCAACTTTTTTAGCCACACTTTCTAGCTACTTTCAGCAACTAAGTAACCAATCAATTTGATTTGTAATGTAAAACGTATTTCCGTGCGCTACCTAGGTACGTAATTCTTGAGAATATCCTTCAAGAAACAAGTAGGAAAACTAAGAAACCCGAAAAAAATGAAGAAGCCGGACCTTCAACATCACAAGATGACATAATTTTTGAATAATTTTTTCCCTAAATAATAATGTAAGAGAAAGAAATATAAAAATTTAAGACTTATAAGTTAAGCCTTTTTTTGTTTAGCCACTTTTAGCTACAGAACAACAGAGTATTTTTTTTTCAAAACTAGCCACTTTTTACCATACGTCTAGCTACTTTTTCTTTGGGCAAGGTGGCAACACTGCCTAGAACTTTTTACTATAGGTGAACTCGTTGTTCAGTGTTGCCACTTTAGCCAATTTTTAGCTAGATCTAGCCACTTTTACGAAATAGTTACCTACAAAAAATTTTTGGTGGCCAAATTTTTTAGCTACATTTTCTAGCTACTTACAATAACTGAGTACCAACTGTTTCAATCAATTTAATTTGTAATGTAAAACGTACTTCCGTGCGCTTCCTACGTAAATCTTGAGAATCCTTCAATAAATAAGTAGGAAAAACTAAGAAACCCAAAAAAAATGAAGAAGCCGGACCTTCAACATCACAAGATTACATAAATTCTGAATATTTTTTTCCGTAATAATAATGTAAGAGAGAGAAAGAAATATAAAACCGGCCAAGAGCGTGTCGAACACGCCCAAAATAGGGTTCCGGAGCCATTACGAAAAAATTAAGTAATATTTTTCTAAGGATTTCGTACTTTATACGGAATCTTCAAAGTATAGGTATATTTTATACCTTACGCTAGCAGCGTTTACTCATAAACTACTAATAATTCTCAAGCAAACTTAGCCGCTATAGTTTCCCTTGGAAGTTTAATATACTGACTACCATCCTGAATTTTTTCAAATTTTTCCACCCACCGGTTTAGATTTTAGAGGGGAGGGGACGCTCGATTTTAATGAAAATTTGCACTTTAAAGTTGAATATTTCGCAAACAAATGACTGAATCGAAAAATCGTTTCAGCAAACCCCTAATGGTTTTAAAATACCTATCCAACGATACCCCACACTATAGGTTTGGATGAGAAAAAAAAAATCACCGCCACTTTACGTCTATGGGAGGTACCCTAAAAAAAATTGTTTTTGAATTTTTTATTGTACTGTTTTGTCGGCATAGTTTACTTATATATTCGTGCAAAATTACAGTTTTCTAACATTGATAGTCTCTGAGCAAAGCCGCGGACGGACAGACAGACATGGCGAAACTATAAGGGTTCCGTTTTTGCCATTTTGGCTCCGGAACCCTAAAAATGTAAGACTTATATCCCATATTGCCTTTTTTTTGTTTAGCCACTTTTGGCAACTTCTAACAGTTATTTTTTTTTTTTCAAATCTAGCCACTTTTTACCATATGTTTAGCTACTTTTTCTTTGGCTAAGGTGGCAACACTGTCGTTGTTTAATGATTTAGCCCGGAGAGGGCTATCTAGCCCTAATCATTTTCTTAAAAATATGACTTACTAGCTTTTGCCCGCGGCTCCGCACGCGTAAACTAATCGGTCTGGTAGTGGCCATTGAAATATCCCGTGGGAGTATAGGAATAAAAAATAGCGTATGTGTTATTCCAGACGTGCAGCTACCTACATACCAAATTTCATGACTTTTAGCCCAGCGGTTATTATTTCAAAATTTTATTCCTATCCCGTGGGAATATCGGGGTAAAAAAAGCCTATGTGTTATTCCAGAGGTTCAGGTACCTACACACCAAATTTCATGGCTCTAAGCCCAGTGGTTGTTACTTCGAGATTTTATCCTTTGATATCCCGTGGGAATTTCGGGTCAAAAAGTCACTTATGTATTATTTCAGACGTGCAGCTCCCTACATATCAAATTTCATGACTCTAAGCCCAGCGGTTATTATTTCGAAATTTTATCCCTATCCCGTGGGAATATCAGGATAAAAAGTAGCCTTCGTGTTATTCCAGAGGTCCAGCTACCTATATACTAAATTTTATGGCTCTAAGCCCAGCGGTTGTTATTTCGAGATCTTATCCCTAGTTATCCCGTGGGAATATTGGGTCAAAAAACACCTATGTGTTATTCCATACGTCCAACTACCTATATACTAAATTTCATGACTCTAAGCCCAGAGGTTCTTATTTCGAAATTTTATCCCTATCCCGTGGGAATATCAGGATAAAAAGTAGCCTTCGTGTTATTCCAGAGGTCCAGCTACCTGCATACTAAATTTTATGGCTCTTAGCCCAGCGGTTGTTATTTCGAGATCTTATCCCTAGTTATCCCGTGGGAATATTGGGTCAAAAAGTCACCTGTGTGTTATTCCATACGTCCAACTACCTACATACCAAATTTCATGACTCTAAGCCCAGAGGTTCTTATTTCAAAATTTTATCCCTATCCCGTGGGAATATCAGGATAAAAAGTAGCCTTCGTGTTATTCCAGAGATCCAGATACCTACATACTAAATTTTATGGCTCTAAGCCCAGCGGTTGTTATTTCGAGATCTTATCCCTAGTTATCCCGTGGGAATATCGGGTCAAAAAGTTACCTATGTGTTATTCCATACGTCCAACTACCTACATACCAAATTTCATGACTCTAAGCCTAGAGGTTCTTATTTCGAGATTTTATCCCTATCCCTTGGGAATATCGAGATAAAAAGTAGCCTATGTCCTTTCCCAAGGTCTATTCTATCTCTGTACCAAATTTCATTCAAATCGGTTCAGCGGTTTTGGCGTGAAAGCGTAACATACAGACAGACAGACAGACAGACAGACAGACAGACAGACAGAGTTACTTTCGCATTTATAATATTAGTATGGATACTGCAACATACCGCATCTCTATACCCCCCTATTCCTCGTAGAGTGGCGGCGACGGGGATGATTGAAATCATTAGTAAAGGTGTTTTTTTAGCCTTTTTTTAACCCCCGACGCAAAAAGAGGGGTGTTATAAGTTTGACCGCTATGTGTGTCTGTGTGTCTGTGTGTCTGTGTGTCTGTCTGTCTGTGTGTCTGTCTGTGGCACAGTAGCTCTTAAGCGGGTGGACCGATTTGAATGCGGTTTTTTTTATTTGAAAGCTGGTTTTCTAGCGATGGTTCTTAGACATGTTTCATCAAAATCGGTTCAGCCGTTTCAAGATCATCAGCTCTTTTGTTCGCTGCGGTAGGAATCTTAGACGCATAATGGGTATTTACTTTACTTTCAAGCATATTTGGGACCTAAAACTTGAAACAACCATGTATGCTATGTTACTATGTAAGATTATGCAGTTCTCGGCCTGATGCTGCAGCCAGGATATTCAGAACACTGGTAGATACACTCTTGATAAAACCATAGCAGATATATCGTGTTTGGATTCGTTTCGATCAGTATTTGATTCTACATACAAGGCAAAAGTGGCAACAGGATGAGCTGATGCTGCAGCCAAGATATCCAGCACATTAATACACTATAAAAAATAATAGCATGTATGTCGTGTTTGGATTCGTTTTGATCAGTAATTGATTCTACATACAATGCAGTGGTAGCAACACGACGAGCTGTTTAAAAAACATGAAATAAAAAAAACTAAAATTAAAAATTTTAAAAACCCCCGACAAAAAAAGCTGCCAAAAAACGACAACTAAAAAGTAAAAAATAATTATGCACTACCTAGCTGTTGCCCGCGACATCATCTGCGAACAATTCGTTTATCCCTATCCCGCTGGGACTATGCTGATTTCCCGCAAAATTAGCCTAAGTTAATTTAGTATAAGTACCTAGTAATATTCTTTTTATCTAAGCGTCGTCGATGTCGGGGGACCGCTAAGGTTAATACCTTAAAAAATACAACATATGTACTTTAGTTTCTGTTAACCTTATTACAGCGATCCTTTTCTTGGTAATTTGTACTCCATCCTCCATCTAAAACGTAGTGGTTATATTCTCTTTGCCTCCATCTAGCCCGATCTAGCCCTTTTTAGAGTTCCGGAGCCAAAATGGCAAAAACGGAACCCTTATAGTTTCGCCAAGTTGTTCAGGGACTATCAATGTTAGAAAGTTGTAATTTTGCATGAATATATTTATATGTAAACTACGCCGACAAAATAGTACAACTAAAAATCCAAAAAAAAAAATTTAGGGTATTTCCCATAGACGTAAAGTGGCGGTGATTTTTTTTTCTCATTCAACCCTATAGTGTGGGGTATCGTTGAATAGGTATTTTAAAACCATTAGGGGTTTGCTAAAACGATTTTTCGATTCAGTAATTTGTTTGCGAAATAATCAACTTTAAAGTGCAAATTTTCATTAAAATCGAGCGTCCCCCCCCCCCTCTGCAATCGAAACCGGTGGGTGGAAAAATTTGAAAAAATTCAGGATGGTAGTCAGTATATCAAACTTTCAAGGAAAACTATAATGGCTAAGTTTGCTTGAGAATTATTAGTAGTTTATGAGTAAATATCAGCGTAAGGTATAAAATATACCTAAACTTGGAAGATTCCGTACAAAATATTCCGTACAAATAATTCCTCTTCCTTCCAGCACTATTACACAAAACTTCTTTTTTGTTTCGATTGTTAATTTCATGTTTCCTTTTACCCCTAACGGTGTTGTATACTTGGCAAGTGGGTGTATAATAGTTATTATAATTACGTATATGTACTAAAGTCTTTTAAAGTCATAAAATATTTTAATATGTTTCATAGTTTACAAATTATTTATATATGTAGTCTTATGTATATAGTAATAAAACTGTAGTATATTTTTTGTGGCGATCCGGGGGTCACCAACGGTGCTGGCTGAAAATCAGCGCTGGGGTGTTTATTATTAACGCTTCAGCATTATGCTGAGCCAGTGTCCGATTCACAACCGCAATGACGCATAATTTCCTATGTGTTGTCTATTTTGTACCTAATGCTATTGTTGTGTCTTGTGTTGTGAATAAATGTATTTTCTTTCTTTCTTTCTTTCTTTCTTTCTTTCTAAATAAGAAATCCTTAGAAAAATATTGCTTATTTTTTTCGTAATGGCTGCGGAACCCTAATTTGGGCGTGTCCGACACGCTCTTGGCCGGTTTTAGCTTCTTCAACTGCCCCCATTACTAAAACTAAGGTGGCAACACTGATTAGGGGAAGAGCGAAAAATGTTGCACGGTCTAGGGGATTTACTGTCATGGAACGGTAACAGTGGTCTCGAACCTACCGATTTTTCGGTATTTCTACCGATATGAGCTTTGTCCTACCGAAATGCAATGACTTTTCCACGATTTCAGAGAATAAATGGAAATTATCCCGATTTTCTACCGATTTTACTCTTTTAAGTTGGTAACCCTTTTCATTTATGTTTTTGTGTTGCTAGGGAGCTACTACGAAATTCGAAAATCGATTTCATATCGTACCGTCCCTCTCACTCTCGTATTAAATAATACTAGCGTTAGCGGGACGCCAAGATACGAAGTTTTGAACTTCGTAGTACAGCAGGGCTACTACGAAACTCAAAACTCGAATCGTTAGTGTCGTGCGGTCCCTCTGACACTTATACTATTTAATACGAGAGCGAAAGGGATGGTACGATACGAACTTCGAGTTTCGTAGTAGCCCTGCAGGGCCTGAAAATCCCTCAATAGTACCTAAATGTTGATGAGTATCAATTAAATTAAAACAACATTGTAAAGGCGTTCATTAAAGAAAGTTAGGTAAAATGACACAAAATCTACGGTGTAGCTTAACAATTTCAGTTCAATATTCGAACAATCACCAGTTTTATGGTGATTTACTTCAAGTATTGTATTTCAATTTATATTGAATTTTTTTTTTTTTCTCATATATCGATTTTGGGTACAAAAATACCGATTTTTAGTGGGCAACCCTACCGATTTCCAAGCCAACAGTTGGCTTATATTTTTTGGGGACGTTTTCATGCCGCCTAAGGACTATCTAGTGTTGTATATAATCAAAGGCTTATGCCTGCGACTTCGTCTGCGCGGATCTAGGTTCTCGCGCGGTGGCGCCCTCTACAGGAATAAAAGGTATCCTATGTTGATCCTTGGGGTTCAAACTACCTATATACCAAATTTAATTAAAATCGATTCAGTGGTTTCGACGTGAAAGCGTAACAGACAGACAGAGTTACTTTCGCATATTTATAATATTAGTAAGGATGGGTGTAAAGACACGGCCAAAGTTACAAAAGTATGTATACCTGTCCTACACGACTTTATACACTTAAAATTAATTTTCATTGCACTTGACTGTATGTACCTACACTGTGGCTACCGTGCGCGCGAGGCGCCTGCTTGCGATAAATTACTTGAACGCGCGCAGCGAACCCGCTGCGCGCTCGTCTAGCTTTGAACCCAGGGTACGGACGGTTACGGTTAACCCAACCGAATGAATCTGTTTTTAACCCCTTCAAATTTGGGTTAACAGTATATTTCGGTTAACAGTTATCATTAAAAGTATTAAAACGGTTATCAGAAATATTCTGTTAACCGAAACATTTCGGTTAGCATTAACACTAACCCAACCGAATGAATCGGTTTTTACCCCTTCAAATTGACGTTTCGTGCTTTCGCATATTGTTTTGTTTTTGTTTTTTATGTATTTTACTAGCTTTTACCCGCGGCTTCGCACGCGTAAACTAATCGGTCTGGTAGTTGCACTTGAAATTTTCAGGATTTTAAAAAATTCCCCTGGCAACTTCCAAAATTTATATCGTGGTCTTCCTTCATTGAGGTTGTGTTGTGAATAGCTGTACAAAATTCAAGACTCTAAACCCAGTGCTGAAATTTCAAAAATGTTGCCTATCCAAATTCAAATCATTTATTCAGTAAATAGGCCGCAATGGGCACTTTTATACGTCATTTTTTAAACTACCAGCGCTTTCGGAAAGATCATCATTGCCAAGAAGAATGCGCCGCATGATAGGTACTTGGCAGAAAGTCATTTGTTTTCAAAATAGTTCAAAACTATCCCGTGAGAATATCCGGAGAAAAAGTAGCGTATGTGTTATTCTAGACATCGAGTTACCTTCATACCAAATTTCATGACTCTTAGCCCAGCGGTTATTATTTCAAGATTTTATCCCTATCCCGTGGGAATATCGAGATAAAAAGTAGCCTATCTATTATTCCAGAGGTCCAGCTACCTACATACTAAATTTCATGGCTCTAAGCACAGCGGTGGTTATTTCTAGATTTTATCCCTAGGTATCCCGTGGGAATATTGGGCCAAAAAGTGGCCTATGTGTTATTCTAGACGGCCAACTACCTATATACCAAATTTCATGACGCTAAGGGTAGCGGTTATTATTTCAAGATTTTATCCCTATCCCGTGGGAATATCGGGTTAAAAAATAGCATATGTATTATTTCATTGGTCGAGCTACCTACATACCGAATTTCATGGCTCTAGTTCCAGTGGTTGTTATTTCGAGATTTCATCCCTAGGTATCCCGTGGGAATATCGGGTCAAAAAGTCGCCTATGAGTAATTCCAGACGTCCACCTACCTACATACCAAATTTAATGACTCCAAGCCCAGCGGTTGTTATTTCAAGATTTTATCCCTATCCCGTGGGAATATCGGGATAAAAAGTATCCTATGTCCGTCTCCTGGCTCTAAGCTACCTCTCTACCAATTTTCAGCCAAATCTGTTCTGCCGTTCTTGAGTTATAAGTGGTGTAACTAACACGACTTTCTTTTATATATATAGACTAGCTTTTGCCCGCGACTTCGTCCGCGTGTACTTTAGTTATCAGGCTATATGTTTTATTTAATTAACCTCCATATTGTATGAAAAACCCCCTCCCTTATTAAAGTCGTCAACACCATACGGATCATTTTAAATGGTGACCAGCCATATTTCTAGTGTAGAAATATAAGGAAGTCTCATAAAAACTCCCCCCTAATAAGTCGAAAGCTACTTCTTCTTTCTTTATCTTTGCCTACGGAGATAACTTTTATTTGTTATTAGGACCCTTAATACCAATAGGTATATATGTATACTTAGCTAATAGCAATTTTCATACTGCTAAGTCCAGAAATCAGAAAATTTCAATAAGTACAAACTTCACTTTTAGGGGTAATTTTATCCATTTCACCTACATAGATAGTTTTGAATTGTAATCGAAAACTTGTATACCTATATTTTTTATATATCTAAATCCAGAAATGAGACAATTTCCATATAATCTTTACCCCCCATTTTACACCTTTAGGGGATAATTTTATTTATTTCACCTACACAGATAATTTTAAATTGTAATCGAGAACTTTTATACCTATTTTCATACTTCTAAGTTCAGAAATGAGAAAATTTTCATATAATCTTTACCCTCCATTTTATCGCTTTAGGGGGGGAATTTTACCCATTTCATCTGGACAAATAATTTTTGATTGTAATCGAGAACCTATATACCTATTTTCATAGATCTAATTCCAGAAATGAGAAAAATTCCATACAAACTTTACCCCCCCATTTTACACTTTTAGGGGAAAATTTTATCCATTTCGCTTACACAGATAATTTTTAATTGTAATCGAGAACTTATACACCTATTTTCATAGTTCTAAGTCCAGAAATGGGAAAATTTCCATACAAACTTTACCCCCCCCCCCCCCCCCATTTTACCCATTTCATATACTCAGATAATTTTTGATTGTAATCGAGAACCTATATACCTATTTTCATACATCTAATTCCAGAAATGAGAAAATTTCCATACAACTTTACCCCCCCATTTTACACTTTTAGGGGGGAATTTTATCCATTTCGCTGACACAGATAATTTTTAATTGTAATCGAGAACTTATACACCTATTTTCATACTTCTAAGTCCAGAAATGAGAAAAATTCCATACAAACTTTACCCCCCCATTTTACCCCTTTAGGGGGGAATTTTATCCATTTCACCTAAACAAATCATTTTTAATTGTAATCAAGAACTTATACATCTATTTTGATACTTCTAAGTCCAAAAATGACAAAATTGCATATAAGCTTCACCCCCCCATTTCACCCCCTTAGGGGATGAATTTCCAAAAATCCTTTCTTAGTGCTCACTTACATCATAAAAGGAACCCCTGTACCAAATTTCAAGTATCTAGGCCCAGCGGTTTGGGCTGTACGTTGATATATAACCCAGTGAGTCAGGTTTGCCTTTTATATATATAGATTGTGTTTAAGGAGCGAAGCATGAATAAATATATTTCTTTCTTTTTCTATTTCTATTTCAAATTCGGGTTAACAGTTTATTTCGGTTATTTCGAGATTTTATCCCTATCCCGTGGGAATATCGGGATAAAAAGTAGCCTATGTTTTAATCCAAGTTATAAACTATCTTTTTGCCAAATTTCAACCAAACCCTTCCAGCCGTTTTTCATATTCATACAAATAACCGTAATCTGAACTGTTTTATACCGGTTGTCCTTATGAATGGGTTAACCTTTTCTATGTGTTAACAGTTTCAATAGGTTGACAGTTTTAAAGGGTTATCATTTAAACTGTTAACTCTTTTGAAAGTGTTAAGAGTATCAACACGTAACCGTTTGAATCTGTAACCGTTTATACCGGTTGTCCTTTTAAATGGGTTTTCCGAACCCTGTTTGAACCCATCCAAAAAATCGCCAGTGCGGTAAGACTTACCCTTTTTCACGACGTGCATCTGTAATTAGGGGCTCAGTGAGGGGGGTAAGTAAATAAAATACATTGCAATACTTGAGTAAAATAAATGTATACGTTTACTATTGAACAGTACAAATTTAGTTGCAATTTTTACAAAACATTATTTCACATACTAAGGCACTAAATGCTACTTAAATCACTAGAAATACTTATGAACTATTAAAATTTTCATCGGTGGGTTGCAGTCTTTTGAATTAATACAGTCTTAACTTAGGTATACTTAACTATACATCGAATTGGTGGGTAGAAGCCAGAATTTTTGTAAAAACCTTAATGCCACATCAAGTCGGACAAGATCTAGCTAATATTATAGTCAAGGGTGAAAACGGGCTAGGTTTACTCAGATTTGTGTAGAATACGACGTATTCCCAGTTGCCTGCACTCTTTTAGTCGCACTCTGGGTTTTTTTTTCGTTTGGGGCTCGTTCGCTGGGCGTACTATTAAGTACTGGACATAAGTTTTTGGTAAAACTTTCATTTTTAATACAAGTTTTTTTTGCTGACTACTTTTTGTTGACTGTAGTTGTATTGTCACCCAAACTACATTGGAGTACAAAATTTTAAGTCGATGCCATTAACCGTTGAAGGGTTCCGTCCCTGGAGACAATTTTGGCCGACTATCAGGATGTAACTGTCAGATTATTGTATGGTCACCAGATTTATATAAAGTTTACCAAATTTCAAGTCGATCGGACTACGGGAAGTGGGTCAAATTTAACTTGCAAGATTTGACTTTAGACAGACAGACAGACAACGGGAAAGGTGAAACTAAATAAAAGCTTGTAAAAAGGCTCCTAGGAGTATAACAAAGAGGGGGAGATGAGCCCGTCATACTCTATGCGAATTAAAGAAGTCGTTAGCACTACTGACAAGTAGGAACAGCATGCAAAATCTACGTCACTAGCGTGTCATTAAAGTTTTGTATAATTCACAAAAAAACACGATCACGCATAATACATCAATAATAATATTAATAATATGTACCTACGTATGTATACCAACTTTGGATTTATTATAATTTAATTAATTATAAATTTTAAAAATACAGAAATGGCTGAAGAAGAAGCCTTTTAAGAACACTCCGTATTTGGCAGGTTAATAGCAAAGAAAGAATTTCAACATTCAACACAGACAAAGGAGTTCACTACTAAGCATATTAGGCCCATTATTAATGTTAGCAATACTATTTTAGTTTAGTTTTAACGGATCGTAATGTTTAAAAGGAACCGAAAACAAGACAGCCGTGAGCTTGAGAAAGCCTGAATCATGGACGAAGTATGCCTGAATAAACGTTTTTAGGGATAGTGTACGGAATCGTGATTTGTTGGAAGATTTTCATCGTGTATGTACGTACGCCACACGTTGAAGCGAGTTAAAGATTTTTTTTTTCAATTTCTGTTACTGTATGGAGTGCCCCCCCCCCCCCCCTCCCCCCCCTATAAATACTTATTTATTTTTGTAATTTAACTACAAAACTAAATAGTGGCTTTGACAAGACATCTGCACTCCAAATTTCATAGATATAAACCTGTAGTTTTCGAGTAAAATATTCTGTGGTAAAATGCCTGTGACATGGACGGACGGACGGACGGATAGACAGACAGACAGACAGACAGACGAACTTGACGAAACTATAAGGGGTCCGTTTTTGCCATTTTGGCTCCGGAACCCTTAAAAACCATCCAACAAAAACATGAAGCATGACCACGGTAGCGCCGCAGTTCCTTCCTCGACCCGCCTGTATTTAATTTGTTCGACGCATTCGCCACCCCCGAGATGCCCCTCACCGCCTGGTGGACCGCGAAAATTATTAAGGCCACCTTATCGAGGTCGCGGGGCCCCCGCGAGGTCCCGACCCCTCCTGTCCAGAGTTAAGACCTGACTGGTCGGCGGAACTATTTACGTCGGCGACACCCTATCCTGTCCGGTGTGGGTCGTCTGGTCGGCGCAGGAGTTACCGTCTGCGGTCTTGGGTCATTATTCCACTAATTGGAGGCGCCGCCGTTCCCCGCCTGCGGGCCTCGACCCGTCTACGCTCCGGGGAGGTCAAATTGCGCTTAGCGCTTTGGGACCCCCCGTCACTAGGTGCGATGGACGGGGATGGTGGCGGGCCGAAGCTCGACGGGGGAGCGCGGGCGAGAGTGAATCGGGGGTGAACTGGGGACTCGTATCCTTCGGCCAGAAGTTCCTCCAGAACCTTTGCTCCTCCTTGCGGGCCTTTTTTTGCAGCACTAGCTGCTATTCCGTCCCCGTCCATGTTGTCGTTCTTTTGCCAAGTCGAGTAAAAAAAAAAACTCAAGTTCGTTCGTGTAATAAGAAAGCCGCCGCTTTTCGAGTATGGCACGCACAGATGTAGGGGTATGCACGGAGCAGTCGTCAAGAAAGTGTCCGACAAAACCTGCCACACACTACCGGACAAATAAAAGTTTCACGTCACACGTAACGTCTCGTCATGCGACAAAATCACACGACAACTACAAAATCACACGACAACGACAAAATCACACGACAACGACAAAATCACACGACAACTACAAAATCACACGACAACGACAATCACACGACAACTACAAAATCACACGACAACTACAAAATCACACGACAACTACAAAATCACACGACAACGAAAAGATAAACACGTTGGTCAACACTGACAGCTGTCAATCACAACTGACAACGACATAAGTCAAACACACCGCGTGCTTAACCTCAAAAACCGCGTGGCGCTTAACCTCGACCAGTGTGTGACTAAGATATTTTATGTCACAACGCAGCTAGGAGTACTACACAGGTCTGAGGCACTAAAACAAATGCACTAATCTTAAGCTTGTGGTTAGTCCGAGGTTTGACGCATAAACGTCCCTCAAAACTTACTTCACAACCACAAGCGGATTCCTCAACAGTCATAACGAAACAACAAAAACTAAATAATAACCAGGAAAGCAGAAACAATACTTAAATATCAATAAATATCAATAAAGGCGCAACGAAAGTGAAGGCGTGCGCTTGTCGCGCGCTCAGGGAGAATGGAGTCGGGTTGCACTCGATTCTCGCACTCCCGAGGCGTCTCGTTTCCAATCAGTGAATGCAGGCGCGCTCTGAGCACAGATGCTGGGACCCGAAAGATGGTGAACTATGCCTGGTCAGGTCGAAGTCAGGGGAAACCCTGATGGAGGACCGTAGCGATTCTGACGTGCAAATCGATCGTCGGAACTGGGTATAGGGGCGAAAGACTAATCGAACCATCTAGTAGCTGGTTCCGTCCGAAGTTTCCCTCAGGATAGCTGGCGTCGATTTGAACAGTCTCATCCGGTAAAGCGAATGATTAGAGGGGCACGTATTTGAATATCGAAATTTAAAATATCTAAAGTTAAAATGTCGACGGTCAAAATATCGAAAATCAAAATATCGAATGATCTAAATATCTACTATGATTATATCGACGTCTAGAATTCCTAAAACCGAAATATCGAACGGTTAAAATATCGAAAGTTCAAAATATCTACAACCGAATGATCGATATATGTTAATATCGAAACAAAAATTTTATAACAAAAAATTGAACCGACTACAAAAAAACATGAAAATAATTTTCTACCAGTCTGAAGAGGAAGCTATGGCCCAAGCCCTCTCATTCTGAGTGGAGGCCTGTGCCCAGCAGTGGGACGTATATAGGCTGGGACGAAACTGAAGTCGGTGCCTCAGCACGAGCCAGCAGGAGTGGACCTATAGTCGTCTTCTTCACCTACATATCTTATACATACCCATAGTTTAAATATTAGACTTCAATCACTCCTGCTGTCTCGTACTGAGGCACCGACTTCAGTTTCGTCCCAGCCTATATACGTCCCACTGCTGGGCACAGGCCTCCACTCAGAATGAGAGGGCTTGGGCCATAGCTTCCTCTTCAGACTGGTAGAAAATTATTTTCATGTTTTTTTGTAGTCGGTTCAATTTTTTGTTATAAAATTTTTTTTTCACGCTTTTTAGTGTTAATAATATAAAATACAATAGCTTAATGTCAACTGCTTGACACCTTTTACGAAAGATTGCTTTTTCTGATGCAGAGACGTTCATTATTGAGGAGTCCTGGTGCTTCACCACCCATTCCATTTTACCATATGCATTACGACGAGCATAAATTGCTTATCAACTGTGTTAAAGTAATTGAAATTCAACCCGTGAAGTACTTGTTATTGAGTAGTAGCTCCGTTGGTCAAATGTGGTCTTCATCATCAGTTCCACTTCACCAAATTATGATTTTCAAGAGCAAATGCACGAGTTACTGCAAAATATATCCAAATTACCACAGGTGTCCCTACAACATTTGAAGAGTTCCCTCGATTTCCTTAGGATCCAATCATCAGATCCTGATTTGGTGCTTATGGGACCTAATTGAAAGCATTCCTAGACGATCGCAAAAAAAAATTTTCAAATCGGTTCACAAATGACGGAGTTCTGAGGTAACAAACATAAAAAAAAATAAAAAAAAAAAAAAAAAAAAAAAAAAAAAACACAACCGAATTGATAACCTCCTCCTTTTTTTGAAGTCGGTTAAAAATATCAACAGTCAAAAAACCAAATATTAAAATATCGGAAATTGAAATAGCGAAGTATCTTAATGTCAAGAAAAATGCATAGAACTCGATTCTGGCACTCGCCGGCCGCTGCCGCGGCACGCTCGCTTCGCTCGCTCGGCTCGCGCTTGTTTTGGTCACGGTTGAACCTAACCGCTCCTCCTCGCTGCGCTCGTCGTCGCACCTAATTTTTAAATTAGATTGCTTAGTACCTACAGCTTAAAACTGAAGTCTTGATTAATTCAATCGTAAAGTTTAGGTGCGACGACGAGCGAAGCGAGGAGGAGCGTGTTAGGTTCAACTGTGGCCAAAACAAGCGCGAGCCGAGCGAGCGAAGCGAGCGTGCCGCGGCAGCGGCCGGCGAGTGCCAAAGTTAAATTTCATATCAGTAATCGACTATTGTACCCTTCGGTATTATAGACATTCGATATTTAGAATTTCGACCTTAGAATCGTTCGAAATTTCAATTTTCGATATTTTATCCATCGATATTAGAATTTTCGAAATTTTAGCATTCGATAATTGTACCATTCGATAATTTATACTTTCGGCATTTTGAATTTCGACCTTATAATCGTTCGACATTCTGATTTTCGATATTTTGACCGTCGACGTTTTAACCTTAGATATTTTAAATTTCGATATTCAAATACGTGCCCGATTAGAGGCATTGGGGCCGAAACGACCTCAACCTATTCTCAAACTTTAAATGAGTGAGAACTCCGGCTTACTCGAACGATGAAGCCGGAGGAGATCTGATGACGGTGCCAAGTGGGCCAATTTTGGTAAGCAGAACTGGCGCTGTGGGATGAACCAAACGTGGTGTTAAGGCGCCTAAAAATCGCGCTTTCCCTAAAGCCGTAGTTCCCATATCAGCCGTTAGGGATCTACTCTCGCTGGGGCGCCTTTAAACCTGATGAGGCGCGTTTCCGGTCGGGGACGCCAACCACAGTCCACTATCGGCAATGTCCGTCGGGCTGAGGTGGCGTACACGGCCGGAGAAGTCTCATACTGCTCTGGGGTAACCTGGGGTGCGCACCGCTGCTCACAGGCGGAAGTATGAGCATGGTTCGGGGGAGAAATCCCCGGAACAGCCCCGTTGGTCGCCGTCCTTGGATGATGGCAAGCACAACCGGCACTTTGGTGGGGGCCTTGCGAGTCCGGTGTGCGAACGGGCGGGGAAGGGTTAGCAGCCCTCTCCGCCTCGGATTTTTATTGCTAAACCGGTATATAATGAGAATATAAACCGACCAGATCTCCCACTGGAGTCTGGTACGGCAATGGATCCGAATCGTGGCGGGCGTTCCGGTGAGACACCTGATGAACAGGAAGTCGCTGGTTTTGTCTGTCCGGTTTGCGACCGGCGTTTTCGAAGCGCCATTGGGTTGGGGGTGCATAAGCGCCGGGCCCACCCAATTGAAGCCAATGACGCTGTCGCTCCTGGAGTGGTGAAGCGCAGGTGGCGTGACGAGGAGGTGGCGGTTCTGGCACGTACTGAAGCACGTCTTGTTTTACAGCATGGCGGCTGCGGGAACGTGGAAATCTTGAACGCGGTTCCAGAGGCGTTTGGGCGTTCTCTGGAGGCGATCAAGGGGCAGAGGAGGAAGGCTTCCTACAAGGAGTTAGTGCTTCGGTACATCTCTGAGTTGGAGGTTTCTTCCGATGCTGGCCCGAGTTCAGATGGAAGCGTTGCCGCGGCAACAGAGGTCGTGTCACCGGATCGTTCACTTGGATCGCTGCCTGTTGCGAAATCTTAGCTAATCTCATCGCGGGAGCGGCTAGGAGGGGGGCCAAGCGAAGCCGCGATTCTCCAAGAGCTGCGGGGCGACGGCAGAAGCGGCTCAGATCGGATATGGAGCGTGCCCGAATTCCGAAGCGGAAGCAGTTGCGGAGAGCAGAGTATGCGAGGATTCAGGAGTTGTTTAAGAAGAATCGCGGTCTAGCAGCAGCTGAGATAATGGATGGAGCGTGTCGGAGGGTGCGGCACAGTCTCCAGGAGTTTGAAGCCTATTGGCGTCCGCTACTGGAGAGGGTGTCGGACTCCTCTGGGCCTACACCGGAAGCTTTGCTCGCCTTGCGGAGGGCAGAGCAGTACGGGGGTGGACACGATTTTTCTCAGCTGTGGAGGCCTTTCTCGGTGGACGAGATCAAGGCCTCCGTGGTAGATCTGCGTTCTGCGCCGGGTCCGGACGGGATTCTCCCTGAGGAGTGGAGGGCAATTCCGAATGCCAAGAAAGCAGAAATGTTCAATGCATGGATGGTGGATGGTGATGGTGAGATACCGGCAGATCTGCGGCAATGCCGAACAATCTTTGTGCCAAAGACGGAGAGCCCTGCTGGGCCGGAGGGGTACAGACCGATTTCGATTGCGTCGATACCTCTTAGGCACATGCATGCTCTTCTGGCTAAGAGACTGTTGGCTTGCTGCCCCCCTGATATGCGTCAGCGTGGCTTCATTTGTGTCGATGGCACTTTGGAGAACACTGCCATTTTGGACGCGGTGTTGGGGGATAGCAGGAAGAGGCTGAAAGAGTGCCATGTGGCGATGCTAGACTTCGCCAAGGCGTTCGATACAGTGTCGCATGCGGCGCTGCTCGAGTTGCTGGAAGCGAGGGGCCTGCCGGCGCCCTTTTGTGCCTATATAGCTAAGGTCTACCAATCTGCAACCACGGTGTTGGTTGCGAATGGTGAGACTAGCCTTCCCGTGAAAGTGGGTCGCGGTGTTCGCCAGGGGGATCCGTTGTCGCCGATTCTTTTCAACTTGGTCATGGTACAGGTTGGAGGGGGAACGTGTTTCCGCTCTAGCTTACGCCGATGACCTCATCCTCCTCGGAGGATCGCGGGTGGGGTTGCAGGAATCCTTGCACTGTGTTGAGAGAACGGCTCGGACGATGGGTCTCGATGGTACCCGATGGACATAGCAAGAAGATCCACTACCTCACCGTGAAGACTTAAGATCGGTGGCAGGTACTGTACTGACCCCACACTTCGTGTATCAAACTTTGTGAATTTATTTTAATCATGAGTAACCTCTTTGGGAAAAATTTTTGTTTGAAAGTGGATAGCAAGAATGTCAAAAGAAAAAGAGGAAGGGATTGGGTTGTCAAGTGTCATGAAAGGAAGGATGGGCTAACCAAAATTAAAGAAAATAAAATGTGAATTCTTTGATAACGCAATGAAAAGGCCTAGAAATCCATATATTAACTTAAAACCAATAATTAAAAATGGAGTACGGAGGTTACAAACGGTTTCAGTGAAAATTAAATAAAATCTAGTTTGACAGTCGTTGTATATTCGCATAGCAAGGTCGCTACGGATAGGATTTCAAACTCCGAACAAAACATAACACCCGGAGTTATAAGGAATGGATTACTAGGTCTTATCGTCGTGATAGAGGTGTAAATAGGTGTCCAGTGGTGCAGGGCTGTGTGTGCTGGTGACGTGAGTTATTTACAATTGCTTTTGCCCTTTAATATTATGAGTTTCAGCGGACTGAGTGGCTACGGGGAGGATAGTGACAGTTGCTGTCATCATGACGAGAGGAGGAGGAACTGGTTGAAGACTATGAAGATACGCAAGTCTGGATTGATGGCGTGTAAGTTGAATTTGAATTGAATTAAATAAATGTGATTTTATTGAAATATAAAAATTATGAAAACGAAAGACAAATTATTCGGGATTTGATGGAATAGTAAACATTGCTTATAATTAATTGCTCGAGCTTGCCCCGCGGTTAATACGCCCCAAAATACATAAAGCTTTGAATTGTGCGGTTCCTACAATAATATTTAATTTCATGCTGGCGTCGACGTCCAACGTGATGGAGATATCCTGGCTGGCTGTGTGGTGTGATGTGCAACGGGACGTGATTGGAGTATTGGCGTGCGGTCCGAGTGCTGATGGCGGTTCCTGGATGTCCCTAGCTAAGTCCTTCCCTTATCCCAGTAGTTAATGATGTTACGACATAACAGCGTCGGAACAGTGAGGAGTATGTCGGGATCCTACCACTGTTATTGTATTCTGATTTGAGCTAATTATACAATTTGTAGATAGAAGTAAAGTACAGTTGGTCATAATTATATTATGATTTCCACGTAATCTGACATTTGTTGTCACAATGTTATAAATTTGAAAGACCAGCATTTAGACATAATGTCTATGACATTTTGATAGAATGTCTAATAAATTCAAACCGAGATGGAACCGCGACACTCCTGAGATCTCATTTCAAATCGGTCTTTGGTTCTATACGAACGTATACAATAATTTTATAAATAATTTATCCGTGTTCTAAATTTTAAACTTTCAAAATATAAAGAATAAATAACACCAGTCTAAATTCAAAAGACCTAAATTTAAATATTTGAAATTTAGAAGTCAAATTCAAATGATCGAATTGATTCAAATACGGGTCATTACTGTTCTGTTCTGCTGACGTTACGGAGTGTTACGAAGACATTGAATTGTTGAATATTTTTAACGAACATTATCTTCAATTGATTTAAACTATATTACTATTGACGGTACTGAAGTTACCATCGGTGTGTGGATACTATAGCGAAGAACTAATATATTTGTGGCACAAATATAAGACAGTGAGTAATACATTAGTAAAATTAAAATTGAATATCAAAACTGCTTATATATTATAACATGCTAGAAACTCCAAAGTTAATGGAAACGAGATATTAATAATTGACTTCAGCTTATTGTGTAATTGTTTATATTTCCTCAATGTTTCTTCCAAATTGCCCTGCGTATTTGGCCTAACTTTACAAATAAGCTATTTGGACCTAGAACCGGGGTGTATCACGGTCTCTACAATTATCTATACTAAACCTGATTACTTAAATTTGTCACCATTCTAATGATTTTAATAGAAACCCAGATAGCTCGGGAAGGATAGCTATACAATTCTATACTTACTATTGTATCCAGCTGGTGGAGCGAATGGAACTAGTGTGCCACAGATACGAGTACTAATCTAGCTGGCTGGGTATTAATGGTCGGTATTGCGCGCATGGATACTGTACAAAGTACCCTTACAGACTCCACAAACCATTATGATCGATGTTTCACAATGGAGTCTGTAGATTATTCAAAATTGTGTTTGGGGACCGAGGGTCTTCAGATACATGTGGTCACCAGGGGTCAATTCCACCTCTGGCCGCTGAACGTTGCATCCTCTTTGTCGGACTAACCACCCGGCAATACGGACTCTGTCCGATGGGGTTGTTTACTACTCACTTGGCAATAGGGCTAAAGTGGGGTTGCGGTTAAACAAGGTCTAACGACTAATAGTGGCGTTGGGAGTCCTTGTGGGGCATGTGGGGGGAAGGAGACTTTCTCTCTTGGTTGTGGACACAAATTGTGGAACGCGTCGTAATAACACAAACATGATTCCGAGTTGTTCTTCCTGACGCTAGTCTGTTAGAGGTTGGGGGGGGGGAAGAGGAGACCGTAGGTGTATAGGATAGTCACTCAGGAAAAGGTTAGGGATTAACAAAGCCTGCCTCGGGAGTGACTATGATTTTGTTCTCCACTCATTCATTTGAAGACGAGGTACGCACGTGATTGACATACGACATTAATTCAATCCCCTCACGAGGTGCCGAGGCAGCCCGTGGGGGAGTGACCAGTACGGTGACGAGCTCCACAGGCCCGGGCGGGGAGGGGCCCGGCCTATACGGTATAAATCACCTCTTTTTATATTAATTAAGCGGAAATATAATCAAAAATAGATAGTAGCAATAATAATTTCTTATACTAAACGAAATAACTTTTGAGTTTCCTGTATGTATAACCAACGCTTTCTCAAAGAGGTAGTTACTCTACTAAATAGCCCTCTCACTCGGTTCGATCCTAGGTCTACTATAAATTATTATACAACTAAGGGTTCCTACAAACAGACGATGGCCGTAATTATACTTAGATAAAAGTATATAAATAAAAATATAGTGTCTACCCCTATTGGGAACAGTACAAATTGGTGCCGTGACCAGGATCCTGAGTCTCAAGTAGCGGGCTGTTGAGAAAAAAAAAAAAAAAAAAAAAAAAAAAAAAAAAAAAAAAAAAAAAAAAAAATTTTTTTTGTATTCATAGCTTTGAAATTTCAGGTTTGACATGGCCAATACGCTAAGAAAAGGAAAGGGAACGTTTACCGTTGTGTTAGAGGGTAATATTGGTTGTGGGAAGTCGACCCTATTAGAGTCTCTGCATACCAATAAGATGGTGACCGTTTTACCAGAACCTGTCCAAAAATGGCAAAATGTAAAGGGCGTCAACCTCTTCAAATTAATGGTAGAAGACCCCAAGCGGTGGGCTTATGTATTCCAAAATTATGTGGTGTCGACTCTGCTAGAACATCACACCTTGCGAGTAGAAACGCCAATTAAGATAATAGAAAGGTCAATATTTAGTGCGAGGCATTGTTTTATGAAAATACTACGTGAAAACGAGTTGATACACCCTGTAGAGGCGGAGATATTCGAGAATTGGATCTCGTTTGTCAAGGAAAAGGCTTTAGCTAATGTAGATTTGGGAATTTACGTACGAAGTTCCCCGGAGGTGGTTTTACAAAGAATAAAAACTAGAGGTAGAATAGAGGAAAGTGCTATTACACTTGATTATATAAACCGATTGCACGAAAAACATGAGCATTGGCTAACGGGGAATGCTTGGAAGGACTCTTTCCAAGAGTTACGTATTATAGATGGTGATAGAGGAATAGCGGATGTTGTAAAACAATATATGTCGATAGAAGAAGAAATCAAACAACAATGGTGAATTAAGATCAATCGGGGCTATTAGTAAAGAAAATTTTAATGTATTACAGAAACACAACTATGAGCAAAATGATCCAAGCTGGCAAGGAAATGCGTGCTAAGGCGAAGGCTGCTGGAGCGACACCTGGAATAGTGAAGAAAACAACACCTGCTACTGGGGGTTCGTCTGCGATGGCACTCATGATGCGGAACATGCGTAGGACAATTGGGCAACTGCATTTAAAGGTATCGGAGCTGCAGGGAAAAATGCAGGAAGAACCAGTACGGGATAAGGTTAGAGAAACAATGCCTCAACTCGCAATGTATCCAGTGATAGATGGAAGGTTGGATAAACCCAAATACCCCGGAAGGTACGACGTACATCCAGTTACCTTCATAGAGGACCTATTTTCGTACCTAAGAAGGTTGCCGACTAAAGAACATGTAATCGACAATATTATCGGGTGCTTAGAAGGAGATGTCAGGCGGTGGGCGAGAATTTATAAGGATCGTTGGGACAACGAGGAAGATTTTAAAGCTGATTTTATGGATACTTATTGGGGAGAGTCTGAACAAAATCAATTAAGACGGAATATAGTGTGTGGAGTGTGGGAGAAGAATACTCATAAATCCATGATGGGTTACTTTATTTCACTAGCAGGACAAGCAAAAATGTTGAGTACGCCTCTAATGGAAAATCAATTAGTTAATGATTTAATGCACCATTTCCCTAGAGAAGTACAGTATGCCTGGAGGATGAGGAAAGGGGAATCGATAATAGAAGCCACTGAATTCTTAAGAGATTTGGATGACGTAGATAAACAGGACCGTTATGTGGAAGGTGGAAGCTCTAATCAAACCCTACCAGGAATGAAGCGAGGGATACCTGCGACTGGGAAATCAAATTTTGGAAATAAGAAGCCGAAAATAATCGCTAATTTGGAGATAAACGAAGAAGAAGAGCAGGAGAGGTGTAAAGATAGTGGTAAGAATTTAAACTAATGTTAGCTAGTCCAGATGCTCCGGGACTAGCTTATAAACATAGAGGCAACTATTTTAGGTTTGCGCTACGGCAGATGTTGTCATCGGGATGGGTGCCAGGAGTAGGGTTAGGAAAAAGGGAAAATGGGAAATTATACCCTGTAGTAGCAACAGGCGTGAGGACGAAATTGGATAAATCAGGATTTGGCTTTATCCCCACGGACGTGGAGGATCAGATACCAACCAATTTTGAGGGGCTGTCGAGCTTGTCTCTTAACTTAGCAGGTAGGCCGGTAGTAGTAGAACCCATGCAGAATTTTGTCACAGCGTCGTTATTTGATGAAGAGGTTTCTTTTGAGGAAATAGGGCATAAAATCAAAGCTGAAATTTGGTTAGAGATTTTAGGGAATAAAATACGTTGTCTAATAGATACGGGGAGTGAAGTTAGTTGTATTTCTGAGGAATTATTTGAATGGTTACAGTCGAGAGGAGATGTACAACTACTCTCATTGCCGGTAAAGCCTATACAAATAAGAGGGGCGGTAGGGCAGAAGAGTTTAAAAATACAACAATTATGTTCCATAGAAATAAAAATTCAAGAGGTAATTTTCGATACGGGACTGTTAGTTGTTCCTAGGTTGACTGTACCGGTAATTTTAGGGTTCGACTGGCTGTTGTCATACAAAGCTATTATTACATTACAAGATCCTAGATCACTAATTTTGGAAATGAAGGGGGGAAGAATTACCGTGCCTTTCATTGAGGAAGACCAAAGAATTGCAGCCATTAGGTCATTACAGTTGGAAAACGATGGTGAGGCTAACCACGAAGTATGCGAGGTAGATTTTTTAGACAGAATTAAAGCGGGTATAGAATTGACCGTTGACATGAGGAAATCATTGAAGCAGATTTTAGAGGCCCATAGGATAGTGTTCACCAAGCGAATTGGTAGGGCAAATTGTTATACTCATCACATCAGTATGCATGAGCATGTCCCGAGAATTAATCGGTCTTATCCCATCCCTTATGCATACCGATCCAAGGTAGAAGATAAATTACAGGAAATGGTAGATATGGGTATTATTTCGAGAGGTTCAACACCGTATAGTAGTCCACTCACATTTACTTCCAAAACTGATGGGACTATTCGAATATTATTAGATGCCAGGGAAATTAACAAATATATGGTAGCGGAATCAGAGGCTCCTCCAATGCAGATAGATATTCTAAATGCATTTCACGGGGTTAAGTACATAACTATTATAGATTTGAATAATGCTTATTTTCAAATCCCAATTTCAGAAACAAGTAGACAGTATACAGGTTTCACTGTTAATGGGAAGTCTTATATGTATAATGTATTGCCACAGGGATTGAAAACGTCAGTTGGAAGTTTTAGCCGGGCTATGGATGTAATATTAGGTCCGAGTGTTAGAAGTTTCTGTGTAAATTATTTAGATGATCTAGCTATACTAACCGACGGTCAGTGGGAGGATCATTTGGAACAAATAGATCTGGTACTAGAACGGTTGGAAAGAGCGGGATTAACATGTAATTTAGAAAAGTGTAAATTTGCATGTCAGGAAGTTAAGATGTTAGGTCACATTGTATCTACCGAGGGAATTCGAACGGACCCAGCTAAGGTCGAGTCAATTCAAAAGTTTCCTACCCCGAAAAAGGTGAAACATGTTAGGGCATTCTTAGGTTTATGTAATTATTATCGGAGGTTTATTCCAAATTATAGTAGTCTAATAGTTCCCCTGACGAAATTATTGAAGAAAGGGCAAAGTTGGTATTGGGATGAGGAGTTAGATAAGGCGTTTTGGAATTTGAAACAAGAATTTTCGACTACCATCCTTTTGTCTCATCCAGACGTGAGTAAACCTTACTATTTGCAAACTGATAGTTCAGGAGTAGGTATTGCGGGGGTATTGTATCAGTACGATGAAAAAGGAGAAATACGAATTTTAAGCTTTTGTAGTAGATCATTAAGGGGTTCGGAATTAAGATGGACTGTTACTGAGCAAGAGTTTTGGGCCATAATTTATGGAATAAAGAAATTTGAGACATACTTGCGGGGAGCCGAGTTAATTATTAGGACAGATCACAAGGCGTTAGTGTTTGTTAAGAACATTAGGTTATACAACAGTCGGATCACTAGGTGGATATTATATTTAGAACAATTTAACTATACTGTAGAACATGTCAAGGGGACGGAGAACATAGGGGTAGACATTTTATCTAGATTTCGAATGATGGGGAGATACAGGAGGGGAAATTGTGGTATCCGAGTATAATGTACATGGGAGTGCAAGAAAATAAAGAATTACAGGATAAATTAGGGGAAATGGCCCAACTACAAGATAGGGATAATGTGATAAGGGGCATAAAAAATAGGTTGTCGAATCCAGGACTAGAGGGAGTAAATGATCGGTTAGCGCGGATAGCAAGCCGTTGTATCACAGAGAATGGAATTCTTTATTTCAATAGGCTGGATAGTCCAAACAGAGTATTGTATTTGCCAGAAATTTTACAGGCGGAAGTATGTAGGCAGGTTCACTTAGAATTGGGGCACTTAGGAGTTTATAAAATGATAAAATATTTACAGGACAGATTCTACTGGCTAAAGATGAGGGAAACAATCAGAGATTTTGTTAGGAGTTGTCATCTTTGTCAATTGTCAAAGATAGACAATATTAAGTATGTAGGTACTTGTAAGTCAATTATATCCGAGAATCCAGGTGACTTAGTGATGGCGGACCTCTATGGGCCGTTGCCGATATCGAGAGGAGGAATTTCGCATATATTTGTCATACAAGATTCTTTCACTAAATATATAAAACTATATGGGTTGAAGGCGGCAACAGCAAGGGCAGTGGTGTCTAGGATGCGAGATTTTGCATTAACAATAAAACCAAAGAAGGTTATGACAGATCGAGGGAGGCAATTTATAGGGGATGTATGGAGATTAGGATTGCGCGGTATTGGTGTTAAGACAATATATACTTCTATTAGAAACCCGAGACCTAATACTGCAGAAGTGGTGAATAAACAGTTAGGAAAGTTTTTCAGAATTTATTGTCATGAACAACATAGGAGCTGGGGATGTTGGTTGAAAAAGATTGAGGAGTTGTACAATAATACTCTCCACTTGAGTACGGGTTTCACCCCTAATGAGGTCCTTAGCGGGAATTCGACGCAACTTTCAATAGACCGATCTTTAATAAATTTTACGAAAAATAAGAGCGTTAATGAAATACGTGAACAAGTTAGGGTAAATTTACGTAGTGCTAGTAAGAAACGTCAGGATAGATTCAACAAGAATCACAACTTGATTCAATACCAAATAGGGGACTTGGTTAAAGTCCGTAGACTAAATAAATCTGACTCGTTGAGTGGAAGGATTAAGAAATTTGAATTGATATACGATGGACCCTATATAGTTGCAGATAGGTACTATGAGAATGTATATGTACTCGTGCACCCAGAAACACTAGTAGAAAAGGGGTTGTTTAATGCTGTACACTTGGCACGATATTATGTCTAGTGGGAAGTCTTACATTAGAGGTTTATAGTGACTTGTTGTCAGTTTTGTGTTGACATGTGAATAGGGAAATTGCTTATAGTTGTGAAAGGGATAAATAATTTCAAGAACAATATTGAGTTGTAAAATATTGTAATAATTTTAGATTATTATTAAGGTGGTTTAGAATGCGGATAAAATTGGATGTATTGATTTGTAGAATTATTAAACGTTACTGAAAATATTTTGGTGTTTGATTGTAATTAGAAGTTAGTTATAGGGAAGTATAGTTTGGGGGGGGGAGGTAGATGGGGGGTGAGGTAATTGAATAGCTACTGACAGTTGAATGAATGATCATTAGGAACAGGGAAATTAACGTGTTATGAGTTGGGACAGAATAGATGATGAGCTAAGTATACAGGGTGTGTGTAACTGAGGTATGGACGAAATATACAGGGTGTGGAAATGTGATTGCGCTTAAAATAAATTAACTTTATGAATATTATATGATAAGTATAGAATTAAATCTCGATTTAAAAGAATGAAATAGAGATTTAAGGGGGGGGATTGTACTGACCCCACACTTCGTGTATCAAACTTTGTGAATTTATTTTAATCATGAGTAACCTCTTTGGGAAAAATTTTTGTTTGAAAGTGGATAGCAAGAATGTCAAAAGAAAAAGAGGAAGGGATTGGGTTGTCAAGTGTCATGAAAGGAAGGATGGGCTAACCAAAATTAAAGAAAATAAAATGTGAATTCTTTGATAACGCAATGAAAAGGCCTAGAAATCCATATATTAACTTAAAACCAATAATTAAAAATGGAGTACGGAGGTTACAAACGGTTTCAGTGAAAATTAAATAAAATCTAGTTTGACAGTCGTTGTATATTCGCATAGCAAGGTCGCTACGGATAGGATTTCAAACTCCGAACAAAACATAACACCCGGAGTTATAAGGAATGGATTACTAGGTCTTATCGTCGTGATAGAGGTGTAAATAGGTGTCCAGTGGTGCAGGGCTGTGTGTGCTGGTGACGTGAGTTATTTACAATTGCTTTTGCCCTTTAATATTATGAGTTTCAGCGGACTGAGTGGCTACGGGGAGGATAGTGACAGTTGCTGTCATCATGACGAGAGGAGGAGGAACTGGTTGAAGACTATGAAGATACGCAAGTCTGGATTGATGGCGTGTAAGTTGAATTTGAATTGAATTAAATAAATGTGATTTTATTGAAATATAAAAATTATGAAAACGAAAGACAAATTATTCGGGATTTGATGGAATAGTAAACATTGCTTATAATTAATTGCTCGAGCTTGCCCCGCGGTTAATACGCCCCAAAATACATAAAGCTTTGAATTGTGCGGTTCCTACAATAATATTTAATTTCATGCTGGCGTCGACGTCCAACGTGATGGAGATATCCTGGCTGGCTGTGTGGTGTGATGTGCAACGGGACGTGATTGGAGTATTGGCGTGCGGTCCGAGTGCTGATGGCGGTTCCTGGATGTCCCTAGCTAAGTCCTTCCCTTATCCCAGTAGTTAATGATGTTACGACATAACAGCGTCGGAACAGTGAGGAGTATGTCGGGATCCTACCACTGTTATTGTATTCTGATTTGAGCTAATTATACAATTTGTAGATAGAAGTAAAGTACAGTTGGTCATAATTATATTATGATTTCCACGTAATCTGACATTTGTTGTCACAATGTTATAAATTTGAAAGACCAGCATTTAGACATAATGTCTATGACATTTTGATAGAATGTCTAATAAATTCAAACCGAGATGGAACCGCGACACTCCTGAGATCTCATTTCAAATCGGTCTTTGGTTCTATACGAACGTATACAATAATTTTATAAATAATTTATCCGTGTTCTAAATTTTAAACTTTCAAAATATAAAGAATAAATAACACCAGTCTAAATTCAAAAGACCTAAATTTAAATATTTGAAATTTAGAAGTCAAATTCAAATGATCGAATTGATTCAAATACGGGTCATTACTGTTCTGTTCTGCTGACGTTACGGAGTGTTACGAAGACATTGAATTGTTGAATATTTTTAACGAACATTATCTTCAATTGATTTAAACTATATTACTATTGACGGTACTGAAGTTACCATCGGTGTGTGGATACTATAGCGAAGAACTAATATATTTGTGGCACAAATATAAGACAGTGAGTAATACATTAGTAAAATTAAAATTGAATATCAAAACTGCTTATATATTATAACATGCTAGAAACTCCAAAGTTAATGGAAACGAGATATTAATAATTGACTTCAGCTTATTGTGTAATTGTTTATATTTCCTCAATGTTTCTTCCAAATTGCCCTGCGTATTTGGCCTAACTTTACAAATAAGCTATTTGGACCTAGAACCGGGGTGTATCACGGTCTCTACAATTATCTATACTAAACCTGATTACTTAAATTTGTCACCATTCTAATGATTTTAATAGAAACCCAGATAGCTCGGGAAGGATAGCTATACAATTCTATACTTACTATTGTATCCAGCTGGTGGAGCGAATGGAACTAGTGTGCCACAGATACGAGTACTAATCTAGCTGGCTGGGTATTAATGGTCGGTATTGCGCGCATGGATACTGTACAAAGTACCCTTACAGACTCCACAAACCATTATGATCGATGTTTCACAATGGAGTCTGTAGATTATTCAAAATTGTGTTTGGGGACCGAGGGTCTTCAGATACATGTGGTCACCAGGGGTCAATTCCACCTCTGGCCGCTGAACGTTGCATCCTCTTTGTCGGACTAACCACCCGGCAATACGGACTCTGTCCGATGGGGTTGTTTACTACTCACTTGGCAATAGGGCTAAAGTGGGGTTGCGGTTAAACAAGGTCTAACGACTAATAGTGGCGTTGGGAGTCCTTGTGGGGCATGTGGGGGGAAGGAGACTTTCTCTCTTGGTTGTGGACACAAATTGTGGAACGCGTCGTAATAACACAAACATGATTCCGAGTTGTTCTTCCTGACGCTAGTCTGTTAGAGGTTGGGGGGGGGGAAGAGGAGACCGTAGGTGTATAGGATAGTCACTCAGGAAAAGGTTAGGGATTAACAAAGCCTGCCTCGGGAGTGACTATGATTTTGTTCTCCACTCATTCATTTGAAGACGAGGTACGCACGTGATTGACATACGACATTAATTCAATCCCCTCACGAGGTGCCGAGGCAGCCCGTGGGGGAGTGACCAGTACGGTGACGAGCTCCACAGGCCCGGGCGGGGAGGGGCCCGGCCTATACGGTATAAATCACCTCTTTTTATATTAATTAAGCGGAAATATAATCAAAAATAGATAGTAGCAATAATAATTTCTTATACTAAACGAAATAACTTTTGAGTTTCCTGTATGTATAACCAACGCTTTCTCAAAGAGGTAGTTACTCTACTAAATAGCCCTCTCACTCGGTTCGATCCTAGGTCTACTATAAATTATTATACAACTAAGGGTTCCTACAAACAGACGATGGCCGTAATTATACTTAGATAAAAGTATATAAATAAAAATATAGTGTCTACCCCTATTGGGAACAGTACAGTACATAAAGCAGGTGACTTGTGTTGAACGTTGGCGTTACCTCGGGATCGAGTTTCAGGCGTCTGGATGCGTGACGTTAGAGTGTTCGGTGCAGCAGGCCTTGGAGAATATCACCAAGGCCCCCCTGAAGCCGCAGCAGCGGCTGGAGTTGGTGAGGGGGCATCTGATTCCGAGATTCGCGCACGGACTCGTGCTCGGTAAGGTCTCGGATGATAGATTACGAATGCTCGACGTCCAGATCCGGGCCTCCATTCGGTCTTGGTTGAGGCTACCGAAGGATGTTCCGGTGGCGTACTTCCATGCTGCAGTTAAGGACGGTGGCTTGGGGGTCCTCTCGGTGAGGGCTTGGGTGCCGGATCTCATTGTTAAGAGGTACGGTGGCTTGAGTGCATCGGGGTGGACGGTTGCCAATGCCGCCGCCAGATCCACTAGGGTCCGTAACAAACTGCGCTAGGGTCGCCGCCAATTCCAACGGTTCTCTAAGGAGAACCCAGTATCCCACAGAAGGTCTGTGGAGCAGTATTGGCGTGAAGCCCTGCGCGCATCTTGCGACGGCTACGAGCTTCGTGAGTCGACGCGTACCCCTGCGAAGTGGATCAGGGTGCGGTGTGGGCAGTATACGGGCCGGGACTTCGTGCAGTTCGTGCACTGCCATATTAATGCGCTACCCTCGAGGGTCAGGAACTCTCGAGGGCGCAGAGTGGGTCGTGAGTCGGAGTTGAAGTGCCCTGCTGGTTGCATGGTCCGTGAAACGACGGTGCACACCATTCAGCAGTGTCATAGAACTCACGGCGGACGTATTGAATGCCATAACTGTGTGGCCGGTTTTGTCGCGAAGGCGATGGAGGGCCAGGGCTGGGTTGTCGAGGAGGAGCCGCAGATCAGGACCGCCGAGGGACTGAGGAAGCCCGATCTAATTACCTCTAGAGGTGGTCGTCGGGTAATCGTTGATGCGCAGGTGGTCTCGGGTTGCCGATCGTTGGACGAGTCTCACCGGGCTAAGCGTGCTAAGTACGCGACGCACGATGAGCTGGTTGAGCGTGTGGCAAGTAGACTGGGGCTGCCCGATAAAGGGTGTGTCACGGTGACTTCCTGTACCATATCGTGGCGAGGAGTCTGGAGTCACAGCTCCTTTTGAGGAATTGACGAGGACTCTCGGGCTTTCGAGGAAGTCTCTTGAGCCCTTATCAGGCTTGGTGTTGCGCGGGTCGCATATGAACTGGACGAGGTTCAACCAGTTGACTACTGTCACAGGTGTAGCATAGGAACGCGGACCTCGGTGAGGGTATCTGGTGGGCGGGAATAGCTGGGTCCCGATGATTCGTCCGAAGTCCCCGAACTTGTTTTATGGTTGCTAGGTATAGAAGATCCGAGGCGAATAACCTTTCTCCGATCCCGGCAAATTTGTTGTTTGGCCGGGGGGTAGTTTGGCTAAGGGGGCTCTACTCTCCGGAGAGGTCCATGATGATTATATTTCGTCACTAATGGACGATGGCATGATGACAAGGCAACATTGAAAAATAGCCAAATGCCTCGTCATCTAATTAGTGACGCGCATGAATGGATTAACGAGATTCCCACTGTCCCTAGGAGGACTGTACGGACGGCCGACTGCGCTAGCGATCGGACGTGCCTTGTGTTGCGCTCGTGTAATAGAATACCTATTTTTGGTTTTCTATTGTCTTGCGTGTGCTTTCGCTATTTTGATTTTCGCTATTGTGTTAGCTTTCTTTTCTGCTTTCTTTCATAGCCATTTAGTATCCATTTTCTTGTTTTTCCCGGCTGTTATTCAGTGTTTTGTGTCGTTGAGTTTTATTTGTGGAGTAAGTCTTTGAGGGACGCTTAAGCGTTATACCTCGGACTGCCTGTGAGCGAAGGTTAGTTCCTTTAATCTATTCATCTTAGTGTTTAGCTTCAGGCCTGGGTGGTATCCTAGCCACGTTGTGACCTAAGACATCATAGTCACACACGTGGTTGAGGTTAAGTGCCACGCGGTTTTGAGGTTAGGCACGCGGTGTGTTTGACGTTTGACGCTGTCACCTTGCAGCTGTCAGTTGTGAATAACGGCTGTCAGTTGTGATTGACAGCTGTCAGTGTTAACAAACGTTTTGTTATTGCTCTGTACTCCGTATCTCATAACTTTTTAATTTTGACGTGTGACGTGTGACGTGACGGGACTTGACGTGACGTGGGACAATTGTTGTGTGACGTGGTGCCTTGTGTCTGGTAGTGTGTGGCAGGTCTTAACCGCTTGTCCACACATTATTTGATAGTTTGGTACTTTTTGACGTCTGACGTCTGACGTTTATATTGACGTTTACTAATTGACACCTCACGTTGCCCGCTTATTGATTCTGACAGTAGTCTGACAGTTTTCCGACACTTAGGCGTTTTTCTGTCGACTGCTCCGTGTGTGCCCATACACTTGTGCGTGACATCCCCGAAGCGAAAGGCGGCTAAGTTATTACACGCACTCCCTGACTATTTTATAGGAACTTTTTCTTGACTAGTTAAGTGAGGGGGTGGACAGGATGGACGGGGACGAGGACGCTCAGAGGGAACAGCAGCTCGTGCTGCAGGAAAAGGCCCGCAAGGAGGAGGAACTTAAGGCTCTAGAAGAGCTCTTGGCCGAGGGGTATGAGTCCCCGGTTCACCCCAGGTTCACTTTGGCCCGCACTCCCCCTTCGAGCTTCGGCCCGCCACCATCTCCGTCCATCGCACCTAGTGACGGGGGGTCCCAAAGCGCTAAGCGCAATTTGACCTCCCCGGAGGAGGTGCAGGACGCGGTGCGCAGGCGGGTCGAGGCCCGCAGGCGGGGAACGGCGCCCCCTATTAGCGGAATAGTGTACCAGGACCGACAGGAACAGACCCTGGACAGGACCGCAGACAGTAACGCCGACCAACAGACCCACACTGGACAGGACGGATCGGGGGCCCGCGACCTCGACAAGGTGGCCCTAATTGATGCAGTGCATCAAGCTGTGAGGGGTATTTCGGGAGTGGCGAACGCGTCCAACAAATTAAATATTACGGATAAGACGACAATTGCCGCGCACGGACAGGATATTTTGGCGCTGGTGGCTCAGCTGGCGCTGCGACTGGGAGAGGCCGAACATGAGGTCAGCGCCACTAAATTGAGATGCGCGACGGTGGAATTAAATGCCGTGTCACGCCTCGCCAATGCCCCGAGAGACCCCCCACAGCATCAACAACAACAGCCTACTCCTGCCGGGCCCACTTATGCCTCCGCTCTGAAGATGCCTAGAGGAGCGCCGGCCATTCCGCTGCAGCAACAGGGCCCCTCGGTAATTTTTACCCAAATAGAGACGACATTAAATCTTCGGACGAGACCAAGAAGGTCCTCCAGGAAGCGGTGAAGCCGTCGGACAGCGGGATCAAGGTGCTCCAGGTCCGAAGGGTGGGCAACTCCGGGGTTGTTGTAAAGACGGCCTCGGAGGAGTCCGCACGTAAGCTACGGGCCGCTGTACCGCCTGGTCTCCGCGTCGTGGAGCCGAAGGCGCGTCTGCCAAGAGTGGCACTGCGCTACATCAGGGCACAGCTTACAGGGGACCAGATTGTGGAGGAGCTCCACCGCGTCAACTTGGCTGACGACGCCGACTGGCCTCTATCCCGGTTTCGGGAAGAATGCAAGTACGGCGTCCAAAAGGCGGTCGGTCCCAAATATCTGGTGGTCCTGGAGTGCTCAGGTGCAGCCAGGGACAAACTAGTGGGCCTTGGCAAGGTCTACATAGGATGGGATGAGGCAGAGGTGTGTGACCACATCAGGTCCACTTGCTGTAATAAGTGCCAGCAGTATGGTCACCCGGAGAAATACTGCAGGGCCAAGGAAACCACCTGCGGCAAGTGCGGGGATGTGGGACACAGGGCGGCGGAATGCAAGGCGGCGACGCAGTGCTGCGCCACTTGCAAACGCTTCAAACGCAGTGACGCGAACACCCACGCGACAGTGGCGTTCAACTGCCCCGCCCGACTTCATGCCGATCAGCAGGCGGCGAACATGACGCTCTACCGATAGCAGTTGCTACGGGCGCCACCACATTATTGTTTGGGCAGCTAAACTTGCAGGGTTCCGAAGCAGCCACCACAGAACTGCCGGTGATAGCGAGCTCGCGACGACTCGACCTAGTGCTTGTTCAGGAACAGTACAACAGTCGGCCCGGCATTCTGCAGTGTGGGACGAACCCTAAGGCTGGCATTATCGTGCTGAACCGTACGATTGCAGTCACGTTGCTCCATCATCTCAGCAACGAGTATTGTACAGTAGCCCATGTCGCACACGGAGATTCCAGCCTGCATGTTGTTTCAGCATACTTCCAGTACAGCCATGACATCGGTCGCCACATAGCGCATTTGGAGTCTGTGCTTCAACGGCTTTCGGGCAGCCCTATTCTAATAGGCGTTGATAGTAACGCTCATTCGCCTATGTGGTACTGCGATAGGAGGCAGTACACTGGACGAGGACCGGATGCAGAGTACAGAAGAACTCAAATGGAGGGGTTTGTCCTCGGGAGAGATCTTCTGGTTCACAATGTTCCGGGCCAACCGCCGACTTTTTGTGGGCCCAATGGGATGTCAAATGTGGACTTGACAATCACCACGAGAGGAGTAAACGTGTGCGACTGGGCGGTGCACGAGGGCGTCAGCCTGAGCGACCATCAGCTCATCACCTTTAAAGTATCTTCGGGTAGGTTTGAGGAGCCATCTAGTGGACAATCGGAGACACTGTCTGCACCATTCCGAGTGCGAGGCGTCGACTGGACCGCCTTCTGTTCTGCGCTACACGCACGTATGGATAGGCTTCACTCGGGACTATCAGCAATCGACTACTGTAGCCGTTACTCGGATATCCTGCTGCGTACAGCCGAGGAGACCCTTGGCCGCAGCGTTAGAAAGGAGAACGGCAGGTTCGAATGGTGGACTCCGGAACTGGACGCGTACCGCCCCAAGATCAACCGGGCTCGACGGGAATGGCAACGATCCAGAAGAGTGGGGGGATCCCTAGAGACTCAGCTTCGTGACGACCTTCGTGCCCTTCGGGGAAGATACAAGGACGCCATGAAGCTCGCAGAGATCAACTTCTTTCAAGGGATAGCCGAATCCGGCAACGACGACCCATGGGGACTCGCTTACAGGGAGGCGTGTGGGCGTTTACGTCCGCCGCCGAACATCATCAACGGCGCCAGGTTGGCTGGGGGCGATACTCAGTCCACGGGAGAAACCATGAAGGGCCTGCTCGAGACGCTCTACCCTGATGACCAGCAACGTGAGGATACCGCCTATCACCAGTCTGTCCGTGTAGCAGCAGCTTTCGCGCCCTCTGGACGCGATATGCCAGCTGCCGACAGGGAGACAGTTGAGCGCATCGTGCGCTCCCTCCCAAACACGGCTCCAGGTATGGACGGTATAACAGCAGTCATCATCAAGTGGGCCTGGAAGGCGACGTCGGATGAGATGCTTATCATGTTCGGGAAGTGCATTGAAGAGGGAGTATTTCCGGATCTTTGGAAGTCTGGCCGCCTCGTAGTCTTGCCAAAGGGCAACGGTAAGCCACTCAATGACCCGAAGGCGTATAGACCGATAACGTTATTGCCCATTTTAGGCAAAGTTTTGGAACGCATCTTGGTTTCCTGTGCCCCTTGTTTGCACCGTAACATCTCGGAGTCACAGCATGGTTTTGTTCGCGGTCGTTCGACAGTGACGGCACTTTGCCGCCTTAACGAATTAGCTAACAGCAGTGCATCGCCGTACGTGCAACTGATCTTTTTGGACATCTCTGGGGCATTCGACAACGCATGGTGGCCAATGATTCTACTCAAGGTAAGGCAGAGTGGCCCCCCACGAAACCTCTACCAAATCTTGGCCAGCTATTTTACAAACAGGCGTGTTACTTTTTCTGTGGGCAATCGGTCCGCTGTCAAGAGCTGCACCATGGGATGTCCACAGGGATCAGTATTGGGTCCGACGCTGTGGAACATACTCCTGAACGATCTCCTGCTGCTGCCGAAACCCGAAGGAGTGCACCTGATCGCCTACGCCGATGACGTGACGATCGTGATCGAGGCGTCCTCACGCGCGGACATTGAACGTAAGGCCGGTGTCATGCTGATGGCCATATCCGAATGGGGAGCCCGCAATCGGCTGGGCTTCTCACCTGGAAAGTCCATGACCATGACTTACAAGGGCAAGTTTAAGCGATCTCCGACCATAAAACTCGAGGGCGCGTCGGTCAGGAGCGTCACTCAGGCGACGGTGCTCGGTGTCACTCTGGACGATGCTGGGTCCTATTTGCCGCATGCTACCAGTATAGGGGAAAGAGCCTCCAATTGCTTCGGCAAAATGTCGCGGGTATCTGCGACCAGATGGGGTATCAAGTACCGGGCCCTTAGGGTACTGTACTCGGGAACGTATGTGGCGACGCTTACGTATGCTGCGGCGGTATGGTACTACCGCTCCTCCGCCTTCGTGGTTAAACGTGCGTTGCTTCGAACGCAAAGACCGGCGCTGATTTTGTTAACGAAGGCTTACAGGTCGTGCAGTTCAGCTGCGTTACCTGTGCTCGCTGGCGTTTTGCCTGCCGACCTGGAGGTCTTTCGTGCGGGTAGGATCGCCAAGGAGGGGTGTGAGCTGGCCCCCAAGGAGCGCCGGAAACTGAGAGCGGAAGTTAGATCGTGTGTAGTTGCTCAGTGGCAAGAACGATGGCAGGCGAGTGACGACGGACGCGAGTTGTGCAGCTTCTTCCCAGATGTGGCTGTGAGGCTGAAGCAGGATTGGGTGGAACCGGTCTATGTGGTGTCCCAAATGCTGACCGGGCATGGCTGCTTCAGACAGCGCCTACACAAGCTAGGCCTGTGCGAGTCTGCAGTCTGCCCGTGCGGCGAGTCTGATGAGAGCCGGGATCACGCCCTCTGGGAGTGCAGTCTGTACGCGGACGAGCGATCGGAAATGCTGGATAGCCTAGCGAGAACAGAAGACGGTCCGGTCTACCACGCGGAACTAGTTAGCAGCGGACAGAATTTCGATGCATTGCGCAAGTTTGCGCACTCTTGGCACACTAGGAGGAGAACCTTTGAAGACTAGGTAAGCCGTGAGGAGAGATGCTGGCCGTACAGTACTGTACTTGTGGTGTCGCACCCCATTCGGGGGAGTATCGATGGTAGGATAGTCCGCCCCTTACGGGGAGAAGGGCTGGGACCGTAGGTTTGTAGGGAGTCAACAAACTGCGCACGGGAAAGAGCCCCGAGCAAGTACTGCGCGCAGCTCCCGCGATTCCGTCCGTACGCCGAGAGGCAGGCAGGACGATGGGAGGTGGAGGGATTGTCCCTAGGAGGAGGAACTTAAGGCTCTAGAAGAGCTCTTGGCTGAGGGGTATGAGTCCCCGGTTCACTTTGGCCCGCACTCCCCCGTCGAGCTTCGGCCCGCCACCATCTCCGTTCATCGCACCTAGTGACGGGGGGTCCCAAAGCGCTAAGCGCAATTTGACCTCCCCGGAGGAGGTGCAGGACGCGGTGCGTAGACGGGTCGAGGCCCGCAGGCGGGGAACGGCGCCCCCTATTAGCGGAATAGTGTACCAAGACCGACAGGAACAGACACAGGACAAGACCGCAGACAGTAACGCCGACCAACAGACCCACACTGGACAGGACGGATCGGGGGCCCGCGACCTCGACAAGGTGGCCCTAATTGATGCAGTGCATCAAGCTGTGAGGGGTATTTCGGGAGTGGCGAACGCGTCCAACAAATTAAATATTACGGACAAGACGACCATTGCCGCGCACGGCCAGGATATTTTGGCGCTGGTGGCTCAGCTGGCGCTGCGACTGGGAGAGGCCGAACACGAGGTTAGCGCCACTAAATTGACATGCGCGACGGTGGAATTGAATGCCGTGTCACGCCTCGCTAATGCCCCGAGAGACCCCCCACAGCAGCAACAACAACAGCCTACTCCTGCCGGGCCCACTTATGCCTCCGCTCTGAAGATGCCTAGAGGAGCGCCGGCCATTCCGCTGCAGCAACAGGGTCCCTCGGTAATTTTTTACCCAACAAGGGAGGACATTAAATCCTCGGACGAGACCAAGAAGGTTCTCCAGGAATCAGTCAAGCCGTCGGACAGCGGGATCAAGGTGCTCCAGGTCCGAAGGGTGGGCAATTCCGGCGTTGTCGTAAAGACGGCCTCGGAGGAGTCCGCACGGAAATTACGGGCCGCTGTACCGCCTGGTCTCCGCGTCGTGGAGCCAAAGGCGCGTCTGCCAAGATAATCATCATCAAAATAAAATCAAAAGCAGTCAGATAACACGGGACGGTTTCGTTTCAGATGCCAGAGGAGCACTGCCGGCGTCGATCTCGCTCGCGGGAGCGCCGCGCGCGTCCGCGAAGACGCACTCGGGACTGTCACTGTCGGGACGGGGAGAGGGATCCTGACATGCGCAGGTTAGTGCACCACCATTTATGCATAATAAATAAAGGTCCTCCAGGAAGCAGTCAAGCCGTCGGACAGCGGGATCAAGGTGCTCCAGGTCCGAAGGGTGGGCAACTCCGGGGTTGTTGTAAAGACGGCTTCGGAGGAGTCCGCACGTAAGTTACGGGCCGCTGTACCGCCTGGTCTCCGTGTCGTGGAGCCGAAGGCGCGTCTGCCAAGAGTGGCACTGCGCTACATCCGTGCACAGCTTTCAGGGGACCAGATGGTGGAGGAACTCCACCGCGTCAACTTGGCTGACGACGCCGACTGGCCTCTATCCCGGTTTCGGGAAGAGTGCAAGTTCGGTGTCCAAAAGGCGGTCGGTCCCAAATATCTGGTGGTCCTGGAGTGCTCAGGTGCAGCCAGGGACAAACTGGTGGGCCTTGGCAAGGTCTACATAGGATGGGATGAGGCAGAGGTGTGTGACCACATCAGGTCCACTTGCTGTAATAAGTGCCAGCAGTATGGTCACCCGGAGAAATACTGCAGGGCCAAGGAAACCACCTGCGGCAAGTGCGGGGATGTGGGACACAGGGCGGCGGAATGCAAGGCGGCGACGCAGTGCTGCGCCACTTGCAAACGCTTCAAGCGCAGTGACGCGAACACCCACGCGACAGCGGCGTTCAACTGCCCCGCCCGACTTCATGCCGATCAGCAGGCGGCGAACATGACGCTCTACCGATAGCAGTTGCTACGGGCGCCACCACATTATTGTTTGGGCAGCTAAACTTGCAGGGTTCCGAAGCAGCCACCACAGAACTGCCGGTGATAGCGAGCTCGCGACGACTCGACCTAGTGCTTGTTCAGGAACAGTACAACAGTCGGCCCGGCATTCTGCAGTGTGGGACGAACCCTAAGGCTGGCATCATCGTGCTGAACCGTACGATTGCGGTCACGTTGCTCCATCATCTCAGCAACGAGTAAGTACTGTACAGTAGCCCATGTCGCATACGGAAATTCAAGCCTGCATGTTGTTTCACTATCACTACTGTCACGGGTGTAGCATTGGAACGCGAACCTTGATGAGGATATCTAGTGGGCGGGAATAGCCGGGTCCCGATTGATTCATCCGTAAGCCCCCGAACTTGTGTTTGAGGTCGCTAGCATTGAAGATCCAGGGCGAATAACCTCCTTCCAATCCCGGCAAATTTGTTGTTGGCCGTGGAGTATTGCGGCTAAGGGGGCTCTACTCTCCGGAGAAGTCCATAATGATTATATTTCGTCACTAATGGACGATGGCATGATGACCAGGCAACATTAAAAAATAGCCAAATGCCTCGTCATCTAATTAGTGACGCGCATGAATGGATTAACAAGATTCCCACTGTCCCTATCTACCTACTGTACGGCCGACTGCGCTAGCGATCGGACGTGCTTTGTGTGCGCTCTTGTAATAGAGTATTTATTTTGATATTCTATTGTCTTTGCGTGTGCTTTTACTCGCTATTGTGTTAGCTTTCTTTGTTGCTTTCTTTCGTAGCCATTTAATAACCATTTTTCTTGTTTTCCTGGCTGCTATTTAGTGTTTAGGGTCGAGGCCCGCAGGCGGGGAACGGCGGCGCCTCCGATTGGAAGAATACTGACCCGAGACCGACAGGCGCCCTCACAGGGCGCCGCAGACGGTAACTCCTGCGCCGACCAGACGACCCACACCGGACAGGACGGATCGGGGCCCGCGACCTCGACAAGGCGCCCCTAATTGACGCAGTGCTTCAGGCTGTGAGGGGCATTTCGGGGGTGGCGAATGCGTCCAATAAGCTAAATATCACCGACAAGACGACCATTGCCGCGCACGGGCAAGACATTTTGGCGCTGGTGGCGCAGCTGGCGCTGCGACTGGGAGAGGCCGAACACGAAGTTAGCGCCACTAAATTGACATGCGCGACGGTGGAGTTGGATGCCGTGTCACGCCTCGCTAATGCCCCGAGAGACCCCCCACAACAGCAACAGCAGCAGCCTACTCCTGCCGGGCCCACCTATGCCTCCGCTCTGAAGATGCCTAGAGGAGCGCCGGCCATTCCGCTGCAGCAACAGGGCCCATCGGTAATTTTTTACCCGACAAGGGAGGACATTAAATCCTCGGACGAGACCAAGAAGGTTCTCCAAGAATCGATCAAAGCGTCGGACAGCGGAATCAAGGTGCTCCAGGTCAGAAGGGTGGGCAACTCCGGCGTTGTGCTTATGGAGCCCAACCCAATTGCGCTTTGAAAAGCGCGGTCACAAATCGGACAGGCAAAACCAGTGACTTCCTGTTCATCAGGTGTCTCACCGGAACGCCCGCCACGATTGGGATTCATTACCACACCAGACTCCAGTGGGAGATCTGGCCGGATTATATTCATATATACAGCAATAGCAGCATAGGTACAGTAATGAAAATCCCGGCGTGAAAATGCACCCATTCGAAGCCAATGACGCTGTCGTCTCTGGGGTGGCGAAGCACAGGTAGCGTGACGAGGAGACAATCTTGGCGCGTACTGAAGCACACCTTGTTTTACAGCAAGGCGGCTCGTTTGTGAACAACGTACTATGGAGGCGATCAAAGGGCAATGGAGGAAGGCTTCCTACAAGGAATTAGTGCTTCTGTACGTCTCTGAGGAGGGGGCACATTCTGGTGCTACCCTGCGTTCGGATGAAAGCGTTGTCATGGCAATGGAGGTCGCGCCAGATTGTCCACTTGGATCGCTGCCTGTTGCTGATGCGCCCGACACTGAACTTGTATTCAATCCGATACTGGGATAAAAACCAATCAGCGTCGTCCACCAGGTTGACGCAGTAGACTCATGGCTACTCGATGCAGTCATGTCACCGGCTCGACAACATGGGAGCCCTGGTTGTGCACTGTCCGAACAATGATGTGGTGGTGGCCGTAGCGACTGCTATCGATAAAGGGGTCAAGCTTGCCGCCTGCCGAGCAGTATGATGCCGAGCAGCGCAGCTAAATGCTGCCGTCGCGTGCGTATTGCGTCGCTTCGCTTAAAGTGCCTGCAGGTGGCACAGCTCGTCGCCTAGCATTCTGGCGCCCGGTGTCCGGTCTCCACGCTTGTCGCAAGTCGTCTCTTTCGCCCCACAGTACTTCTCGGGGTGTCCGTATTGCTGGCACTTGTGGTCGCACACGTCTCACCCAACGTACACCTTTCCTAGGCCTACCAGTTTGCCCCTAGCGCTCCCTGAGAATTCCATGTCCACCAGAAATTTTGGGGCGACCACCTTCTGGACGCGAAACTTGCACTCTTCCCAAAACCGGGACAGAGGCCAATCGGCGTCGTCCGCTAAGTTAACCCGGCGCAGTTCCTCCACATTTGGTCTCCTGTGAGTTGTGCCCGGATGTAGCGTAATGCCGCTCTTGGCAAACGTGCCTTTGGCTCCACGACGCGGAAACCAGGTGGCACAGCGGCCCGTAGTTTACGGGCGGACTCCTCCGACGCCGTCTTAACGACAACACCAGAGATTCATAAACACACTGCAACATGTAAAAAAAATCGCCAGGATGATGGTTGTCGCTTTGGTTTTCCAAGGCCACCCAGCGATTAGACTATTTGCTTTGGGGCCAGATGAAGCACTTGCTAACAATGGGCGATTTTGTTTACTAAAAAGAACCGCAGAAGATGTTATGTTTAATTATTTAAGTATTTTGTATTTGCATCTGAATAAAGAGGCTTAATAATAATATGTATATGGAAAGGGAATATTGACGTGCAACCGTGTAGTAGTGTCACCGCTGTGGCCTACTACGTCGCAAAATATGCGAGTAAATGCGAACCACATGACACAGGGGATGTGGATACGAGAGGCTATTACGAAGGCAAAGAGACAAGGTGGTGATGTTTGGCAACAATTATTCTCCGTATCACATCCATATGGTGGTAAATCAACGCTTGGTGAGCGCGCCAGAATGCGCGTACAGACTATGCCATCTGCCGTTGAAAATGTCGTCACGAAAAAGTGTTTTCGTAAATATTTGCAGGCCACTGGAACGATTCAGACTTTTAAGACTTGACAGCGATGAAACCAGTATTTATAATAACATTTTTGATAGTTACATGTTAGGTCCAAACGAGCTAGAGGCTTTAAAGCTCTAAAGCCTTGCTGAATTTGCTGTCCGGTATGAAAGTGTCTCTAACACATCATGGTCAGAGGACAGTGGTGATGTGGAACTAAGAGAGGATGATATTGCGCCTGTGAGGTACATAAGATTGCAGGACAATACGAGAATGCGTATCAGGAATAAGCCGGCAGTATTACGCACACGATACTACACAATTAACAGTGACAAAGAAGCATACTATTACAGTTTAATAGTATGCCACATACCTTTCCGCGAAGAAAAGACTGCTTGAAAATGCTGCTTGAAAATGAAAGCGCTGAAGACTGTTTTTTACGACGTCAAAGAGACTTTCGTCCTTTGCAAGGTAACGTCAGCGCAGAACAATTTGCTCATGCTGAACAAATAATTCAACAAGCTCTTGCGCAAGTTACAGCACTAAATGCTACACGTGAAACTCATGGAGACGACGCTCCCATGTTATGTGTTGGTGAACAAATCGTAAATAATGATGATTCCTTTTGTGAAGACGTAGGAGAACGAGCTGTTATGCCAGATGAACTGTTTCTAGGAAATATTCGAGGGTTAAATATTCAGCAGAAGGAACTATTTCAGAAAGTGTCATCGGCAATTGAAAATGATTTGCAAGGACAAGAAAACAAGCTGTTGCTTTTTATTACAGGCGGTGCAGTAAGTTGTGCCTTGATGTACCGTAGTGAAACTCTTGGCAAACGTGCCTTTGGCTCCACGACAAGGTGACCAGGTGGTACAGCGGCCCGTAGTTTACGGGCGGACTCCTCCGACGCCGTCTTAACGACAACCCCGGAGTTGCCCACCCTTCTGATCTGGAGCACCTTGATTCCGCTGTCCGACGGTTTGACCGATTCTTGGAGAACCTTCTTGCTTTCGTCCGAGGATTTTATGTTCTCCCTCGTCAGGTAAAATATGACAGGGGGTCCTTGCTGCTGCAGCGGGATGGCCGGCGCTTTTCCGACCTGTGCCATTTTTATACCGCTTTCTGACGATTTGACCGCATCCTGCAGTATCTTCTTGGTGTCCTTAGAGCTCTTTATATCGTCCCTCGTCGGATAAAATATCACCGAGGGGCCCTGTCGTTGCAGCCGAATGGCCAGCGCTCCTCTCGGCATCTTCAGAGCGAAGGCATAGGTGGGCCCGGCAGGAGTAGGCTGCTGCTGTTGCTGTGGGGGGTCCCTCAGGGTATTGGCGAGGCGTGCAACAGCGTCCAGCTCCACCGTCGCGCACCTCAACTTAGTGGCGTTCACTTCATGTTCCGCCTCTCCCAGTCGCAGCGCCAGCTGTGCCACCAGCGCCAAAATATCCTGCCCGTGCGCGGCAATGGTCGTCTTGTCCGTAATGTTGAGCTTGTTAATGTTAAAGGGTAAAATATGACCAAGGGGCCCTATCGTTGCAACGGAATTGCCGGTGCTCCTTTCAGCATTTTAAGAGAGATAGACGAGGCCGTATTCACGAGAACGCCGTTGCCCACCCTCCTAAGCTGCGTGACCCTAATGCGGCTTTCCGACGCGACGATTTGACCGCCTGCTGCCCAGCAACACCTTCTTCGTCTGGTCCAACGTTTTAATATCTTCCCTCGTTGGAGGGCTGGCCAGCGCGCCCTCCAGCATTTTTCAATCAAGGTATACGTGGTTCTGGTCGCTATGAGCTGCTGTAGGGAGGCAGCCAGGTGTGAAGTACCTTGCCCGTAAGCAGCATGGGCCATGGTCGTTTTGCCCGTCATGTTTAACTTGTTTGACGCATTAGCCATAACCGAAATGTGTCGTACCGCCTGCTGGACCGCATCTATCAGGACGGCCTTATTAAGGTCGCGGACACCTCGGTTATTCCGAGACGCCACCGGCTCCTGTTCCGCCTCCCCCGAGCTGACCCTGTCAATATCTCTCGGTGTCGACTTCTGCGTCTTTGTAAAAATGTCATCAATCGGCGACACGGCTGTCTTCGTCCCGCGGTCATCAACCTTCAGAACTATCCGCTCACCAGGGACAATCAAGATTACTATTTGGAGTGTGAAATATATAAACTTTCACGGGATAACCGTAAAAGAAACAAAAAATTTGGAGTTGAAATAAAAAATACAAAAAGACTCCAAATAGTATTCCACCAATTGATGTCACAGCGGACCCACTTCTGCAGGCCTCGACCCGCCAGCGTACCGTACCGCCTCCTATACCTCTTCCAGGAGGTCAGATTACGCTTAGCGCTCCGCCACCCGCCATAAATCCGGGGATTGATGATCAAACATCCTTAAGTATTTTTCTAGTTTATTTACAAGCAACACGAAACCACTAATGAGACAACATAGATAATAAAAACAAGCATAAGAAATGTGAACAAACACTAAGGCTACGAAAGAAAAAGCAAACGCACTAAGATAAACCTAAGGAGAACATTAAATGTATAAAATAATAATATGAATGAATGTCTATTTTTCAATGAAACTAGTCCAGTCGCGATGGGATAGCATGTCACAAGACTATGGTCAATTAGTGACGAAATTATAATCATTATGGACCTCTCCGAGGAGCCCTCTTCGCCTAATACCCCAGGGCCAATAACAAATTGGTCGGGATTCACGGATGAGCAAGCGGGACTTGACTATTCCCGTCCCACCGAATCCCCTCACCGAGGCTCCCATTCCGTTGCCACATCCGTGACAGCACTAGAACCAGAGCGTGCATCAATGCGCCCATAACCCTAATTGCGTTTTTGAACGCGATCGTAAACAGAACTGGCAAAACCAGGGACCCCCTGATCAGCTGAAGTGTCACTGGAATACTCACCACGGTTCGGATTTATTACCGAACCACACTTTGGTATGAAACCAGGCCAAATTCAAAACGACTGTCAAGAAAACCTTCATTATCTAAGGCTTATTACAAAGTCAATGATTATATCATGGACAGGGATATTTGGAAATAATTCCGATCCGCATTAGCGATTCCTTCAAATAGCGAACCTACTGTGTTAAAAATAAAGTTTTGTTAAATATTTGTAATGTACAAAGCATCTGTTTTAAAAAAAAAATCCTCGTTGAGTTTCTTGCCGCATTCTTCTCAACAGAGGATTTTCCGAACCGGTGGTAGATTTTTTTTGACGTTCATAAGTGCTTGTTATAGCCTAAATTGAATAAAGAGATTTTGACTTTGACTAGGCCGGTCTTTATTTCAAAGTACTGATATAGCGTATTAGAACTGGGCGAAGGGGGCATACGCATACCATAAAACGCAGTAAAAGCTGTAAAGTAGACCCTGTAAAAGCCTAGAAGCATGATTTCCCAGCTCGTCTTGGCTCCGAACTCCTGCCTTGTACTGTGAGAACGTGGCCAAATATCTTAGTTTATTTTGTTACTATTAATAACCTAACCAACAAACTTCTAAGTTCAATATCCCAAAAACGGCTGAACCGGTTTTGATAAGAAATGTCTAAGAATTATCTCTAGAAATCCTGCTGTCAGATAAAAAACCGCATTCAAATCGGTTTACCCGTTTAAGAGCTACGTTGCTACAGACAGACATAGCGGTTAAACTTATAACACCCCTCTTTTTGCGTCAGGGGTTAAAAATATAGTAGCAAATAGCCATAGTTGTACAGCCTTACCCGGCTCTAGAAATAGTTTTCACGCTGTGGCATGGCTGCAGGCTGAGCCTGAGAGAATTATCACATGTTTAGGTATGTACTTGTTTTATTTGTGATCGTGTTTTTTTTTCTGTGGCAATTTTTTTTTTATACGCTGGCTGTTTCCTCTAACTAAAGGCCAATTGCCCACGTGACCGACAAGGATAATCAATAGGACTTAGTATTGTTTATGACTAAGGAGTTTATCTGAATACACTATCAAGGGTTTAAATTAAAGGAATTATAATAGCTCTTACATACATAAATGTGTACAAAATATACAATATAGTCAACAGTCTGGAAGTGGGTGGTATCAAAGAGATGCATTGAAACATGTAGGGTAAGGCTAATGCTGCCCTTATACACTAAGTATGGCCCACTGGAGAGATCTAGGTTTACCTGAGTGGTTAGACCATAGAGTGTGGGAGTAGACTTGTACATTGATTGTGTATAGAGAGTTCTCTCCGGTAGACCATAGTAAATACCCCAGCATATCTTAACCACCCTTTATAATAACTTAGATACCACATTGCATATATAATTATTCAATGGACCCACAAGATGTAGCATAAGACTGAAGTCTAGCAGGTTTTTGATTCGCTAAAGATAATCATAACAGTCAATTGAAATAATTCCTGCTTTACCTAAAAAATCTCTAAAATTGAATTATCTACAAAACGATATCAATTACAATCATCGTATAACCTTAATTCAGCTACTTTACTATCACAGTCAGGCCCTGCCTGATCTTTACACCCACATCGTGACACTTTTACCTTAATTTAAATCTAAATATTATCTTTACAACTATTACTCACATCATCTTCCATAGCATCTTCACACAGAGCGTCTTCATCTAGGCTCCTATTTTCTCCGTCTTCACATTTGGCTTCTTCACTATGATCATCTTCATTATCTAACCTATCACCTACATTATGTATGGACCCTTGATTGGAGAGCATGGAAGACAGAGTCCTTATATACGCCTCCATATTAGAAGCTAAAGCAGTCATGATTTGATTCTCAACAGTCAACACACTTGCATCTAGAATGTTGCCTTCTGGCTCCAACCTCATACTAGATTTTAATAAATTAGCTAGTATAGGATTGGCCCGGAGCGTTTCCTCTCTGTCTTGTATATTGGCACTATAATTTTCTTTCTCTATGCTGTCTGGTTTGTCTCTGGTGTGCAGCCGTTTGTGAAGTATCAAGACGTCTGGGTCCTTGAAGCATTTGGAGCATTCTTGACATTGGTATGTTAATTCTCTCTGTTCATCTGTTTTGCATCGCAGCAGGAGTTCTATTTCAGAGAGCGAGCTGCCAGATGGACTGGGGTCTGGTTCGGGCTGCACTGGTTGATCTGGAATAAGTTTAGCGAATAATAGTAACTTGAGAAAAAGATTTCAGTTAGTACTATTATTAATAATACTTAGTAGGACAAAGGCCTCCCCCATTATAGGTCTAATTTCATTACCTAAAACATATCGTGCTAACTGACAATTAAACATCGACAGTCAATAAAACACAATGGTCAATCCCTCTTGACATTTGATTTTTGCTATGAAAATGTGTCTGTGTGTCTGTCTGTCTGTGTGTCTGTCTGTGGCACCGTAGCTCTTAAGCGGGTGGACTGATTTGAATGCGGTTTTTTTTATTTGAAAGCTGGTTTTTTGGCGATGGTTCTTAGTTAAATAAACAAATTTTTATTTTATTTTATTTTTTTCTTAGAGCCTTTATGGCTAAATAAAGAAACTTACCTAAGAGGGCATGAGAATATTATTTTTGGCTCGGGGAGGCTCGGCGAAATAAAGGTTGGGAAAGCCTGTCATAGAACAAGGTTGGGCGACTTACCGCCACCGCTGGGAGCCGGCTCGGAGGCGCCCGCCGTCTGCATGGCGAGCATCGTTTGCATGTAGATGGCTTGCGCCATTTGCTGCTGCACCTGGAACGCACCCAAGCAACCTATTAGCAACTAACAATAAATATAAATAAATATCATGGGACACGTGACACCAATTGACCTAGTCCCAAACTAAGCAAAGCTTGTACTATGGACACTAGGCAACGGATAAACATACTTAAATATAGATAAACTAGCTTATGCCCACGACTTCGTCTGCGCGGATCTAGGTTATCGCGCGGTGGCGCCCTCTACCGGAATAAAAGGTATCCTATGTTGATCCTTGAGGTTCAAACTACCTATATACCAAATTTCATCAAAATCGGTTCAGTGGTTCCGGCGAGAAAGCGTAACAGACAGACAGACAGAGTTACTTTCACATTTATAATATTAGTAGGGATACATACTTGAATAAGTCAACCTTGTTACTAACAAATTATGGATTTAATTATCTGAAATAATTTAATGATTTTTATTATTATTATTTTATTAAATACATATTAAACATCCAAGACCCGAGAACAAACATTCGTATTATTCATACAAATATCTGCCCCGGCCGGGATTTGAACCCGGGACCTCAAGCTTCGTAGTCATGGTCTCTAACCACTCGGCCATCCAGTCGTCAATGCCTATAGATGCAGCTGGTAAGACCTTGTGCAAGGTCCGCCCGGATTGCTACCACCATCTTGCTCGCTAATCCTGCCATGAAGCGGCAGTGCTTGCACTGTTATCTTTCGCCGTGGAGAGTAAGACAGCCGGTGAAATTACTGGCACTTGAGGTATCCCACCTTAGGCCTCTAGGTTGGCAACGCTTCTGAAATATCCTGGTGTTGCAGATTGTTATGGGCGGTGGTGATCTCTTACTATCAGGAGACCCACTTGCTCGTTTGCCATCCAGTCGAATAAAAACTAACCTAACCAACAAAAAGTTGGACAACCCCCGACTTTGTCACTTTAAAGTTCAATATCTCAAAAACAGCTGAACCGATTTTAATGAAACATGTCTAAGAACCATCGCTAGAAAACCGGCCATCAAATAAAAAAAACCGCATTCAAATCGGTCCACCCGTTTAAGAGCTACGGTGCCACAGACAAACACATAGACACACAGACAGATACACAGACACACATAGCGGTCAAACTTATAACCAGTGATCGTCACAGGTAGTGCCATTTCGGGTGAATGACCTTAAACATTATACTTAACATGGATAAGACACGGGATTCCGGGACTCGTATTTTGTTACAAATAAAATTCTTGGCGTACGTAAAGTAATATGAGAAAAAATAGCTGACCAATTAATTAGTTTGCAATTATAAATTTATAACATTACTGAACCAAACACAAGCTGAAATGCCGGGGTTAAAAGCCATCCATACTAAGATTGAGTACCGAAGTCCCGAGAAATGGCACTACCTGTGACGATCACTGCTTATAACACCCCTCTTTTTGCGTCGGGGGTTAAAAAAATACATACCATCGGGTCCACGAGGCTCGGCGAGCTCGGCGCCCACGCCGTGCTGTACCGGCGGGGGTACGGGCCAGGCTCGTCGGCCGGCAGGTTCTGAGAGGGCACCGCGTCCTTCCGTAGCGTCCGCCATTGCCCTGCACAACATTTGTAACTTCAAGCATTGCCATCCGCATCCCACTAACATCATGAGTTTTTTGTAAAAAATAACCTAACCAACAAAAAGTTGGAAAACCCCCGACCTTGTCACTTTAAAGTTAAATCTCTCAAAAACGACTTAACCGATTTTGATGAAACATCTCTAATAACCATCGCTAGTAAACCTGCTATCAAATAAAAAAGACTGCGTTCAAATCGGTCCACCCGTTTAAGAGCTACGGTGCCTCAGACAGAGAGACATAGCGGTCAAACTTATAACACCCCTCTTTTTGGTTCGGGGGTTAAAAATCATGTCACCCACCATTTTGTCAATGATTCTATGTAAATAACACAAAGCACATGTGCATCAAAATTACACTCGTTTAGAATGGATTCACACTTGCATCGTATTCTAATTGTATGTCCATAGCATCCTTAGCTTAGATGCTTAACATCAGGCGTATGCATGGTCGCGTTTATATCCTTCCACGTGTTAAATAAACATGATGAAATCATGATCAGCAGTGTTATATGACGCGGGATACGTATGCCACACTAAATTGATATAAAATATCCATCCACCCTTAGAGGGAAGACACAAATAAGCAATAATTAAGGCACTAAAATCATAAAGACGAGAGGAAAAACTTTCTATACACAACTAGTGTAATCCTACTAATATTATAAATGTGAAAGTTTGTGAGTGAGGATGTGAGTGAGTGAGGATGTGAGTGAGTGAGGATGTGAGTAAGTATGTTTGTTACTTCTTCACGCTAAAACGGCTGGACGGATTTGGATGAAATTTGGCAAAAAGTTAGTTTATGACCTGGATTAAAACATAGGATACTTTTTATCCCGATATTCCAACGGGATAGGGATGAAATCTCGAAATAACAACCGCTGGGCTTAGAGTCATGAAATTTGGTATGTAAGTAGCTGGACGTTTGGAATAACACAAGGGCTACTTTTTATCCCACGGGATAGGGATAAAATCTTGAACTAATAACCACTGGGCTTAGAGTCATGAAATTTGGTATGTAGGTAGTTGGCCGTCTGGAATAACACATAGGCCACTTTTTGACCCAATATTCCCACGGGATACCTAGGGATAAAATCTAGAAATAACGACCGCTGTGTTTAGAGCCATGAAATTTAGTATGTCGGTAGCTGGACCTCTGGAATAATAGATAGGCTACTTTCTATCTCGATATTCCCACGGGATAGGGATAAAATCTTGAAATAATAACCGCTGGGCTTAGAGTCATAAAATTTTGAATGTAGGTAGCCGAAGGTCTGGAATAACACATAAGCGGCTTTTTTACCCGATATTCCCACGGGATACCTAGGGATGACATCTCGAAATAACAACCACTGGGCTTAGAGCCATGAAATTCGGTGTGTAGGTAGCTGGACCTTCGAAATAACACATAGGCTATTTTTATCTCGATATTCCCACGGGATAGGAATAAAATCTTGAAATAATAACCGCTTGGCTTAGAGTCATGAAATTTGGTAGGTGTGTAGGTAGCTGGACGTCTGGAATAACACAAAGATGACTTTTTGACCCGATATTCCCACGGGATACCTAATCTCGAAATAACAACCACTGGGCTTAGAACCATGAAATTCGGTATGTAGGTTGCTGGACCTCTGAAATAACACATATTTTCTATCTCGATATTTCCACGGGATAGGGATAAAATCTTGAAATAATAACCGCTGGGCTAAGAGTCATGAAATTTGGTATGAAGGTAACTCGATGTCTAAAATAACACATACGCTACTTTTTATTCAGATATTCTCACGGGATAGTTTTGTAACTAAGGGACCGCATACGTCCCCTTATTATTATTATTTTATATTTTTGTCGGCATAGTTTATTCAAATTCAAATTCAAAACATTTATTTGTAAGAATACAGTAAAACCTACCTACCTACCTATATATCCGTGCAAAAATACAGCTTTCTAGCATTGATAGTCCCTGATCTGACAGACAGACATGCCGAAACTATAAGGGTTCCGTTTTTGCCATTTTGGCTCCGAAACCCTAAAAATGACGTGTAAAAGTGCCCGTTGCGGCCTATTTACTGAATAAATGATTTGAATTTGGATAGGGAATTTTTTTGAAATTTCAGCACTGGGTTTAGAGTCTTGAATTTTGTACAGCTATTCACAACACAACCTCAATGAAGGAAGACCACGATATAAATTTTGGAAATTGCAAGGGGAATTTGGTAAAATCCCGAAAACTTCAAGTGCAGCTACCAGACCGATTAGTTTACGCGTGCGAAGCCGCGGGTAAAAGCTAGTAACCTATAATGTATTCAGCAACTTTTCTACAAGAAAATTGTATTATAGACACAAATAAATACCACAAATAAGATCAATTACCTTTCCAGCACTAACTATAATAACTATAGCAGATATTATTTTCGTTTTCGATCCTTAATAAATTGATTCACTTACTGGTGATAGCGTGGTTAACAAGTGCTGCTGCAAATCCGCCATTTTGTAATGAGTTTTAATCTACCTTCTTTTTGTTACAAGTTTTTATTTAACCTGTATGGAATTGCCATAGTATTTAGTGGGGGAATTATTATTTGCAATGACAGTGTACCCACTTTATGTTTTAACAACGTAAAAGATAGTCACTCGCAGTCATAGTGGTTCTTATTACAATGTCATTAATGGCTAATTTTGACAAAGTCACGCGTCTTCGTGGGTGGCACTAGGAATAATGGTTTTAAAATTAAATAGCATACTCATCATCATCCCAGCTTATATGTTTAGCTGCTGGGCACACAAACCATGGTACCATGCGGGCCCAGTGCAGTTAGGGTACCTCACACACCTCATGGAATTGCTTTTCTTCACAGGTTTGTGCAGGTTAACTCACTCAATGTGATGTAAAAAGAGGGGTGTTATAAGTTTGATAGCGATCGAACTTAGCACAGTGATGTGTGTCTGTCTGTGGCACCGTAGCTCTTAAACAGGTGCACGGGTGGACCGATTTCAATGCAGGTTTTTTATTTGATACTAGCAGGTTTTCGAGAAATGGTTCTTAGACATGTTTTATCGAAATCGGTTCAACATTATCATCTGCCTCTTTTAAAATGATCTCAGAATGAGAGACAGCTTGGGCCGTAGTTCCCACGCGGGCCCAGTGCGGATTAGTAACTTCACACATACCATTGAATTACTTACTTCAAAGTTGTGTGCAGGTTTCCTCATGATGAAAAAATGGAATACCTACTATTTTTATTTAAATGTAATACAAAATATTTTATGAGACGAGAAAAAAAGTTAATCAAATTGATTTGAATTTATTTTTAGACAACAATGTTTTGGGGTCCATGCACAATGGCCAGGTCAACTGCTAGCTCTTAGATAGAACATCTGACACAGCCATTTGCATTTAGCACTTCTTTGATCTGTCCCTTGGAACTAAGCGAATACCCATGAGGCACCTGGAGTGTTCAAAGCCTCAACAAATCCTATTGTACTGATAGGATAGCAGAGCTATGGTAGACCTTTGTTAAACATTCCTGCCTAGGTAGGTTAGTTCTAACCTCAATAGGAGGGAGGGATATTGTATTGTGTGACTCTTTGGTGCCCGTTCAATTAGAACTAGCAACTTAGTTCCATTTTTAAATGTTATTACAGCAAACGGTCACAATAGAGTATTATGAGAGACATGTATTCGAGCTGCCAACGAAGTTGAATATAATTTAGTTTACGTAAAATATATGTTTTTCAATTAAATTAGGGCTTTTCTAATATACTGGACCGTCTGTCCAGTACAGTACACAACAGAAATCCTATAATAAAGGGGAAAGTGAGTTTGTTTGTTTGTTATGCTTTCATGCCGTAACGGAGCCACGGATCATTGTGATTTTTGGCATAGAGATGGATTATGGTCCCGAGAGTGACATAGGCTACTTTTGATCCCGGAAAATGCACAGTTCCCGAGGGAAAAGCGCGCGATAACCGAAAACCACGCGGGTAAAGCCGCAGGCAAAAGCTAGTCACTTTGTAAGCCTTTTCCGTGCCATCACACAATCATATAATCTACTATTTGTGCCCCAACGCACAATGTATTATTATTAGTGTTATTAGTGACCCCCTCCAAAATTTCAGCCTGAGCAATTGAGGCAAAATAGTAGCAATATCAATCATGAAAGGAAATAGACACAATAACATTTCAATCCCTATTTTTGTGTGAGAAGCATGTATGTGTGCCCAATTTGGTGTTTACTTGAATTAATTTCGGAATTACCTACTAACCACAATTTCACCAATTTTGACCATACGAAAAACAGACAAAAGATAGTTACAGTATTGATAGAGGAATGTAATTGGTGTGGAAGGATGCTATGCATACCCTGTCCTGTTATTAACAAAATTAAACTGGACAATTTTAGATATTCGATACTGATTCCAAAGTTACATAAAAAAAAAAAAAAACTCTTCTTACCACCATAAGCAATGGTTTCCTGGTGAAATTTGGTGCTTTCTCTATAATTTCTTAATTGAAAGCCTTCATTGAAGTCTGGGGCAAACGCTTAAGAGCAAATTTTTCTAAAAAAATCACATTACGGGTACTCGGAGACGCTAAAAGCTAACAGTTAGGTATTTGACATTAGAATTGTTTGTTCGCTTACCCTTATTTTTACCGACGCTTGTGATTGTGTAATCTTCTGGTTTGAAGTGCAGACTGCACACTTTAGAGTACTTAGTGTAGGGCTTGCCTCTCTTAAGCACTCGATTCCATAATTTAGCAAGTTCTTCGTCTCGAGGAAATTGGTGGAATGATACATTCTTGGCTTTACCGGCCATTGAAGTACAGCGCGGCACGGTGCAATAATATGGCATTTTGTAGCTAACTGGAACCACGCAAAGGTATACTCATTAACATAGCTATGTTACGCTCGTAATACTGTTTTGCTGCAGTAATAGTATTTATAAAAACAAACAAAACTTCGCGCATAAACACCAAGCGCCGACATGATCAAAATAAAGCAATTTTTTCTGTGTTAACTGTGCATAAAATAAGCGCAGCAAAACTTGTTTATGGATGGATAGAGCATTCCTTTTGGTACAGACTATCTTATCTGTGAATCAGTGCAAACCATAGACCGATACACCTATGGACTGGAAATACCAACAATAAAAATACGATTGCATACCTTCATAAGGCACATAAAATATCGCTCAAGGGTAATATCGATTTTGAAACCAAAATATTTGATATCGATATTCGAATTGTTAGCGGCTTTTGAGCAGCATTGGTACCTTAGAGTATACATAAGCATACTCTAACTTTAAGGTCGTATTAGTTTACTTGACAGCTCACGTACCACAAAACCTCTAACCTCTGGCGCATAAGATGGCGGATGGCACAATGAAACGTCACTTGCTCGTAATGACAAACCATTGGCGAGCATAGAATAAATAGATGCCATGCTGTCTTTGTGAAAACAAAGACATACATATGCCGACACACCATAAAAAGAAAGAGACAATGCGTGCATAACAAAATGTATCTACAGTAGAATGGGGGATGACACTATTTTCTGTCACGAATAATACTGACATGAAAGTACCGACCTGTTATTTCGTGTACACGCCCATACAAACTGGTGTCAAGTCAAACTGACAAGAGTTTCTTTCTATGGGCGTATCACAAAATAATGATGTCGGTATTGTACGTACGTGTGGCGACGTTTAGCCACACGCCCCGACCGACACCAACTCGACCAGCTGACACGAAGGTCGGCGCCGTATTTATGGGGACGAGATGTAACTCAGGTTTCTTTACGATTGTTTGAAAAACAAATTGCTGTTATAACAAGTGCAAGTTCATACCTTTATATATTATTCCCGCGCAGTTAAGCTGCCATAGTTATGGCTCAAAGTACGTTCTCAAACTCCCAGTATATTATACTACATCTGCTTCGCTTATGTTCGATCTCTAGATTTCGAAGCTCCTGTCACCTCCTGTGGGAGTAATACAACACATGACTCTCTGACTAGAGAGCCACGTGCATATCGGACGATCATGCCTTGGCATAATTCGTACCTTACGCTAGGTGGTCAACAACCTGACCGATACGGAAAGTTAGAATACAGTTTACTTTATACAGTGCCTTTGTAGCCTTGCATGCTGAGCCATAACTCCAAGCACAAACCTTCGGCCTTACGTGGGGCCACCCTTCAGCCACAACTGGCTACCTTACTGTCGCATACTTAAGGCGGATTTACCGTAACTGCGGCACATTGAACATTACCTACAGTTACGTACGCCACGCATATGCCGGACCTCGAACCCAGTTCCAAGTAACTGACCAGTTCCGACGCGCATCGTATAGACTTCGTCACCTAGAATTCTCGAGAAGACATAGGGAAGCATTTCAATTCAATCAGGGTTTCATATATACGTGCTTGGGAATACTGAACACACAAGGTATATGTTAATGTACGGAAATGTTTAACCCGTATTAGCTTGATAGTCTTATCAGGTCAGCGAGACGCATGACATAAGTGATGAAATCGGCAAGGAACAAACTATACTAGATATGATACTTAGCCTGATTCTTAGCTCTTATGAAATTGCAGCTGGTGATGCACCATTAGTATATTGCACAGAAACGTTATTAATTTCCAACTAACAAAATTAAACTGAACCAAATAATAGCAGTGCTTGTGAGGAAAACTTTTGACATTTTAAATGAAACGGTTGTTTTAACCACAGACAATATTCATAGACAAGATAATACTTTTACCTCTTTCGTGAGCCGGAGCTCACGACAGTACGTCCGGTAAATAGTAGTGTCACCCGAATAGGGCCCCTCCATGTGTTTACTTACTCTGAGGTAAATGTTTAAAGCTGATGGCAGTGTTACCAATGCTTAATAAATTAAAAAAAAAGTATATTCGAATTTGAATTTATTTAATTTCATTTATTCACAATTTTAGTAATGAAAAAATGGAATAAGTTAAAATAATAAGTAAAATGCGTACTTGTATAATTTTCGTAAAAATGACTTTAAATTTATAGTGGCTGAATATTTTTTTCCACGTCCTATTTGGTTGCATAAGTAAGAAGAAGTTTGCCTATGGTATAGCCGGAGCCATTTTTCTGAAAAAAGTGGTGATACATGTCAAAAATTTCGAGTAAAGTAACTATATTTTTCAAGGCTGTTGAGCTGCCTTCAGTGTGATGACTGCGATTTCTACAATCGCAATAAATCGGTTTTAGCGATACACTGGTACCGGCCGTTTCCTGTTTGATGTGAGATACATTGTTCGCGGGCGGCATTTCACATTGCTGCCGGAGTTAACAACAAAGGCAGACGGTAGCGCTATGGGTTATTACTGCACCGTGCCTCAGTGCACTTCGCTCGCCGGGAAGACGAAAAATGTAAAGTTCCACCGGTTCCCGCGAGACACCACCATGGCAGACAAGTGGAACGTGATCCTGAAACGTGGGAAGCCCTACACAAAGTATTCCAAAGTGTGCAGTCTACACTTCACACAGTCCGACTACAACGTCACAAATATGGGTAAGAAAAAAGGTATTCGGGTTTTTCCACCTCTGTTTAGCACGTCGCGTGTGTTATTCACTAGTTTTCTCTGGAATGAGTCATCACAATGTCCGTTTTATTTGTTTTAATAATGTAATCTCCTTACTGTCCGGCGACAATGTTATTTTTAACATTCATGTTTTTTTGTGAGCGATAGGATGTTGATTTGGATTTGTGTTTTTTGTGTGTTATGCAATGGGAATGACAATGGATTCACTATCTTGTTTCGCGCTGACCTTTAACAGTTGTGATTATCAGAATTACTCCGAAATCTTGCTGAATTTTTTTATCAATAAACAGTTTTAAATGCAAATTTATACTCAATGTATTGTTTGAATAAGAGTAAACGGCTTTCTATGAATATTTCATGTGGAGAACTTTCGTGAAGAAATCTTGTTAGTGATTAGTGATTAGAATATTGTTTATATTTTGATTAGTTGACATGGTAATAGCGCTCTCATAATACACCAGAAACACTGAGGCAGCTATTAATACTAATAATACATACTAACAATACTAATACATGAGAAACTTTAAATTCTTCTCTGCACAGAATATTTTGGGCTGAATATGAAGAGTTTTTACTGCTCGGTTATACATCATTACCATTCCATGTTTATTTGCACAATGGAAGGACAAGTCGCAAGAATTTTGATCATGCTAGATTTAGAATTGGTATTGTCTTTAGTTTTCATAAAAATTAACCTTGAGCATTATCTCTTATAATAATACTTGTTGAAACAGTAAGGAAAAAAATATATACCCTATGAACACATTGTTGTTTAATAATTATAAAGACATTTTGACATTTGAATTGCACCAGTCCAACCAAATGATTTGTGCAATTAATTTTAGAAGAATACAGTATTGATTTGGAAATTATTAAAGAACTAGCTTTTGCCTGTGGCTCTGCCCGCGTGGTATTCGGTTATCGCGCGCAGATAAAAAGTAGGCTATGTCACTCTCGGGCCCATAAACTATCTCTATTCCAAAAATCACGTCAATCCATCGCTCGGTTACGGCGTGAAAGTCGGACAAACACACACTTTTGCATTTATATTAGTACTAGCTTTTGCCCGCGGCTCCGCCCGCTGGTTTTCGGTTATCGCGCGCTGTTCCCTCAGGAACTGTGCATATTTCCGGGTTAAAAAGTAGCCTGTGTCACTCTCGGGCCCATAAGCTATCTCTATGCTAAAAATCACGTCGATCCGTCGCACCGTTACGGCGTGAAAGACGGACAAACATACAAACAGGAACACAAAAAACACACTTTCGGATTTATAATATTAGTATGGATGGACTAAAGTCACTGACATAGCTGGAAAAATATGCAGGTTGAAGTGGCAATGGGCGGGCCACATCGCTCGAAGAACAGATAACCGTTGGAGGAGAAAAGCTCTCGAGTGGCGACCACGAACCGGAAGACGAAGTGTTGGCAGACCTCCCACCAGGTGGACTGACGATATCGTGAGAGTTGCGGGAAACCGGTGGATGCAAGTGGCGAGTTGTCGTTCATTATGGCGTTCTAAGGGGGAGCCTTTGTCCAGCAGTGGACGTCTTCCGGCTGATGATGATGATGATGATGGATGGATATGGATTAACTTCATGGGTGAAAAGAGATCCAAACTTGTACAGTTTTGCATTTATGGTGACAACATTCATCTACTTTTGCAAGTATGTTACTAAATTTTACCTGTTGCTTCACGCACCTAAACTTCTTTATTAAGTAGTTGAATTAAAATTCCAGGATACAACAATATTCCTGTGGGATTACTATTTGGAGTCTTTTTGTATTTTTTATTTCAACTCCAAATTTTCATACGAAAACACAAGCCAAAACATGAATGCACAGAAAAACCAGAAAAATAGACCAGCACTGGGAATCGAACCCTTCTGGTTTTTCTGTGCATTCATGTTTCGGCTTGTGTTTTCCTTAGATTATATATAGTCTAAGGTGTTTTCGTGTGAAATATATTCCTGTGGGAATTCTCAAATATTATGTCACTACCAGTCTTAACCCGCGGCTTCACCCGCATTAGAAATAGCTTAATGCCGTCTGAACTCAACTGTTGTAAATTATGCCCATGCAATTTTTTTAAACATACAATGACAGCCGTTCCCTTCCGTGATTCTTGTTGCCATGGTGATGCAAATGTTTTTAAAGTGTTACCATAACAATGTTCGCTCGCACAACGCCATCTATTGCTTGCAAACGAAGTTGACACGTCATCTTGAAAGCTGAGGTCACCGTTCTTGGACAGCACACTCTATTCATGTTTAAACCTAAAGCTATCCACATGCCAAATTCTGTTCTTATCTTAATTCCAGTTGTTTTAGCAAAATAACAAGTGCACACTTGCTCACAGACTGGCATCTATGATATTACACAGTTGTTTTACTTCTCTGCATGTCAGAGCAGCAACCCATGTTGTGACCCGAGTACAAGTGGTGGTGTGATGTGCAGAGCAACTAAACGCTCTGCACATCACAGAGGCATGCGGTGGCAGTTTAATAACCAACTACCATTGCAGTCCTACTATTATTACTCCTACCTAACGTACTAATCTTACTAATCCTAGTAACATTTAGTAAATCATCATCATCATCATGTCAGCCGAAAGACGTCCACTGCTGGACATAGGCCTCCCCCAAGGCTCTCCACTCAGACCGGTCTTGTGCTTTTCGCATCCACCGCGATCCTGAGATCTTAACCAGGTTGTCGCTCCATCTTGTTGGAGGCCTACCGACAGCTCGTCTCCCGGTCCGCGGACGCCATTTGGGAACCTTTTGACCCCATCGGCCATCAGTCATGCGAGCAATTAGTAAATGGGTGTAAGGTAAAGGTTATGATAAAGATTACATATCCAGTATTAGTCAGAGGAAACAGAATTAAAAACTAAAACAACTGGCATCATTGGGAATCCCCAACTGTTTTTTCCTTAAGTTTATCAGATGACTGACCACAGATCAGCTATATTTGTACACATGGAAATTTTTAGTAACTCTTGACGAATTTCAGGTCCTATGCTAAGGTTGGTTTGTGAATTATTTTCAGTATTTCAGCGAGACCATTCCAGAAAAGGAAAATAAATACCTTTGTTAGATCTCTCCTGTGTCTGTTCATCCATCTGTGTCCGTCTGTCTAGTCTATCTGGGTATTTCCACGAGCGTCCCAACCGCTGTCAGTCCCTTGCCAGAGATTTTAAGAATTGGAAGGCAGATTGTTTTTTAACCGACTTCAAAAAAAGGAGGAGGTTATCAATTCGGTTGTATGTTTTTTTTTTTTTTTTTTTTTATGTTTGTTACCTCAGAACTCCGTAATTTATGAACCGATTTGAAAATTTTTTTTTGCGTTCGTCTAGGAATACTTTCAATTAGGTCCCATAAGCACCGAATCAGGATCTGATGATTGGATCCTAAGGAAATCGAGGGAACTCTTCAAATGTTGTATTGACACCTATGATAATTTTGATATATTTAGTAGTAACTCGTGCATTTGCTTTTGAAAATCATCATTTGGTGAAGTGGAACTGATGATGAAGACCACAGTTGACCATCGGAGTTACTACTCAATAACAAGTATTTCATGGGTTGAATTTCGATTGCTTTGCTAAGCAATTTATGCTCCTCGGAACGCATATGGTGAAATGGAATGGGTGGTAAAGCACCAGGACTCCTCAATAATGAACGTCTCTGCATCGGAAAAAGCAATTTTTCGTAAAAGGTGACGAGCAGTTGACATTAAACTATTGTATCTTAGATCTTTTACACTAAAAAGCGTGAAAAAAAAATTTTATAACAAAAAATAGAACCGACTACAAAAAACCATGAAAATAATTTTCTACCAGTCTGAAGTCGGTGCCTCAGCACGAGCCAGCAGGAGTGGACCTATAATCGTCTACCTCACCTACAACTATACGAGTAAATGGCTTCAATCACTCCTGCTGGCTCGTGCTGAGGCACCGACTTCAGACTGGTAGAAAATTATTTTCATGGTTTTTTGTAGTCGGTTCTATTTTTTGTTATAAAATTTTTTAATTATGACGTAAATAGCTTCTGTGCTCAGGCCAGAATCTATTTCAATACAAAAATCAATGCATATGAATTATTTACTTCTTAATATAAACAGCTAGGGACTGACAGTGGTTGGGACGCTCGTGGAAATACCCATAATTCATATGCATTGATTTTTGTATTGAAATAGATTCTGGCCTGAGTACAGAAGCTATTTACGTCATAATTAAAAAACAATCTGCCTTCCAATTCTTAAAATCTCAGGCAAGGGACCGACAGCGGTTGGGACGCTCGTGGAAATACCCATCTGTATCTGTTTGTCTGTGACGGCCACTTTGCTCTGAAAGTACTCAGTTAATTCAGTTGATATGCAGTACACAACACAACATATCTCGTCGCTCTTTTGTGGTAAACGTGGGTGCGACTGCAGATGGGGATCGTCGCGGGTGCTGCCTTCTGGCCGAAAGACGTCGTGTTCCGGTGGTACCGGGGCACCACGCCGCAGATGAATGCGACGTCGGGGATGGTGACTCAACAGGGTCACGCGTTTTGTCATTGTCACCAAATTAATTTTAGATATTTATTGATTATAATTATATATTGTAAGGTATTTATTACTAGCTTTTGCCCCTGGCTTTGCCCGCGTGGAATTCCTTTTCCCTCGGGAACTGCATTTTTTCAAAATAAATTATCTTTATGCCAAAAATCTCGTCGATCCGACGCTCCGTTTCGACGTGAAAAACGGACAAACATACCAACATACAAACACACACTTTTGCATTTATAGTATTAGTATGATGTATAATAATTTGTAGTGTGCAATAAAGAGTATGTATTTGTGTTTCAGGCCAATGGAAGACCTTGAGCAAGGACGCCGTGCCGTCCCAAAACCTGCCGAAGCTGAATCCCGACGGCACCGTCATGGTCATCCGGAAGAGCCGCACCCTCAAATACAAGGATGGCAAGAAGGAGGAGCCCATGTGAGTCCAGTTTTTAACCCCCGACACAAAAAGGGGTGTTATATGTTTGACCGCTATGTGTGTCTGTCTGTGGCACCGTAGCTCTTAAACGGGTGGACCGATTTGAATGCGGTTTTTTTATTCGATGTTTCTTCAAAATCGGTTCAGCCGTTTTTGAGATATTGAACTTTGAAGTGACAAAGTCGGGGCTTTCCAACTTTTTGTTGGTTAGGTTAGGATATAATTTAATCCCCCGACGCTAGGGGCCGCCGAGGGGCGTTATAATTAGAACCCTACTAGCTTTTGCCCGCGGCTCCGCCCGCGTGGTATTCAGTTAACGCGCGCTGTTCCCTCGGGAACTGTGCATTTTTCCGGGATAAAAAGTAGCCTATGTCACTCTTGGGCCCATAAACTATCTCTATGCCAAAAATCACGTCGATCCGTCGCTCCGTTACGGCGTGAAAGACGGAAAAACACACAAACACACTTTCGCATTTATAATATTAGTATGGATGCTTTCTTTTACAAGCTTTTAGGTAGGTATTTAACTTGCAATGTAGATATTGTATTGTATGTACAGGTTATATCTTGCAACCTTCCAGTGGTAGCTTGACTTAAAATTGGCAAAGAATATCCTCAATGTCCTGTTGCAATATACTAATCTTGTAGTGAAATTCTGGTGGTACGGCCAGAATCGTCTCCGCTGGACTGATCTCCCCAACAGTTAGTAGCATTGACTTGAAATTTAGTACGACAAATGTAGTAAGACAGCCAGTGAAATTACTGACACTTGAGGTATTCCAACTTAGGCCTCTAGGTTGGCAACGCATCTGTAATATCCCTGGTGTTGCAGATGTTTCTGGGCGGTGGTGATCTCTTACCACCAGGAGACCCACTTGCTCGATTGCCTTCCAGTCGAATAAAAAAAAATAGTACAGAAATATAGTTTGGATGACAACGCAAGTATGTACAATCACCAAGAGGTACAAAAGTCGCCAACAAATGTCTGTACTAACAATGAAATGTTAACCAAAAACTTGTGTTTGCAGCGACAAAACCGAGAAGTGGTAGGGCATGTTCCTTTGAATAAATTTTTAAATTATGATGAAAGTAGTTCAATCCCCAATGTGCGCGGATTGTAATAAGATTGAAGACTTAATACATTTTTTGGTGGAGTGTGTAGTGAGTAAGGATAGCCGTGAGAGGTATTTGAGTGATTTGGACCAGTCCAATGGTGCAGTGAATATAATTTTGAGTTGTCCGGTATCGGAAGATGCAGTACGAATTTACAGGTTCATCAAGCACTCCTTTGCAGCCAGATAATCTGGACATCGCAATAGAAGTGTTTCATGAATGTGGCCATTGAGTTAGTCACACAGGTGCACTTAAGCCCCAAACAAAATAGAAAAAAAAATATGTTCACCAAAAACTTGTGTTTGCAGCGACAAAACCGAGAAGTGGTCGCCGCTCTCAGCTCTGTCGCACGGCGCGCCCGAGACCGTCGAACCCGACAACAGCGTAAGTTTTAGCTGTGGGGCATTCCACGAGAATAGGGATGTTGACACCACCAATCAATTGACGTACTTTATTATGACGTCACTTGTTCGCACACTCAATCAAGTATTTATTTGTTTTAAAGCAACAAAAAATCTATTTTGTCAGTTAATCCGAAATTAATCTGGTTTTCAGGGCTAAAATAAAGCGTTTTTTTACTGGAGTCGTGTTTTCGAATTTTTTTTTAATGGTGTCAATATACCTATTTCCCTTACGAAATGCTTTTGCCTTGTATGGCAGCTAATTCAATCAAACCCGTAAAGATCGAGAATATACTGCCAATTTGTTAGCAAAGTCATGAAATATTACCAGACTCAATCTAATTTTCTCAGAATTATTAGAAGAACGGCATTTCGTTGAGGACATTCTCGTGGAATGCTCCTTGTATGGCGCAGGCCACACATTTAATATGATTACCCTATCTCAAAATGTTTGACCAATAGGGTCTATTAGAAGCTTTTATTTAGTTTCACCTCATTGTGTCTGTAATCGAACCTTGCAAGTTAAATTCGACCAACTTCCAGTAGTTGGATTGACTTGAAATTTGGTATACTTATGTAAATTGCGTGACAATACAATAATCTGGTACTGACACTCTTGTATTCCGGCCAGGATTGGCTCCACCGGACGGAACTCTTCAATGGTTAATGGCATTGACTTGAAATTTGGTATGCAAATGTAGTTTGGGTGTTTACTGACTGTACTTGTATTGACAAGTGCGGTCAGCGAAAAAAAGCTTATATTAAAAGTGCTTTTTTTTTGCCAAAAACCTATTATAAGCTTTTATTTAACTTGTTAATGTCTGTCTCCGACCCGTACCTCGTGAGTTTTTTGAAATTCATGTGCGAAATTACATTTTAAATTTACCGCGAGCTTTACGGCGAAGGGAAACATCATGAGGAAACACCTGCACAAACCTGTTAGGCAATGCAATGGTGTGTGTAAAGCTGGGATCGTATACCGGTATTATTTTATACAAAAACATAACCCTCCCAACCCATGATGATGATGACGATGATGATGATGATAATGATGATGATTATGATGATGATGATGATGATAATAATTATGATGATGATGATGACTATGACGACGATAATGATGATAATGATGATGATAATGATGATGATGATGATGATGATGATGATTATGATGATGACGATGACGACGACGATGATGATGATGATAATGATAATGATGATGATGATGTGATGTCCCCAGCTGGCGTACCGTCTGCAGACGCTGCACGCGCTGGCGAGCGCGGTGGCGCCGGCCGGCAAGCCGCGCAAACAGGACGCCTTCATGCAGACAGACCCCGTGCACTCCGAGGAGGAGGAAACCTCCCAGCCTAATAACAGCTACAGCGAGACCTCGGACAACTCCTTTCACTCCGAACAGCTAGGTAATAATAATAAGATATTTATTCAATAGTTTGCTTTTTAAATTATATTGACCGGATTACTCACGTATTAAATCGAGTTTAGCTCGACATGTTTCGGGTTATTTCGAAACCCTTCATCACTGGAGCACGCGACTCGGCGGCTGCCGCAACACGCGCACTACGCGCCACCGCTCTGATCGCGCGATCAGAGCGGTGGCGCGTAGTGCGCGTGTTGCGGCAGCCGCCGAGTCGCGTGCTCCAGTGATGAAGGGTTTCGAAATAACCCGAAACATGTCGAGCTAAACTCGATTTAATACGTGAGTAATCCGGTCAATATAATTTAATATGAGTGAGTCTCACGGTAGTTTCATGATCAGTTTGCTTTTTCTATAAAATTAAGTTATAATTATAATCAACTAACTAAAACTATATAAACTAAACTAATATTACAACATAAAAATATCATCCAAATTTTCTGCCTCAGGCATTGACCCCAAGACACTGGAAGCATTACCTCTCTGAACTGTTATTGCTAATCTTTGCAAGAGGTAAGTGCCAGCCCTGGGGTCGCCTGAGGCCAAAACCAGACGAGCAGATAAATCTTTCATAAAAAGTTTGGTGTCTTCCGACCACGGTCCCATTGCTTACAATTTCTACATACATAGGTACATAACAAATAATAAGTAGGTACAATCAAACTATCAGAAGGGAAAGCGACTCAGCAGAACCAACCAAGTCCATTGGCTAACAGACGCTGTTTTTCAGTCGCCCCCATAACCATAGCAACTACCATTAATTTACATACCCATACATCACAAAAACTCAATCAAAAGAAAAGAGGAAAATCATCTTCCCCATTACTCCCCATTCTGCACACCAAGTAACCAGGCCTTACAACGTCTTTGAAAGTCTGTCAGGGACCCACTGTCTCTTACTGGAGGTACGCTGTTGGACAACCCTTTCGAGACATGAGCACGCTAATAATAATGAGCGAGGTGAAAATAGTAGTAGGATTGCATAAAACCCCATGGAGTCTGAGGAGGAGACCACGTATCCCAACAACAGTTCCACTCTGAGCAGTACACTCTTGAGCAACCGGTGTTTGCGGAGCGGTATAACGGGATCTTTAAAAAACCACATTTTAATCAGTTATACCTAGGTTTATAATTAAACTAGCTTTTGCCCGCGGCTTCGCCCGCGTGGAATTCGGTTATCGCACGCTGTTCCCTCGAGAACATTGCATTTTTCTGGGATTTTTAGCCTATGTCACTCTTTGGCCCATAAACTATCTCTATACCAAAAATCACGTTAATCTGTCGCTTCGTTTCGACGTGAAGGACGGACAAACATACAAACACACACACTTTCACACAATATTAGTATGGATCATTTTGACATAGGTTTTAATTATTTTTTTTTTGCAAAAGTAAACATTTATTGGTGTCTTTTCAGAGTACCCAGTGCAATACAAAGAGCCAGAGAAATACGAAGCCAAGTCCTTCGAGCCGCCCAAAGACTACACAAAGAGCACGGAAGACTACATCCCCCAGACCAACGAAGAGTACAACAAGGAGGCGGAAAAGTACGCCCTCGGCCGGAAGTCACACAACGGGTACGACAAACTGGAGTACCAGAAGCCTTTAGAGTACCAGAAGATGGGGGATTTGTACGAGTTCAGGAGTTATACGGGGTACCCCAATGGGTACACTGACAGGTAATTATAATCTTAGGCTCCATTTGTACGAGAGATGTTTTTTTTTTATTCGGCTGGAAGGCAAACGAGCAAGTGGGTCTCCTGGTGATAAGAGTACACCACCGCCCATAAACATCTGCAACACCAGGGGTATTGCAGATGCGCTGCCAACCTAGAGGCCTAAGTTGGAATACCTCAAGTGCCAGTAATTTCGCCGGCTGTCTTACACTCCGCGCCGAAACACAACAGTGCAAGCACTGCTTTATGCTTTATGGGCGGTGGTGATCTCTTACCATCAGGAGCCCCACTTGCTCGTTTGCCGTACAGTCGAATAAAAAAAACCGGACAAGAGCGTGTCGGACACGCCCACAATGGGGTTCCGTAGCCATTACGAAAAAATTAAGTAATATTTTTCTAAGGATTTCGTATTTTATACAGAATCTTCCAAGTTTAGGTATATTTTATACCTTACGCTGCTATTTACTCTAAACTACTAATAATTCTTTTCCTTGGAAGTTTGATATACTGATTACCATCCTGAATTTTTCAAATTTTTCCACCCATCGGTTTAGATTTTACCCTAAAAAAAATTGATTTTGAATTTTTAATTGTACTATTTTGTCGGCATAGTTTACCTATATATCCGTGCAAAATTACAGCTTTCTAGCATTGATAGTCCCTGTGCAAAGCCGCGGACGGACAGACAGACAGACATGGCGAAACTATAAGTGTTCCGTTTTTGCCATTTTGGCTCCGGAACCTTAAAAAGACCGGCTCAGCATAAGCCTAGTCCACGCAGCGAGCCAACGATTACGATGAAATTTTATTTAACTTGTAACCCAATGCACATTTTGGATATTCCAGTGCGGAGATACTCAGGAACCAACAGCACAACCTCCAGATCTTACAGGAACAGCACCGAGCCACGGAGAATCAGAACTTCTTCCCCGAGGGCCACATCAAGCAGGAAGTGGACCTCAACGGGGACGAGGAGAAGTTCCTCTATGAACGGACCAAGGATCAGTTAGGTGAGTACTCGTGCTCGGTGACCTTTCCCGGCCTGGATAACACCGACATGGAAATACCGGCCCTGTCAGTTTCTTCTTCTTCTTCTTCTCTTTTAAAATATGGCTTCTGTCCTAATTAATAAGACAATTTCGCCAGTGTCAAAGTATTATCTTTCGAGAGGCAACGTTGTACGGTGATTGTAGTTTTTGTAACTTGATAGTAAAATTCCAGAAACCACGCGGAGACAACTTGCGCATTAAAAAATGTCAGACACGAGAGCAATATTGAATTTTGTGATCACTGTTCACTGTTAAGGTTAATCGCCGCATAAAACACTATCAAAATTATACTTCAACTAGCCAAAGAAACAGAAATAGCAAAATTAAATATTGTCTACATCCGCCATGTTCGAATGCCACAAATCGAGTCCCCCTGTCAGTTTCTATGGGCGTGTACACAAAAACAGGGCCGGTATTTCCATGTCGGTGTTATCCGGGCCGGGGAAGACTGTCACCCCTCATGCTCATGTCTACTCAGAGAATTGCAACAGGAGATATAATTTAAGGGTCAATCAACTTGTTAGGGTGCTGGTTGTCATGGTAATAGTTCCAAGATACTATAAACTTTAAGTATGACGGGTCACTTATTAAAAGTATGATTTGGGGATCACCGGAATCGAACCCGGGACCTCAAGCTCTATAGTCAGGGTCACTAACCATTAGGCGATCTGGTCGTCACAAGCAATATTAATCCATACTAATATTATAAATGCGAAAGTGTGTTTGTATGTTTGTGTGTTAGTATGTTTGTCCGTCTTTCACGCCGTAACGGAGCGACGGATCGACGTGATTTTTGGCATAGAGATAGTTTATGGGCCCGAGAGTGATATAGGTTACTTTTTATCCCGGAAAATGCACAGTTCCCGAGGAAACGGCGCGCGATAACCGAATACCGCGCTCGCGGAGCCGCGGGCAAAAGTTAGTTTGAATATAGAAATAAAAAAAAGTCTTTACATATCTTATCTTATCTTAAGTTTAGGGGTCCTTGCGGATACACTTCGACCCGTGGGGATCTTTTGTGTAATTACCCCTCCTTCGCACTTACTCCATTGCTTTTATCACCTCATCCATGAATTGGATGATTTGACGTAGCGGTAGTGCCTTAAAGTCTCCTGGCGCGGGGTATCCGACGCCAAAGAGTCTCATTCTTAATCTGGCGAGAGCGTTACATTATGTGTGATAATGTGTTCCATTGTTTCCTTTCCCATTGTTTCGTTCCTTGTCTTCCTCACCACATATTCTACAATCTTCATTGTCCTGTAGTCCCATCTTTACTAGTATATGTTTAGTATCGAAGTGACCTGTAAATGCCCCGACGATTTGTCGGAGTTGTTTCCTACTGAGTGTCCAGAGTTTTTTAGTCCAGCTAGTGCTGACATTTTCGATGAATCGTTTTGAATGCTTTAGACCTTCCAGTGTTTTCCACTCTTGTTGGTTGTTTGTAAGTCTTTACATAAGGTTAATTGGTGTTTCAGACGCGGGCATGTACGCAGAGACGCAGCGGAGACTGGTTCCGCCGCTGCCGTCGCAAGTCAAGCAGGAGCCCGAAGGTAACAAAGTATTTGTCCCACTGCCAACAATGAAAGAGAAGAAGAAGGTTTTCTAGCGATGATTCTTAGATATGCTTTGTCAAAATCGGTTCAGCCGTTTTTGAGATATTGCCCTTTATAAATAAATAAATAAATATATCACGGGACAATTGGGATAATGACACCACCAATCAACTGACGTACTTTTTATGAGCTGCCAAAACAATTCTCCCATAGAGTTTCAATGGCAATTGCGAATTATGACGTCACTATCCGACAACTCAATCAACTAACTATTTATTTGTTTTAAAGCAACAAAAAATCAAATTTTACAGTAAATCGAAAATTAATCTGGTTTTCGGGGCTAAATACAGCGTTTTTTTACTGGAGTTGTGCCTTCGAATTATTTTTTAATAGCGTCATCATCCCAATTCACAACAATTGGCCTTAGCCCCAAAGTAAGCTTAGCAAAGCTTGTGTTATGGGTACCAAGCAACGGATAAACATAATTATATAAATAGATACATACTTAAATACATATCAAACACCTAAGACCCGAGAACAAACATTCGTATTTTTTCATACAAATATCTGCCCCGGCCGGAATTCGAACCCGGGACTTCAAGCTTCGTAGTCAGAGTCTCTAACCACTTAACCACCCGGTCGTCGACAAAGTCGGAAAGTTTGAAGGACAAAGTCGGGGGTTGTCAACTTTTTGTTGGTTAGGTTATTAAATGTGTGTTAATATGCCTTGCAGGCTGTGAAAATGTGATGCAACCGCAAGGGAGCCCGTACTACTCTAACGGACACGACAATGTTCAGGGTGAGTCAGCCACCGATACTTTATACTCGGGTCTATCAACTTTTTCTTGTTTATTATCCTGTCCACTTGTACAAAGAACAACAGTGACAGTATCTTAATCCTTAAGAGAAGTCTCTCCGTTCCATTCTCCACACAAACATAGTCCCGAGGCCGTATTGCCTAATGTTTCTGACACTCATGATCGCAATCAAATGACATATTTCGCATACAAAAGCTGTCATTTAATTGCGATCGCGACTGTCAGAAACGTTAGGCAATAAGGCATCTGGTCTCATTTGAGGACTAGGCAACAGAAGTAGATGAAATTTTGTAAGTATGGACTAGACGTGCCTGTGGTTTTTCAGATTTTCATATAAATGTGTAATATCAGAATTACAGGAGTTCAAAAGTCGACAAAAAAAGATGTCAACTTTGCATGACAATTACAGACTATTAAAGCACTTTTACAAAAATCGAAAAAACCTCGGGCGAAATCTAAAAAATCTAAAAAATCACGAGCGAGGCGATCCGGTGACGCTACGGACTCTATCCATTTGACAGTCCGACGATACCATGGTATCCAAAACCAAAATGCTTCAAACCGTCCGTGGATACTTTAGTATCGTGAAGTTTAACTTTGAATTTGTGAATAAATCATTACAAGCTATCCGTACTAATATTATAAATGCGAAAGTGTATGTTTGCGTGTTTGTCCGTCTTTCACGCCGTAACGGAGCTACGGATCGACGTGATTTTTGGCATAGAGATAGTTTATGGGCCCGAGAGTGACATAAGCTGCTTTTTATCTAGGAAAAATGCACAGGTCCCGAGGGAACAGCGCGCGATAAATAAAAAATAAATAAATATCATGGGACACTTGACACCAATTGACCTAATCCCAAACTAAGCAAAGCTTGTACTATGGGTATTAGGCAACGGATAAACATACTTATATAGATAAATACATACTTAAATACATATTAAACATCCAAGACCCGAGAACAAATATTCGTATTATTCATACAAATATCTGCCCCGGCCGGGATTCGAACCCGGGACCTCAAGCTTCAAGCTTTTAAGGGGCGATAGCCGAATACCAAGCCGGAGCTGCGGGCAAAAGCTATTTGTTTTATAAATAGTATCTGAATGGGTAAACAATAATTTACGTCTCAGTATTTCTTCTTTATTCAAAACCTTGTAGTTAAAAAATTGTGGACTCACAGCGCGTTTCGTTCGTCGATAAAAAACGTGGACGGTTTGAGGCATATTGGTCGCGCGCTCCGTACTGTCAAGTAGCTATGTACTTTCGCATTTGGGCCATTCAACTATTTTACCGACACTTTGGGCGTCTCCTGCGTTACCAAAATCGTCTCTGGCGTTACCAAAAAATCGTACTTCCAACAAGATGTTTCACGGTTTAATAGGTTCAACTTACATAGGATGGCATGTATCCATGTACACCATCTATTAAATTACAGAAAAAACATGTTTACTTACAAAAATACAGCGTTGGCTTACACGGCCAACACTATGCTGAGCTGCGACCGTTTCGTGCCTTCGCATATTGTATTTTTTTTGTTTTCATGTATTTTTGCCCTGTTCTATTTTAAGTGCGAAGCCTGAATAAAAATATTTCTATTCTGTTCTATTGTAAAATCTGCAATTGTTTGAAATATGTCGCGGACAAAATAGTGTCAGTAAAAAAGTTGATTGGCCCATTTATGATATCAGTAGGATATCCCTGAGCGACGCGCGCGTGTTACAGGGTACTACGAGCAGCTGGCGCGGCCCGGCCCCGAGCTTCTCATCGCCAAACAGAACGCGCTCGCCGCTCACACGCAACTATGTGAGTACTCGTTCTTCTTCTCTTTTAAAATATGGCCTCTGTCCTAATTAATAAGACAAGTTCGCCAGTGTCAAAGTATTCTCTTTCGAGAGGCAACGTTGTACGGTGGCAGGTTTAGCGAGCAAAATGGTGGTAGCAATCCGGGCGGACCTTGCAGAAGGTCCTACCACCTGCAAAACATGGAATCTTAATCTTTATAAAAACAGTAGTTAAGAAAGCACCAAAATGGATACCACTCAGCAAATGCCGATGTCTGAATTTCTTCAGTCATGGCGCTGGTTTTCAGGGCAACCGAAAGGATTTCTCCCGAACTCCACATGCCCGAAACTTCATTTGCTCGAATGTTTCGTTTACCAGAAAATTTATTTGATATATTCTTATTTTCCCGAAACTTTGATGCCATAACGATACGAATGCAATAAGTATTGTTTTCCATATTATTAAGTGCAATAATATCATTTAATAGAATATTCAAACGCCATACCAAATATTGTTTCTTTCTGAATTCATCGTGGCTACGTACGTGCGCGGAGCTCCTATTCCGCGTAGTTGAGATGTTGGTTTCTATTACTAATCTATCTATTATCTTTATTATCCGGGCTGTTATAAAAAAAAACCTAACATCGAAGGCTAAGGCGGGAGCTACGCTGCGCTTCGCTCCCGCCTTAGCCTTCTGAACCTAACCTATCCGAGTCGCTTCTGCTCCGAACCGTCTAGCTCGCTCGCTTCGCTCGCTCGCACAAATCAAATGTCGCAATTCTAACCTAACCTAATCTATGTGCTAAAAAATTACCTCATTCAAAGGCTTGTTTGACGTATGGGATTTATCAGTATATCCTCTTGACGTCCAAATGATATTATGGCATGTGATGCTTATGGATTACAATGATTATGAAAAATGAAATTATTGAAAGTAACTTTATAGGAAACAAAGATTCTGCCATTTGATTAATATGGTAAAAATGAGTAGTGATAATGAATTTATAGGAAACAAAATTATGACGTTTGTATATTATAGCACATGAAATTCGTGCAAATGAAGTTCGGTCAAGTAAAGGGATACCCTAGAAAACATGCTTATAAATAAATAAAAAAACGCATTAAAATCAGACAGACAGACACACATAGCGGTCAAAGTTATAAAATCCTCTTTTTGCGTCGGGACTTAAAAAAGCACATGTCTTAACTAACACCTCTGTTTCCTAACGATGTTTTCTTCACCGTACAGCTCGTGGTAAATGTCGAATGTAATATGGATGTTGACACCACCAATCAACTGACGTACTTTTTATGAGCTTTCAAAACAACTCTCCCATAGAGTTTCAATGGCAATAGCGACTTATGACGCCATTATCCGCCAACTCAATCAACTAACTATTTACAAATAAAAATACAAATATTCTTTATTGCACACCATAAAGCAGTACAAGAAAAAACTTAAAATACAAACACAGATTTATTTGTTTTAAAGCAACAAAAAATCCAATTTTACTGTAAATCGAAAATTAATCTTGTTTTCAGGGCTAAAATAAAGCGTTTATTTACTGGAGTGGTGCCTTCGAATTATTTTTTAATGGCGTCAACATCCCTATTGCGTACATGAAGATATAACTCCTTAACTTTTAAAACGGGTCCATATTGGCTTGCATACTTATCGAAAGTCCAAATGTAATTTTTGTCAGAACGATCGTTTGTCATAACTCTTTTTTCTCTGAATCCAATGATTGCTTAGAGTTGTTATGAAATAAACCGAACCTAACCTATAGTTTTCTATAGGATGACCATTTAAAATTTTTGGAAAAATATAAGGTTTCAGTGTGAAAAAAATTCGGACAAACGATGATTCGGACCAAAATTATTGTAATTTTGGTATGACTAGCGAAGAGTATGCGAACTTAGGCGCTCCCTTTTAAACCCTACTATATAGATGTATCTCTTTCTGTTCCTTCCCTTCTATGTCGATAAACATATGTTTGTATGTGCAGGGCAAAACACAATGAAGAGACCGTTCTTCTACAGCGAGAATCCGCACTACAACGGGCCACCCTTACTGCACAGATTTGAGGTAACTGGAAATGGAGATTTTAGAAATCGAGTTCGTTAATAAATGGGTCATTCAACTTTTTAGTGCCCTTCTTGTTGCCATGGTGACGTCTCCCGAGTTACTCACTATAAGTATGATTGTATGGGGTACAAATCCACTAGAAGTTACATCGAGTTACGACCTGGGTGCCTTTAAGAGGCGTGTGTACAATTTTCTGCAGGGCCGGCAACGCACTGGCATCGCTTAAAGCGCTGCGGGTGTCTATGGACAGTGGTGATCACTTATCATCAGGTGACCCACTAGTTCGTTTGTCTGGCCTCTCTCTCTAACATAAAAAAAAATAGTAGTTGTGACAGTTTTGATTCAATTTCTTCATGGCTCATCTCCTAAGCATGCTAATAGTGTACTTTTCAAATATTTTACTAACAAAGTGTATCATCACTTGTGTCTCCGGAGTTACGGGACTGAATATCAACTACTAACAAGTTGATTGACCCAAATATACAATCGATACCAATATAACCTAGCCAATTTAGAAAAGTTGAAACTCCCACCCCCCCCCCCTCCTCCCACATTGTCATTGCAAAGTTCAATATCTCAAAAATGGCTGAACTGATTTATAACAAAAATCGCATCGCAATCGGTCAATCCGTTTGATAGTTACGATGGTACAGACGGTTCTCTATCTTTTGCCCGAATTTCATATGCCCGAATGTATCGTTTTCTAGAATTTTCATTTGCCATAAAGTAATTTATTTCTGAAATAGGAATTTCTTCAGAGTTGATATTAAACTAACCTAACCTAACCTACTGCAATCTATATAATGGCATTTAAAAAAATCCTGAAACAGCACGGTTCTATATATTTTATGGCAAACGTTGGTATGGCAAGTGAAATTCGGGCAAACGAAATTCGGGCAAAAAAAGGTAAACACTATCAGATATTGGCGTTAAACTTATAACACCCATCTTTTTGCGTCGGAGGTTAAAATCAATTGGAGTTATTCAGGTTGGCAATAGGGATGATGACACCACCAATCAAGTGACGTACTTTTCATGAGCAGTTTCAATGGCAATAGGGAATTATGACGTCACTATCCGGCAACTCAATCAACTAACATTTGTTTTAAAGCAACCAAAAAATCTAATTTTACAGTAAACCGAAAATTAATCTGGTTTTCAGGGCTAAAATAAAGCGTCTTTTTACTGGAGTTGTGCCTTCGAATTATTTTTTAATGGCGTCATCATCCCTATTCCACGTTGTGCATTTTTACACGCTCCGCTGTGGCAGGTATTAATGAAAGCGACTAGAAAAAAAAATTAATCAGTCAGCATAAAAAGCTTGAATTAAAAATGTTTTTAACAGTTTTTCTTTTTCTAGGATATACCCAGGATCCTCCAGTGAGTGACATTCCAAAGCTGCGGTGAATAATAAATATATAATATAAACTAAATAAATATAAACTATGTTCTCTTAAAGACGATAATCTCTCGGTTTACTTTTGTTATTATATTTTTCTATTCTGTAAAAAGACGTAATTTTACAGTCCTTATAATTTGGCCAAAAAAATTTAAAATGTGTATTTGTAAATAAGAGTTCTGAACAGTTGGTTTCAGAAACTATTTTCGAATTTTTGTTACTAGCATTTTGTAAGAAAAAGTTTTTCTTTAGAATTGCATTGTAGTCGAAATCAAACCACAAATCAAGTCTGATATATTTTTGTTTTTTCGCGTTTTGTTCTTCTGTTAATTTTTCTTCAGAAAGGGCCTATTGCTTCAGGAATACCAGAACTTGTTTTTGACCAAGGTCTACTGACCAATTAAAAAATACATCGGTAAAGTAATCACTGGCTAAAAGGTATTTCCGCTTGAATTAAATTAACCTCGTAAACATTGCCAATGGCAAAGGAAATAAATTAAAAATATTGGCCCTTTCTGAAAACCCATTTCAATTTATTTAAGTCGACACGTGCGCCTGTGTACACGCTTGGAACTGGGCAAGTTTTACTGAACTCCCCTGTAAGAGTTTTCGAAAAACTTTGATGACAAACGTTGATGGTCGTTGACAAACGTTGGTTGACGTTGACAAACGCTGGTTGATTTTGACAAACGTTGGTCGGCTTTGACGGACGTTGGTTGATTTTGACCAACGTTGGTTGATTTTGACAAACGTTGGTTGACGTGCAAAGTCCACTGCGCTGAAAGCGTGTTGAAGAATTTACTTTTACGGGATTGTTCAGTAAAGCAGTTCTCTGCTGAAATTATTAACTGTCATTCAGCAAAGTTAACTACAAAGTTACAAAAATATGTATACAATAGTGAATAATGTTTTGTCATCGTATTTGGTCGGAAAAGTTAGTATACTATGTAAAACACGATGGCAAAGCTTTATTTACTGGAGCTGTATTTGCCTTGCCCACGCTGTTCACTCGCACAACCAATCTATTCAATCATGGACTGTGTGATAAAATAGCTATTTGATTTAATCAAAATATATTTTTCAATCAAAAAAATCAGAGACATTATTTTTTTTGTTATACTGTAAATTTTATATTACGTTTGATTTATTTGTAAAATTAAAATATATTTATCGATTGCGGATTGTATTAAGTTGTAATGATATAGTTACCAGTTAAGTCAATAGTATGCCATCATAGAAAGTCATGTATTTTTTTCTAAAGAGCAGGTACCGTAAAAGAGTAATGGATAAGGCATGGCTCCGTCAAAAAGGTAACGCCGGACCCATATTTAAATGTATTAACCAATACGTTTTTAAGATTGGTTTTTTGGAATCTTTTTGTATTTTTTATTTCAATTTAAAAATTTTACTTAATTTTTTTTTATTTTAATGCCGAGGACCTGGGTTCGATGTGCATCTCTATTTCAATTTGTATTTTCAATACGTTTTTACAATAATTTTAACGAAAATTGCGACCCTTGGTTAAAATTGCTGTTCTAAATTTTATTGACATCTTGAAGCTCCTATTATTTACTGTAATTTTAATCTTACTAAAAAGTATTGAATAAGAAATAATTTGTACTCTTGTTTAATATTTTTTTTTCGTACGGTTTGATTTGATCTGGTAGCCATGCCTATTCCATTATGAACAAAATCCTTACCAAAAACATGCGAGTATCACCAGCACGACTGGCATTCTTTGAGGATCGTTTTACTACACTTCAACTAGCTAATGTCGTTTGGAATTTGATACAAATGATCGGTTTTCGTTTTCTTTCTCATTTGAAAAACGAAGACTTCAGAAAAACGAAGAAAACCGACGATTTCCGAGCGCCATTAACATTCTGGTTGTACTGTGGATGTAATAATAACGAGTTGGGAGGCATTTAGCTTGTGTTGCCTGTGTGTCGATTTAAATGCAGCCAGCAAGTTTACCACGAAATTCGAAAATCGAAGTTCGTATCGTACCGTCCCGCCTAAGCTTATATTATTTAATACGAGAGAGAGGGATGGTACGATACTAACTTCAAATTTTGTGTTTCGGAGTAGCCCTTCTGTTCTTTAAAAGCAAATAAACGTTTTATAGAAGTAGTGAGTAATGTTTTGTCGTCGTATTTTTTCGGAAAAGTTCGTTATTTCTTGCTTTCTCAACTGGCTTACTCAAGTTTATTGAAGCTTATTGAGAAAACAAGATAAACACGAAGTTATCAGACAAAATATGAAAATATCCGACAAAATATATAATGGAAAAACATTATTCACTAGAACCACAGTATATATATATGCTAAAGCAATACTGCTTTATTTGAGGGGGTCTCGCGGTGCTTACCGCGAGACCCCCATAGAGGCCGTGTAGAGCGCGCGTCTGTGTGAGTGTGTTCAAGTCTATCGATTTGTTCGTAGCTTCAATACTGCTTCAGCTTATATGTATATACTGTGCTAGAAGTGTATCAGCTGCGAATGTTAACTTTTATGAAGTCCTCAGTGAATGTGAACAAGTTTTGTGCTGCTTGAATGGCTATATTATGTTAGCTAGATAAGGACAGAGTGACATGCTGGCTCCCTTTGCGACTGTCAACTGTTTAATCATTAAACAGTATCACACACATTAAACTTTAATGTGTGTGATAAAGACGTGTAGCTGATTCTCGCATTTTTTTTGTTAGGTTTTTTTTTTCAATACCGTCGACTCGTCTCACGTTCGCTGGAAGGAACGTTAAAAATAACCGAATGACGTGATATTTATCGAATTTAAGTGGCGTTTGCGGTATCTTCGTAGGTGTAAGGTGTTGTCGCGTCACAACTTCTTTATTTTGGTTATTCTGAAAATCTTGCCAAAGTTTACTAAAATTTGAAACGTTTAGTGGTACGTGTTTTTTTGGGTCTAACAAAGATTTGTTATTAGCTAGCGGGTTAGAAATAAACTGAACCCGTCACGCGTCCTGATCCTGTCCTGTAATGTTTTGGGAGGTGCGACGGGTTCAAAATTACGAATGTTTGTACGTTGATATTACAATTTAATATCTACAATTGACAGTCATGATCATAAAAAATGTATGTCCGTTACCTAGACGTCAAAAATATGATGCCTTTATGTTAATAACCTAAACCCGGTGGTACACTTTTATGTTTATTTGAGGCGATGTCTGATGATATTTGAGTATTTCTCAAGAAGTTGTCTCGTCATGAATTTGACAAGAAATCAGTTTTGTCAAGAAATTATTAACCCTGAGGATGAGATCATAACATAAACTATATAAAATACTAGCTTATGCCCGCGACTTCGTCTGCGCGGATCTAGGTTATCGCGCAGTGGCGCCCTCTACCGTAATAAAAGGTATCCTATGTTGATCCTTGGGGTTCAAACTACCTATATACCAAATTTCATCAAAATCGGTTCAGTGGTTTTGACGTGAAAGCGTAACAGACAGACAGACAGAATTACTTTCGCATTTATAATATTAGTAGGGATATCCATAATTTCTTGACGTCAGGAAAACGTCACGAAATCTTGTGAGGAAAAATCGTAATTTTGTAACTACATTGAAACTTTCTGTTGGATCCAACAACAAAGATTATCTGACTTTTTATCACTTTTACCACAAGGTTAGGTATATATTTAAAAACAATATTACTTATTTTTTATGGTGAAATAGCATAAGGTTTTTTTTTAAATAAGTGGACAACTGATAAATTGGAAAATGGACAACTTTTTGAGAAATAGTCACTTATGATGTCGACTGTGATCGATAACAATTTTCTAGTAACTTTCATTATTAACGATGACATTCTTAATTGCTTTGACATAATCAAAACCTGACTAGCTAATCGTATCTTTGTGACTATCCTTTTTGTTTTGGTGCTCGTAATTTTAGTTTTTTTTTCCGAATTTTCTGCATTTTTCATAGTTGTTAAATAATCGAGTACAATGTTTTTGAAATATTGTCGCGCACAGTAGCAAGATCGCTAGACTATAGCAAGTTTTGTTCTAAGAAACATTTTATTGGGGGGTTAGAGGAAATGCGGACTTCACGCAATATTAAGTCAAAGTGTTATTAAACGTGAAATATTTATAAATACTGCATGCAGATACAAAATGGAGACCTCTGGATTTTATTCGACGTCACTTAACGTCAATGGACGTGGAAGTGTCACAAATGCCCTAAATAACTTTGTTTTTCACAGGCTCGCTATGAAATACAAATTTATTTTTGCTGCTTTTCAAATCTGATATTGTGTGAAGTCAATTTGTAGAGTACTTTGCCCATTTTATAATTACCATAAGTAGATTAAGGAAGGTGGGATGCGGTAGATATTTTTGAATACAAGAGCGTGCATTGTAAGTACGGAGTCTTTTTGTATTTATAAATGAAAATCAAAAGATATTTATATGAAAAATATATATTTTGAAGTTTATATGGGTGGACCGGGTTTTTTGTTGTGGCGTGAGATTCTGTTTCTTACGTTTCAAAGTCAAGGGCCTTTCAATCATAAAGTGTATTACAATTTTGCATGACAGTTTCCATTTTAAATCATTTCTTGAATCAGTTCCCATTTTGCCACTATTTTGAAAAACGCTCGTCTGAATTCTGAATATGACACTCCCGTGAGACTCACTCAATTTTAATGAAATAAATCCAGATAACGGACGTTTTCAATTGTGTTTAGCTCGAGCTAAACTCGATTTAAGACGTGTGTTAACTGGGTTCATTTCATTAAACACACTTCTGAATATTCATAAATTAAATAAGCACTTATTTATTACGTGTACTTGTTGGGTATGCTTGCTGAATTTGAGATACAGGTTTTCCAAAATAGTGTCGATTTGTGTAGGTACATGAATTGTACTAATTATTATTTTTTATGAGTTATTGAGGATAAATTGACACATTTGTGAATGCGTTATGTTATGTACGTCTGTCCGCAAACGTAAATAACGTAAGAACATGGTTAGCACCTGTCAGTGGCCATTTTGAAATTTATTGTCGCCCAACGTGATTCAGTTAAAACCTCCGTAACGGTTAATAGCATAGACTTAAAGTTTGGTACGGATGACAATCAAGTATGGGTATTAAATAGTAAATTGTACAGCAAGAGCATAAAACGAGCCATTTACGGCGAAGGGAAAATTGGTTTAATGCTCTAATTTTACACTCTGCTTGTCACTTCGTTGGCGAGGAAATGAAATAGCAACAGTAAAACTCGAGCATTAAACCCATTTTCCCCTCGACGTGTCTATCCACCCTCGCCGTACCGGCTCGGTTGGCTATATGAACGCCTCGGGTAAAATAGCTCGTTTTATGCTCTCGTTGTACAATCTGCTATTTTTGAAAAATCCTATTATGAAGGAAGCACTGTACAAGCTTTGCACTGCCATATGTCAACGTCAACGACTTAAATCACTGATTATGTTTATGTGCCTAATCTGTTCAACTCACTCTGAGGGCCCCGAGATACAGGCTCCTGCCTAGTTTGGGGTCCGCCGGATATCTCACTGTCTGATTTTTCTTTCTTTAATGTATTATTATAAATAAAATTATTCTTATTCTTATTTACTCGCGAAAGCGCATAAATATTCGCAATAAATTAAAAAATCCGCCACTGACACGTCGCTGTATTTTTTTTTACTTGTCAGCTAAAAATGTAATTCAGAGGGCGTATATTTCGCTGTGGCACGGCGCAGTCGAATTCCCCTTATTCATACGAAGTTAAAAAGGGGTTAAAAGTGAGACAAACAAAGAAATGATGAAGTTAATTAAAATTATCAAGCTTTTATGAATAAGGGGGTGACATTGGGACTGATTTGCTCGGACCAGAGTTACTATGTAACTCGAAAGTAAAGCGCTAGCCCGAGGTTAAGTAGTGCCAAAGTTTATGGAACTGTCGTGTATAACCACGGGCTGACGGTTTAGACTTAACTGTAGACCGTGCAAGCAGACCTAATGTCACAAATTGTACGCGCTTTGAAGGCCGTCGTCATAATGCCTTGCTTTGGCATGGCAAGATTTATACAAAAGTTCCACTAAAGTTCCGTGAGCTGTCACGGTTTTTCCGTGAACGATCACGGTTACCTCGTAAACGGTCACGGTTTTATCGTGGACAGTCACGTGAACGGCAATTTAAAGTGCCCTAAATTCAATGTTAGACCTAACGTATTCGTGCAGCGACCCTGCACGCTCTTTATTGACCAAAGCTGTGAAATTCGATGCAAAGATCGTTAATTGTAAAATAGGCTTGCGTTCGAAACGGTTAACTGGCTCAATATGTTTGTTAGACATTTGCAAAAGTCACTAAATGTAGATTTGCAGTTGTGTTGTGATAGCGATAGTTTTTTTTTTTATTCGACTGGAAGGCAAACGAGCAAGTGGGTCTCCTGGTGGTAAGAGATCATCACCGCCCATAAACATCTGCAACACCAGGGGTATTGCAGATGCGTTGCTAACCTAGAGGCCTAAGTTGGAATACCTCAAGTGCCAGTAATTTCACCGGTCTATCGCTAGTGCCGTGATACGATCGTGGCCTTAAAAATCATTCATGATATCGATAGTCCTATCGAAACTACCGACCCTTTTACTATCGATAGTAAGCATGCATACTTATCGATACTATGAAACACATGAAACATGTCGAGTCTAACTCGGTTCAAGACGTGAGTTGTCCGGGACAATATCCCCTAATATGAGCGAGTCTCATGGTAGTTTCATGTTCAAAATATCGATAGTATTGACCAAGTTCAATCATCATCATCATCATCATCATCATCATCATCAGCTGGAAGACGTCCACTGCTGGACAAAGGCCTCCCCCTTAGAAAGCCATAATGAACGACAACTCGCCACTTGCATCCACCGGTTTCCCGCAACTCTCACGATGTCGTCAGTCCACCTGGTGGGAGGCCTGCCAACGCTTCGTCCAAGTTCAATAGTATCGCCTAATTTTCACTATTGATAGTATTGTAGCATGTCGATATTTTCTATTTTCGATAGTGTACAGGATATGGTCTGGGTCTTGCGACTCACCGTTTCAATCTTCCCGCAGCCACTTCCGAGGGTCCTGGTCGAGGATCAGGGTTGCCGGCAAATCAATCCATCAATCTTTATCACATGCATAAAGCCAAGTCACTGCACTATGTTCCAGTTAATGAAAGGGGAACTTTAAGACTATTCAAAACACAATTTGCAAGAACTTGACTTTGGTGCATGCAGACGCGGCGATGGTGGTTTAGCGACTAGTTTAGTAACTGCTTTGGCCACGCTAAACGGCCGACGGTGGCGCCAGTGTCGCGCCGAAGAGCCATTTCCCACGTATATGGTGCGTTCCGATTTACACAGTTTGTCGTAGATCCAGTATAAAACAAAATGCAAAAGAAACTAATAATATTAACCATGTTATGTCGCAATATGTACTCACACACAAAAAAAAAAGAAATTATTTATAAGAGTAAAACTATCGCGCTTTCGACTGATTTCTCAAGGCCAACTATCCATAGCGAAACTGTCGCTATCGCAACAACACTTATTTGCAGTTTAAGAAACTGAATCGCGGTCCTATAGTGACCTTAAAAGTTTGACTTAACACCCCTGTAAAGTTTTTCATCGTAATTTTTTCGGGATCCTGGCTTTAGTAGAAAATATTTTTCACAAATGATCTTCGCCTGTTTAGGGAAGACGTGTAAAATATTTTACTGGTTAAGCGAGTTAAATAGTAATTAGTGATAGCTGTAGGAAGGAAACTAAAATCTAATTAAACTACATTTCAATAGAATCTGACAATTTCCTAGACATTTAAGACACCCTAACGTGGGCACACTTAATTATGTATCTCGTTGATGTGATTATATTCTAAAAGGAATCAAAAAAGAAGAATAATCACATCACCAAGACCTAGGCAACCCGGTGTTCATATTATTCGACTGGAAGTGTGTACAGAATTGTCAGATTTTATTGAAATGGAGTTTATGTGACATGTGATATTTGCAGTGATATGGTCCCACACTCGCAATAAGCCTTGGTAGCCCTAAGGCCTCTCAAGTAGAGGATGGGTGTAAATACAGCCTCATACCTCGTGAAGTTTCCAAATAATTGCATTTGAAATTTACCGCGAGCTTTACGATGAAGGAAACTGAACAAACCTTCGAAGTAATGAAGGGCTTTATGATAAGCTAGTTGGCGCTTCTATCGTGAGGCACGTTTGATAACTGACATTTGCGTCTCGTTTGTGATTGGTTGGTTAAACAACTAAATGAGCCAATCGCAAGCGAGACTGAAACGTCAATGAGACCTCTCAATACTAACGCCATCTAGGGATTCGCCTGTCAAGAAACCCTCATTCAATGGTGAAAATGATGTTCCCTGTATCTGGGTCTTATAGAGACTCGCGTTTACGTTTCTTAGCCTGCATAATCATGAGAATTGTTTGCCTACTTTGTCAAATTTTTGGTCACTTTTGTATAACGTTACTTCTGTTGCTATAGAGCGACAAGGTACAAAAGTGAGCAACAACATCATCCATGTACAATCACGAGTCGGATGCCTTGCAGAGTTATATAGTATCCGGCCTGTGGTCGTCGCTAAGCCAGTTAACTGTTTGGACGCCAACCTTAGTGTAAGAGGAGTAGAGTAATAAATGCTAGATACAACCTTTTGTTTATATATTTTTTACAGCAGTGGCCATTTTCAAATAAAATAAGTGGAAAATTTGCTTTGGACTTTTATTGCTAAACCAGATTTATCGCTGGAAACGAGCGTCAGATGTGGTGTTGCGTTTCGACTAGGAAGAGGTCGTTACCTTGTTGTTTATTGTGTTTTAATTGTACCTACACATTGAACTGGAATTTGGAAGGTAAGACTCGGAGACAATGGATTTACATATGTAGGTACTATTAATGTTTTCCTATCTGTTTGAAGTTGGTGCCTCAGCACGAGCCAGCGAGGGTGGACTTACAATCTACCGCCACACTCCTGACTTCTATCCACCTACCTAATACACCGACTTCAAACTGGTCAAAACTTATTTTCGTGGTTTTGTAGTTTTAAATTTTTAAGCTAGTTTAAAACGTAATTTATTCATCTGTCTACGTTCTACTGCAGAGCGTCAGTGCCTTAGCACGAGACAGCAGGAGTGATTGAAGTCTATTATTAACCGACTTCAAAAAAAGGAGGAGGTTATCAATTCGGTTGTATGTTTTTTTTTTTTTTATTTTTTTTTTTTTTTATTTTTTTTTATGTTTGTTACCTCAGAACTCCGTCGTTTGTGAACCGATTTGAAAAATTTTTTTTGCGATCGTCTAGGAATGCTTTCAATTAGGTCCCATAAGCACCAAATCAGGATCTGATGATTGGATCCTAAGGAAATCGAGGGAACTCTTCAAATGTTGTAGGGACACCTGTGGTAATTTGGATATATTTTGCAGTAACTCGTGCATTTGCTCTTGAAAATCATAATTTGGTGAAGTAGAACTGATGATGAAGACCACATTTGACCAACAGAGCTACTACTCAATAACAAGTACTTCACGGGTTGAATTTCAATTACTTTAACACAGTTGATAAGCAATTTATGCTCGTCGTAATGCATATGGTAAAATGGAATGGGTGGTGAAGCACCAGGACTCCTCAATAATGAACGTCTCTGCATCAGAAAAAGCAATCTTTCGTAAAAGGTGTCAAGCAGTTGACATTAAGCTATTGTATTTTAGATTATTAACACTAAAAAGCGTGAAAAAAAAATTTTATAACAAAAAATTGAACCGACTACAAAAAAACATGAAAATAATTTTCTACCAGTCTGAAGAGGGAACTATGGCCCAAGCCCTCTCATTCTGAGTGGAGGCCTGTGCCCAGCAGTGGGACGTATATAGGCTGGGACGAAACTGAAGTCGGTGCCTCAGTACGAGACAGCAGGAGTGATTGAAGTCTAATATATAAAGTATGGGTATGTATATGGGTATGTATAAGGTATGTAGGTGAAGAAGACGACTATAGGTCCACTCCTGCTGGCTCGTGCTGAGGCACCGACTTCAGTTTCGTCCCAGCCTATATACGTCCCACTGCTGGGCACAGGCCTCCACTCAGAATGAGAGGGCTTGGGCCATAGTTCCCTCTTCAGACTGGTAGAAAATTATTTTCATGTTTTTTTGTAGTCGGTTCAATTTTTTGTTATAAAATTTTATAAAGTAGGTATGTAGGTGAAGAAGACGACTACAGGTCCACTCCTGCTGGCTCGTGCTGAGGCACCGACGTCAGTTTCGTCCCAGCCTATATACGTCCCACAGCGGGGCACAGGCCTCCACTCAGAATGAGAGGGCTTGTGCCATAGTTCCCACTTCAGATTAGTAGAAAATTAGTTTCATGGTTTTTTGTAGTCAGTTCAACTTTGTTATAATTTTTTTTTGTTAAAAAATTTTTCACGTGAATTTTCACTACGTCAAAGAGATCTCAACAACTTGGGTGTAAGCTAGTGCAGGGCCCGATTTGCGCTTGGGTGACTTGGTGGTGAATATGTATTATTTACTCGTAGAGGGCGCTGGGGGCATGAATAATTATCTTACCATTTAAATAATTAGCCGTCCGTTGTGATTGTTCAACCTGTTAATAAGTAGATGTTTTATTTGGGAACTCTTTTATGTGTTGATTCACATTTGATGAATTATTTAAGTCCAGGATTAACTCAACAGTTAAGTTGACTTTAAGTATTTAAGCTACTAACTCTTATATATTGACAAAGTTAATAACCATAACCAACTTAGAAATGTTGAATACGTACTAGCCTGACCGACTTATGAAACCGATCGATAAAAAATATACTATAGCAACCCCCTAATGATTTTAAAAGATCTATCCAACGATACCCGACACTACAAGATTGGATGAGAAAAAAACCGGCCAAGACCGTGTCGGACACGCCCAAAATAGGGTTCTGTAGCCATTACGAAAAAATTAAGTAATATTTTTCTAAAGATTTTGTATTTTTAACCGACTTCAAAAAAAGGAGGAGGTTATCAATTCGGTTGTATTTTTTTTTTTTTTTTTTTTTTTTTTTTTTTTTAATGTTTGTTACCTCAGAACTCCGTCATTTATGAACCGATTTGAAAATTTTTTTTTGCGTTCGTCTAGAAATGCTTTCAATTAGGTCCCATAAGCACCAAATCAGGATCAGATGATTGGATCTTAAGGAAATCGAGGGAACTCTTCAAATGTTGTAGGGACACCTATGGTAATTTTGATATATTTAGTAGTAACTCGAGCATTTGCTCTTGAAAATCATCATTTGGTGAAGTGGAACTGATGATGAAGACCACAGTTGACCATCGGAGTTACTACTCAATAATAAGTATTTCATGGGTTGAATTTCAATTGCTTTAACACAGTTGCTAAGCAATTTATGCTCCTCGGAACGGATATGGTGAAATGGAATGGGTGGTGAAGCTCCAGGACTCCTCAATAATGAACGTCTCTGCATCGGAATAAGCAATTTTTCGTAAAAGGTGACGAGCAGTTGACATTAAACTATTGTATCTTAGATGTTTTACACTAAAAAGCGTGAAAAAAAAATTTTGTAACAAAAAATAGAACCGACTACAAAAAACCATGAAAATAATTTTCTACCAGCCTGAAGTCGGTGCCTCAGCACGAGCCAGCAGGAGTGATTGAAGCCATTTACTCGTATAGTTGTAGGTGAGGTAGACGATTATAGGTCCACTCCTGCTGGCTCGTGCTGAGGCACCGACTTCAGGCTGGTAGAAAATTATTTTCATGGTTTTTTGTAGTCGGTTCTATTTTTTGTTACAAAATTTTTTTTTCACGCTTTTTATACGGAATCTTCCAAGTTTAGGTATATTTTTAACCGACTTCAAAAAAAGGAGGAGGTTATCAATTCGGTTGTATGTTTTTTTTTTTTTTTTTTTTTTTTTTTTTTATTTTTTTTTATGTTTGTTACCTCAGAACTCCGTCATTTATGAACCGATTTGAAAATTTTTTTTTGCGTTCGTCTAGGAATGCTTTCAATTAGGTCCCATAAGCACCGAATCAGGATCTGATGATTGGATCCTAAGGAAATCGAGGGAACTCTTCAAATGTTGTAGGGACACCTATGGTAATTTTGATATATTTAGTAGTAACTCGTGCATTTGCTCTTGAAAATCATCATTTGGTGAAGTGGAACTGATGATGAAGACCACAGTTGACCATCGGAGTTACTACTCAATAACAAGTATTTCATGGGCTGAATTTCAATTGCTTTAACACAGTTGCTAAGCAATTTATGCTCCTCGGAACGCATATGGTGAAACGGAATGGGTGGTGAAGCACCAGGACTCCTCAATAATGAACGTCTCTGCATCGGAAAAAGCAATTTTTCGTAAAAGGTGACGAGCAGTTGACATTAAACTATTGAATCTTAGATCTTTTACACTAAAAAGCGTGAAAAAAAAATTTTATAACAAAAAATAGAACCGACTACAAAAAACCATGAAAATAATTTTCTACCAGTCTGAAGTCGGTGCCTCAGCACGAGCCAGCAGGAGTGGACCTATAATCGTCCAGCTTACCTACAACTATACGAGTAAATGGCTTCAATCACTCCTGCTGGCTCGTGCTGAGGCACCGACTTCAGACTGGTAGAAAATTATTTTCATGGTTTTTTGTAGTCGGTTCTATTTTTTGTTATAAAATTTTTTTATACCTTACGCTGCTATGTACTCATAAACTACTAATAATTCTCAAGTAAACTTAGCCGTTATAGTTTTCCTTGGAAGTTTGATGTACTGACTACCATCCTGAATTGTTACAAAATTTTTCCACCCACCTGTTTAGATTTTAGAGGGGGGGGGGGGGGGGGGGGAACGCTCGATTTTAATGAAAATTTGCACTTTAAAGTTGAATATTTCGTAAACATATTACTGAATCGAAAAATTGTCTTAGCAAACCCCTAATGGTTTTAAAATACCTATCCAACAATACCCCACACTATAGGGTTGGATGAGAAAAAAAAAATCTCTGCCACTACGTCTATGGGAGGTACCCTAAAAAAAATGTTTTTGAATTTTTAACTGTACTATTTTGTCGGCATAGTTTACCTATATATCCGTGCAAAATTACAGCTTTCTAGCATTGATAGTCCCTGAGCAAAGCCGCGGACGGACAGACAGACAGACAGACATGGCGAAACTATAAGGGTTCCGTTTTTGCCATTTTGGCCCCGGAACCCTAAAAATGACCCCATTTTACGTCTGTAGGAGGTACCATTTCGTCGGCATAGTTTATATATATATATTTGTGCAAAATTACAGCTTTCTAGGATTGATAGTCCCTGAGCAAAGCTCATTATAACATAATGTGAAGGTGGAGGAACTGCATGAACATACATTTCTTACATAAACGTAGCTATCATAAGGTCGCGGGTGAGCAAAGTAATTGTTTTAGTTCAATAATATACCAGTGGTTTGTCGCCCCTGTTTCGCCATTTCCTTCGGGTCACGCGCACGGGCAATGCTTAGTAGTTTCTGGACTGTTCCTGAAAGCAGTTGTGTCAAAGGACAAAACGCTAATCCGGGCCTACTCGTACACAAAAATTGTGAGTTACTATCATTAGCTAAATTAATCCATACTAATATTATAAATGCTAAAGTGTGTTTGTATGTTTGTCCGTCTTTCACGCAGTAACGTAGCGACGGATCGACGTGATTTTTGGCATAGAGATCTCCCATAAACTTATGGGCCCGAGAGTGACATAGGCTACTTTTTATCTCGGAAAAATGCAGTTCCCGAGGGCGCGAACATAACAGAACAGCGCGCGATAACCGAATTCCACGCGGGCGGAGCCGCGGGCAAAAGCTTTTTAAATAAATGTTGATGGATTTTTGGGTCCATATCGGTTCGTATGCATAGTTGTTGAAGATCATAACGTAATGTTTGTCAATGTTTGTCTCCTATTTTTATAAACCCTGACGCAAAAGAGGGGTGTTAAATGTTTGACGCCAATATCTGTGCCTGTCTATTTGTCTGTCTGTAGCATGGTAGCCCTTAAACGGAAGGACCGATTTCGAAGAGGCTTTTTTTGTGTAAAGTGCTTGAACTGTTGTGTTTGGGCGCGGAGAGTAAGATAACCGGTGAAATTACTGGCACTTGAGGTATTCCAACTTAGGCCTCTAGGTTGGCAACGCATCTGCTATACCCCTGGTGTTGCAGATGTTTATGGGCGGTGGTGATCTTTTACCTCCAGGAGACCAAAGCGAGTTTAGTTACAGTGGTTCTTAGCTATGTTCGATAAAAAATCGTTCTGCCGTTTTTAACAGACTTCAAAAAAGGAGGAGGTTATCAATTCGGTTGTATTTTTTATGCTTGTTACTTCAGAACTCCGTCATTTATAACCCATTTGATTTTTTTTTGCGTTTGTCTAGGAATGTCTTCAACTTTTCGGCTCACTACTTCCAAAATAATATACCTAAGTACAATCAAGCAAACTGTATCACGTGCCAAAGAGAGGGTGGAACCTTTTCATATTCAATTTCGTTACGATTTCTTTGGCAAATGTACCTATGGGATGTTAACATGATATTAATGAACTAAAAGAATTTCCTTGCTCACCTGTGACCTTATGATAGCTAAGCTTATGCAAAATATGCGTGTTCATGCAGTTCCTCCACCTCCACACTGTAAGAACACACAAAAAATACACAAACCCATCTATTGCTACCAGTATATTATTATATGGTAGCATGGTGTACGGTTGTGTTGTGTTACTCTGAAGATGAGCTCTGGTTGAGTTCGAAACGCGTCATTGCTATGTGGTGGTGGTGATAGATGGGTTTGTATAATTTGTGTGTTCTTACAGTGTGGAGGTGGAGGAACTGCATGAACACGCATATTTTGCATAAGCTTAGCTATCGTAAGGTCGCGGGGGAGGAAGGAAATTCTTTTAGTTCATTGATATGGACCTCCGCAAAGTAACACCCGATTCAATGAACATGATATTAGTAGCATAAAGGTTCCACGCTTGTATGTGATTTAGTTTCTTTGCCTGCACACTGCAAGTTAAATGAGAGCTTTTCAATAACATCACCATTCGAGCGCTGAATTTGTCAAATATGGCCTGCCTCAAACATTCCGGTACTTTCTGATATTAAGGCCGTTCCCTGAGCCAATACGCAAAAGTACCCCAAGAATTACTTATCCTATTTTTTTTCTACGAAACGTTGATATTTGTAGACGTGGGAAAAATATATATCACTAGCTTCATGCCCGCGACTCCGTCTGCGCGGACCTAGGTTATCGCGCGGTGGCGCCCTCTACCGGAATAAAAAGTACCCTATGTTCATCCTTGGGGCTTAAACTATCCCTATACCAAATTTCATCAAAATCGGTTCAGCTCGCTCGATACAATTAATTCCCAAAGTAACCTCCAATTCCAATTTTTAATCCATTTCATAAAATCATCTAATCTTTACTCTCTAAAAACTCTACTAAAAACTCGACCGCCATTCTAATTGGATTGAATCAGTCTATGTATTATTGCTTAGGTATTCAAGCAATGGCCGGGTCATTTAATTTAAATGTAATTAGCATTTGCCTGCGTCGTTCTGATACACATTGCTACCTTTACTTAGTTTATATTATTTTTAACCGACTTCAAAAAAAGGAGGAGGTTATCAATTCGGTTGTATGTTTTTTTTTTTTTTTTTTTTTTTTTTTTTTATTTTTTTTTATGTTTGTTACCTCAGAACTCCGTCATTTATGAACCGATTTGAAAAAATTTTTTTGCGTTCGTCTAGGAATGCTTTCAATTAGGTCCCATAAGCACCAAATCAGGATCTGATGATTGGATCCTAAGGAAATCGAGGGAACTCTTCAAATGTTGTAGGGACACCTATGATAATTTTGATATATTTAGTAGTAACTCGTGCATTTGCTCTTGAAAATCATCATTTGGTAAAGTGGAACTGATGATGAAGACCACAGTTGACCATCGGAGTTACTACTCAATAACAAGTATTTCATGGGTTGAATTTCAATTGCTTTAACACAGTTGCTAAGCAATTTATGCTCCTCGGAACACATATGGTGAAATGGAATGGGTGGTGAAGCACCAGGACTCCTCAATAATGAACATCTCTGCATCGGAAATAGCAATTTTTCGTAAAAGGTGATGAGCAGTTGACATTAAACTATTGTATCTTAGATATTTACACTAAAAAGCGTGAAAAAAAAATTTTATAACAAAAAATAGAACCGACTACAAAAAACCATGAAAATAATTTTCTACCAGTCTGAAGTCGGTGCCTCAGCACGAGCCAGCAGGAGTGGACCTATAATCGTCTACCTCACCTACAACTATACGATTAAATGGCTTCAATCACTCCTGCCTCAGCACCGACTTCAGACTGGTAGAAAATTATTTTCATGGTTTTTTGTAGTCGGTTCTATTTTTTGTTATAAAATTTTTTCATCTCTCCTGTTCGGAAAGTTTAATTTTCATGGGTAGATAGCCGGGTGGAAAATTGCTTTTCCTCCTCTAGGGTGGAAAGTAATTTTTTTTTAATTTTTCGGCTAGCCATGACATCGAAGATAATTGAGTTACGTCAACGACATTTTTTTTCACGTTTCGGCATGGCAAGTGGCCAGTCGAAAAGGTACCGATGGAGGTTGGATAGGTACAAGTAAATTCAATTTATTATTAACAATCAAAATAACAACAATATTAAAACAAAAAAGAACTATATAAAAAAAATAAAATTAAACTAAAACTAACCTACTTACAAATAAACCCCCCCCCCCCCAGATCACCGTCGCTGCTCATTGTGCCATTTATTATTAATATTATTATTCTCGTTTTTTTGGAGTATTTCAGTTTCCTCACAGTCGAAATGAAAAGTAGAGTGCCTAACTCGGGTGAAATAACCCATTTACCCTCGAACTATTGGCGCTCTCACTTCGTTCGAGCGCCAGAAATATCTCGGGTGAAATGGTTCACTTTCCACCCTTGGTTATCAATCTACTAATGATACATACCTAGTCGTATAGACAGTATGACATTGTGATAATGATAGTCAGAAGTGGCGACAGTGAGTGAACTGGATGTATTTACCTTGTAATTGTTTGGGAAATAGTTAAAGAGCCAGCACCGCTCCCGTAATTCACTTATTAACCCCCGACGGAGAAAGGAGTTTTATCAAAATCGGTTCAGTCGTTATTGAGATATCGAACTTTGAAGTAACAAAGTCGGGGTTTTCTAACTTTTTGTTGGTTATTATAGTAGTATAGGTATGTACGGCACTTGAACAATGCAAATCTACCCACTTTTAACCGACTTCAAAAAAGGAGGTTTTATTACAGAATATACATATAGTAGTACTAACGTGCTAGAAGTCACTAGGTACTTACATAAATACAGACATTACCTACATTCCTCAGGTGACCAGAGGGCTGGCCACTATTTCGCACAGCGAATAAGCATCGCTGTACAGCGAGCAAATACGGCCAGCCTTCTGGGCACCTTACCTATTGAATTTTGTTTTTTTTTTTTGTTTATTCTATTAAAAGTTATTATCGAAATAAAAAAAAACCTACATTCAAATCCTTTTGAAGTCTGATATAGTGATTATCTTATAAGCACCGCTGACAAGGTCCGCGGGCGCGTGCCGGCCATGCAAATAGCTTATTACGTTTGATACAGTTACTGCCATACATACAAACATACCAGTGACGCCATGAAGACAGCACAAAGATTAGGTAAAGGATGATTTGAAATTTTGAGTGAAAGATTAAGAAACATGTTTAAGCCCCGACGTAAACAGTTCAATATCTCAAAAACGGCAGAACTGATTCTGCTAAAACATATCTAAAACCATCGTTGGAAAACCTGCTTTCAAATAAAATAATCGCATTCAAATCGGTTCATCCAATGATATTATATGTTACTATCGTATCGTATTTAGAAGCTCACTAGGTTCACCCGTGTAAGAGCTACGGTGCCACAGACAGACACACAGACACACATAGCGGTAAATTTTTTTGCGTCGAGGGTTAAAAACAGGATATAAAGCTTTAATTTCAGCTTTATGTTATACTAGATTTTGCCCGCGGCTCCGCCCGCGTGGTACCTATTCGGTTATCGCGCGCTGTTCCCTCGGGAACTGTGCATTTTTCCGGGATAAAAAATAGCCTATGTCACTCTCGCGCCCATAAACTATCTCTATGCCAAAAATCATGTCGATACATCGCTCCGTTACGGTGTGAAAGTCGGACAAACACACAAACATACAAACACACTTTCGCATTTATAATATTAGTATGGAGTATGGACGGATAGTATGGATTATTGAGTATAACATAAAGCGGGCCGCGCGCCTGTTCCATTTTGTCAAAATACGGGACAAATACGGGACATGTAGTAATACGGGATGATCAATGACGATGACAGCCCCGTAAATACGGGACGTATGGCAACCCTAAGTATTAGCCATTTTGAATAACGTGACATCGCGTATATATACTTAGTTTCTTAAACTTCCTACCTACATGCATATACATACAAGGTCGTTGAACTAATGCGCATTATACAGCAACCTCGGCGTCAACAATTGACGCAAATGCAACATTATTATGGATCTATTTTTCCGCAATATATCTCAAGTATTTTCCTGACGGAGTTCTCTGGTATTACTATAATTATTCAAATATTGAGTCTTTATTTCATAACAGAAAAGCACAGAGTTATACTTAACACAAATACAAAATTAAAAAAAAAATACAAGTACTATACAACTATTATAGCCAGTTGTGGGTAGATGTGTATTACTTTTCTTGTTTATAGCTTACCTGACGAAACTTTTTGTGATTTTTTTTTTGTGGATTTGTACTCTATGGCTAGATAAGTACCTAATGTAATAAAGAATTGTTTACTACTATCTACTTACTATTTACAAAACTTATACTAAATGAAAAATGTCTTCAAGGCTGCTGCTTTTAAAGGGCCGTTCCTAGGAGGCTGGCCAACATTACTCTCTGGATAGCTAGGCTGATGGTTGTGCAAGATAAGCACCAGCTTGCCGATCCCCTGAGGTATCTACCAGCCGAGAAGATAGCTCACGGAAGAGCTGTTTTGCCTCTGGCCCCCACGTTTCTACACCAGAGTTTCAATAGGATATCCATCCAGAGTTAGAGTAGGATATCCATGTCGGCGCCATCTTACTCTAACAGACGGTTGTGTCCCTCTCGGTCCGCCGAACCGTTCGATCGTCTGTTACGGCTTTTAGTTTCGTCGGGTAATCGCGCGAGCAGAGCGGTGGCGTGGCGCGCAGTGCGCGTGTTGCGGCAGCCGCCGAGTCGCGTTGCTCCTAGGAAGAAGCACTAAGAATCAGCCCGAAACAGTCGAGCTAAACTCGATTTAAGACGCGAGTTATCCGGTAGTTTATGGATGAATTTCTGCTATCATTTGCACACTTGCTTGCAGGTTGAGTACGCATGCCCTAACATAAATTTAAGACGGGATTTTTACGGGATGACCGTAAAAGTAACAAAAATTTGGAACTGAAATAAAAATACAAAATGAATCCAATAAAACAATCCAATGACATTTAAACCACAGGTATAATTCATCAAAGAGACAATCTTAATACTTAATTTAAGACCTTTAACTAACCGTATTCTTGTAAATAAATTATTTCTATTTCTTACAATTTGAGAATATGAGAGAGTCAAGGTAAGTACTTTCATGTTCAAAAATTTCAGAGGTTTTTCATTTTAAACCTTTCCAAGTTGGCCAGATTACCTACCACTTTATCAGCCAGTTGACAGAAACTCTTCGTTTGAAGGTGTCTTGTCGTTGCTTTAAACGTATTCGGCAAAGGTCAACGCCTTATGTGGTCCACAAAAACGACATGATGTACCTAACGACGCATTGTGCTCCACATGTCGTCAGTAATCGATGCACTTCCTCACTGCGTGAGGCAGTCGCATCTCGTTCAATAACACGTTTACCAACTTTAGCACTACCATGAGTTTACAGTGACCGTACTCGATGGCGACGGCGTAAATTATTTGTAGGCGCACTATTCTCCATACAAATATTTACGCCGTCGCTATGGAGTACGGTACCTCAGCACGAGACAGCAGGAGTGATTGAAGTTTAATGTATAAAGTAGGTACGTAGGTGAAGAAGACGACTATACCTTAAGTCCACTCGGTCCACTCCTGCTGGCTCGTGCTGAGGCACCGACTTCAGTTTCGTCCCAGTCTATGTAGCTCCCACTGCTGGGCACAGGCCTCCACTCAGAATGAGAGGGCTTGGGCTATAGTTCCCACTTCAGACTGCTAGAAAATTATTTTCGTGGTTTTTTGTAATCGGTTAAATTTATTGTTATAAATTTTTTTTTGAGATGAAATGATAATGTCGGGAGATTTCAACTTTTCTAAATTGATCATGCATACATAGAATACATATGGTTATAACTAAATAATGTACCGTTTCTCTTCTAGAGCCATGAACTACATGGAGGAAGACACCCCCCTTCTCTACAGCAGCGAGACCGCTTCCCGGATGCAGGCGTGGTCGGCGGCCGTGGCGCGAGGAGAGAAGGCCAGCGCCGCTGTGTACCCCAAGCCGAGCGACGTGCAGATAAGGGAGTTGGAGCATGTGAGGTCCCTCAGCCGGGAGCTGCAGGACAACTTGCATGTGAGTAGACAGCCAGGAGTATTAGCTGAAGTGGGAATACACCTGATCTTTCGAAGATATCTTTAGAAGAGAACAGTGAGCAGTCTCAGCTGGGAGTTGCAGGACAACTTGCATGTGAGTAGACCGCCAGGAGTATTAGCTGAAGTGGGAATAGACCTGATCTCTCATGGAACAGATATCTTTAGGAGAGAACAGTGAGTAGTCTCAGCCGGGAGTTGCAGGACAACTTGCATGTGAGTAGACCGTCAGGAGTACAAGTTGAAGTGGAAATAGACCTGATCTCTCGAAGATATCTTTAGGAGAGAACAGTGAGCAGTCTGAGCCGGTAGCTGCAGGACAACTTGCATGTGAGTAGATCGCCAGGAGTACAAGTTGAAGTGGGAATAGACCTGATCTCTCGAAGATATCTTTAGGAGAGAACGGTGAGCAGTCTCAGCCGGGAGTTGCAGGACAACTTGCATGTGAGTAGACCGCCAGGAGTATTAGCTGAAGTGGGAATAGACCTGATCTCTCGAAGATATCTTTAGGAGAGAACAGTGAGCAGTCTCAGCCGGTAGCTGCAGGACAACTTGCATATGAGTAGACCGCCAGTACTAGCTGAAGTGGGAATAGACTTGATCTCTCATGGAACAGATATCTTTAGGAGAGAACGGTGAGCAGTCTCAGCCGGTAGCTGCAGGACAACTTGCATGTGAGTAGACCGCCAGGAGTATTAGCTGAAGTGGGAATAGACCTGATCTCTCGAAGATATCTTTAGGAGAAAACACTGAGCAGTCTTAGCCGGGAGCTGCAGGACAACTTGCATGTGAGTAGACCGCCAGGAGTATTAGCTGAAGTGGGAATAGACCTGATCTCTCAAAGATATCTTTAGGAGAAAACACTGAGCAGTCTCAGCCGGGAGTTGCAGGACAACTTGCATTGTGAGTAGACCGCCAGGAGTACTAGTTGAAGTGGGAATAGACCTGATCTCTCGAAGATATCTTTAGGAGAGAACAGTGAGCAGTCTCAGCCGGGAGCTGCAGGACAACTTGCATGTGAGTAGACCGTCAGGAGTACAAGTTGAAGTGGGAATAGACCTGATCTCTCGTGGAACAGATATATTTAGGAAAGAACAGTGAGCAGTCTCAGCCGGGAGCTGCAGGACAATTTGCATGTGAGTAGATCGCCAGGAGTACTAGCTGCTGAAGTGGGAATACACCTGATCTTTCGAAGATATCTTTAGAAGAGAACAGTGAGCAGTCTCAGCCGGGAGCTGCAGGATAACTTGCATGTGAGTAGACTGCCAGGAGTACTAACTGAAGTGGGAATGGACCTGATCTCTCGAAGATATCTTTAGGAGAAAACACTGAGCAGTCTCAGCCGGGAGCTGCAGGACAACTTGCATGTGAGTAGATCGCCAGGAGTACAAGTTGAAGTGGGAATAGACCTGATCTCTCGAAGATATCTTTAGGAGAGAACGGTGAGCAGTCTCAACCGGGAGCTGCAGGACAACTTGCATGTGAGTAGACCGCCAGGAGTACTAACTGAAGTGGGAATGGACCTGACCTCTCGAAGTTATTTTTAGGAGAGAACAGTGAGTAGTCTCAGCCGGGAGCTGCAGTACAATTTGCATGTGAGTAGACCGCCAGGAGTACAAGTTGAAGTGGGAATAGACCTGATCTCTCGAAGATATCTTTAGGAGAGAACAGTGAGTAGTCTCAGCCGGGAGCTGCAGGACAACTTGCATGTGAGTAGACCGCCAGGAGTACAAGTTGAAGTGGGAATAGACCTGATCTCTCGAAGATATCTTTAGGAGAGAACAGTGAGTAGTCTCAGCCGGGAGCTGCAGGACAATTTGCATGTGAGTAGACCGCCAGGAGTACAAGTTGAAGTGGGAATAGACCTGATCTCTCGAAGATATCTTTAGGAGAGAACAGTGAGCAGTCTCAGCCGGGAGCTGCAGGACAATTTGCATGTGAGTAGACCGCCAGGAGTACAAGTTGAAGTGGGAATAGACCTGATCTCTCGAAGATATCTTTAGGAGAGAACAGTGAGGTCTCCGCTGCCAGCTGCATGATAACTGGCGTGTGAGTAGACCGCCAGGAGTATTAGCTGAAGTGGGAATAGACCTGATCTCTCGAAGATATCTTTAGGAGAGAACAGTGAGCAGTCTCAGCCGGCAGCCTAGTGGGAGTAGACCGACGCGAGAAATCCTCGGAGTGGCAATAGACAGGCCGGATGGTTCGAAGAACAGATAACCATAAGGGAGAAAAGTTCTCGAATGGCGACCACGAACCGGAAAACGCCTAGAGCAGAGCAGCGAGATACGGCCGAGGCGCGGGGCGAAGGCCAGCGCTGCCGTGTACTCCAAGCTGAGTGACACACAGCTAAGGGAGTTAAACCTTGTGCAAGGTCCGCCCGGATTGCTACCACCATCTTGCTCGCTAATTCTGTCGTGAAGCAGCAGTGCTTGCACTGTTGTGTTTCGGCGTGGAGTAAGACAGCCGGTGAAATTACTGGCACATGAGGTATCCCGCCTCTAGGTTGGCCACGCATCTGCAATACCCCCGGTGTTGCCGATGTTTCTGGGCGGTGGTGATCTCTTACCATCACGAGACCCACTTGCTCGTTTGACATCCATTCGAATAAAAAAAAGTACAGTCAGCAAAAATTTTTTTGTTAAAAATGTCATTTATAGCAAAAACTTATTTACTTAATTAAATAATTTAATAGGTGGTTCTTAAAGCTCAATTTTTATTTGGTTTTTGTTTTCTCGTTGCCATGGCGAGTCCTTGGCCGCGACAAAACCGGGGGCCATTAATAGGTTTACTCCGTCAGCGAAATGAGGATGGCCGGTCAAGAGCAAACCAGTCGATTATTTGACAGCGCACGCGGCAGTGAGCGATGCCAAGTTTGGGTAAAATACTACTGTACAAGATTTATTAATATTATTATATTCTTACGACGACCACTTAGACAACTATAATGTGGGATAGCGGGAGCTCGCCTTAGATAGGCAGGCGTGGAGAAAGAGAGGAGAGGCATTTGCCCAGCAGTGGGACACAAAAATAGGCTAATAAAAAAAAAATCTTCAAAGAAAATTATAACATAAAATTGAACCGACTACAAAAAAACCATGAAAATAATTTTCTACCAGTCTGAAGTCGGTGCCTCAGCACGAGCCAGCAGGAGTAGATCTATAGTCGCCTACCTAACCTACGCACTAAATATTGGGCTTCGATCACTCCTTCTGGCTCGTGCTGATGCACCGACTTCAAACTGGTAGAAAATTATTTTCATGGTTTTTTTGTAGTCGGTTCAATTTTTTGTTATAAAATTATTATTTTTCACGCTTTTTAGTGTAAATAATTTAAGATACAATAGTTTCATGTCAACTGCTCGTCACTTTTTACAAAAGATTGCTTTTTCCGATGCAGTCGAGCCTTTCTTTATTGACGAGTCCTGGTGCTTCATCACCTGTTCCATTTTATCATATGCATAACTAGGAGCAAAAATTGCTTAGAAACTGTGTTAATACAATTAAAATCCAACCCATGAAATACTTGTTATTGAGTGGTAACTCCGATGGTCAACTGTGGTCTTCATCATCAGTTCCACTTCACCAAATGATGATTTTCAAGAGCAAATGGACGAGTTACTACTAAATATATCAAAATTACCATAGGTGCCCCTACAACATGAGAAGAGTTCCCTCGATTTCCTCAGGATCCAATCATCATATCCTGATTTGGTGCTTATGGGACCTAATTGAAAGCATTTCTAGACGAACGCAAAAAAAATATCGTCAGTTCGTTAATGACGGAGTTCTGAGGTAACAAACGGAAAAAAACACAACCGAATAGATAACCTCCTCCTTTTTTTGAAGTCGGTTAAAAAAGATTCCAAAAACCAATCTTTAATAAAAGCTCCTATAAAGCTTCTTATCCCAAAGACTACAGTATATATAGGGTCTTATCCGCTAAAACTTCCGAACTTGGCGCTCTAACCACTTATACGTGCGTAAAGTCCAACAAATAAATACTCATTCGTAGTGAGCTCGCGTCGCGCGCGGTCACATCGCCGCCGGTACCAAACAGCGCTGGCGCACTTGTGGTATAAACTCGGTTTCGTTCAAGCTTGCCCACTCAGGACTTTGGGGTTTGTATTCAAATCCATACTATACTTACTAATATTATAAATGCGAAGGTGTGTTTGTGTGTTTGTATGTTTGTCCGTTTTTCACGCCGTAACGGAGCCACGGATCGTCGTGATTTTTGGCATAGAGATTATGGGCCCGAGAGTGACACAGGCTATTTTTTATCACGGAAAAATGCACAGTTCCCGAGGGAACAGCGCGCGATAACCGAATTCTACGCGAGCGGAACCGCGGGCAAAAGCTAGTTTACCTTAATAAAATTTCGATGCTTACCTACCTGCGTGGAATTTTCTGAACGATGACAGAGAAGAAGTTTGACACGTCAATCGACTTTTATTACCCGACTGCAAGGGGGGAGGTATTGTTTTTACATTATTTTACTTTATTTTATAGTAGCACTAGCTTTTGCCTGCGGCTTCGCCCGCGTGGAATTCGGTTATCGCGCGCTATTTTACCCCTTTAGAGGGAAATTTTATCCATTTCACCTACACAGATATTTTTTAATTGTAATCGAGAACTTATACACCTATTTTCATACTTCTAAGTCCAGAAAATAGAAAATTTTCATACAAACTTTACCCCCCATTTTACCCCTTTAGGGGAAAAATTTATCCATTTCACCTACACAAATAATTTTTAATGGTAATCGAAAACTTATACACCTATTTTCATACTTCTAAGTCCAGAAATGAGGAAATTCCATATAAGCTTCACCCCCCCATTTCACCCCCTTAGGGGATAAATTTCTAAAAATCCTTTCTTAGTGCTCACTTAAATCATAAAAGGAACCCCTGTACCAAATTTCAAGTTTCTAGGCCCAGCGGTTTGGGCTGTGCGTTGATATATAACCCAGTGAGTCAGGTTTGCTTTTTATATAGAAGAAGACTAGCTTTTGCTCGGCTCCGCCCGCGTGGAATTCGGTTATCGCGCGCATTTCCCTCGGGAACTGCATTTTTCCGGGATAAAAGTCTATGTCACTCTCGGGCCCATACACTATCTCTATGCCAAAAATCACGTCGATCCGTCGCTCCGTTACGGCGTGAAAGACGGACAAACGCACAAACACACTTTCGCATTTATAATATTAGTATGGATTTTTTATTATTATAAGTAGGTAGCGTTGTTTTTATGCCACCTGGCTATTTGTTTGTTGAAAACAGTTTCTAAAACATAGTTTTGAAGAAAATCCGTATGTAGATCTAGAATCGCAATTTTGGAATTTTTCGGTGCAAGTGTTGTGAGACCAAATAAAGGTTACAGACGAAATTGTGACCACTGTGTCTGGTAATATGTACGCCTGTGTTTAAATTAGGTACGCACACATTTGCAATTCAAACTTCCTCTGGCAAACTAGTACGCACACAGAGACCTTATTCTTTTGTTATTTGCAGTATAATTCTGTACTATCCTTTGATTTGGTCTGTTCATTAATTTTAGTCTGGTATAAAATGAAATCGTCACTACTTTGAAAAAATCTCATATCTAAAATCAGTATGTCAACAAAATTGAACCTTGATGTAATGTCTACAAAGTTCACTCAGAAAAATTATCTATTTTGAGCTACGAGTTTTTTTTAAAAGTAGTGACGAAATGTATCTTAGAAATACGGATAAACAAGAATGAAATTATCATAATCGAATACGTAAAATATAATCTTATTTCTGTGTTAAATTATCAAAATCGTTCATATAGTCTCTGCTTTAAGTTTTTATCTTCTAGAACAAACAGGTAGTTTTGAACCGTGAACTACCCTCAATAAGATTTTCGTTTATTTCTGCGAAGACCAAGTCACTGTAATAATTGAAAATCTGAGTAGCTACTGGCATTGGATAATTCCGCGCATTTGACAAATTTAGCCAATTTTAAATTTTTACTCCAATTTCGTTGAAGTAGGTAAATTTCATGACATAATACGCCGGTCCCTTGCCACCGCCAACGTGCCTTCGTTGCTTGAGCCCGCAGGTATTGCAAGAGACGATGGTAAGAGACCGGATGGTATGAGCCTGATTCCATGGAAGATGGGTCGTGTGCTTGTGTGGGACGCCACTTGTTCTGACACGCTGGCTCCTTCCCATCTCCATGGAACCTGCAACAGAGCCGGTGCAGCATCCGAAGCGGCTGAAAAGGCAAAAGTATCCAAATACAGGGGTCTAGGCACCGAATATGACTTTGTCCCATTCGGTGTCGAGACCCTTGGTCCGTGGGGTCCTAGTGCCTTAAAACTTTTTAAGGAAATTTCTAAAAGGTTAGTAGACGTCACAGGTGACCGAAGAGCTGGCAGCTTCCTCGGACAAAGAATTAGCCTAGCTATTCAAAGAGGAAACGCTGCCAGCATCTTCGGGACCTTGCCTAAGGGGTACTCTTTGGACACTTTGTTTTAGTTTTAGGTTAAATTTTTATTTTTAACCGACTTCAAAAAAAAGGAGGAGGTTATCAATTCGGTTGTATGTTTTTTTTTTTTTTTTTTATTTTTTTTTATGTTTGTTACCTCAGAACTCTGTCATTTATGAACCGATTTGAAATATTTTTTTTGCGTTCGTCTAGAAATGCTTTCAATTAGGTCCCATAAGCACCAAATCAGGATCTGATGATTGGATCCTAAGGAAATCGAGGGAACTCTTCAAATGTTGTAGGGACACCTATGGTAATTTTGATATATTTAGTAGTAACTAGTGCATTTGCTCTTGAAAATCATCATTTGGTAAAGTGGAACTGATGATGAAGACCACAGTTGACCATCGGAGTTACTACCCAATAACAAGTATTTCATGGGTTGAATTTCAATTGCTTTAACACAGTTGCTAAGCAATTTATGCTCCTCGGAACACATATGGTGAAATGGAATGGGTGGTGAAGCACCAGGACTCCTCAATAATGAACATCTCTGCATCGGAAATAGCAATTTTTCGTAAAAGGTGATGAGCAGTTGACATTAAACTATTGTATCTTAGATATTTACACTAAAAAGCGTGAAAAAAAAATTTTATAACAAAAAATAGAACCGACTACAAAAAACCATGAAAATAATTTTCTACCAGTCTGAAGTCGGTGCCTCAGCACGAGCCAGCAGGAGTGGACCTATAATCGTCTACCTCACCTACAACTATACGATTAAATGGCTTCAATCACTCCTGCTGGCTCGTGCTGAGGCACCGACTTCAGACTGGTAGAAAATTATTTTCATGGTTTTTTGTAGTCGGTTCTATTTTTTGTTATAAAATTTTATTTTAAGTTATTGTTAGAATGTTATGTTTAATATTTATATTATTTAGTTTCTTTTATCAATAAGGTATAATCTTTATCTCTCCAAAGGCTAGACATGGAGGTATATTAAAATGTATAAACTGTTTCATAAATAAATTCCCGTCTAATTTCATGATATCCCAAGATAAATATCATGGGACACTTGACACCAACTGACATAGTCTCAAACTATGCAAAGCTTGTACTATGGATACAAGGCAACGAATAAACAAACTTATATAAATAAATCCATACCTACTTAAATACTTAAACATCCATGAACCGAGAACAAACATTCGTAAACAATGAAGTAAAACAAATATTATGAGGTTAAAACCAATCAACGTTATAAATAAATTTTAGTTAAATAATGCATTATTAATACAAGAATCTCGAATTTCAAATCAAATCAAATTTTTCTCGAATTTGCAGGTGGTAGGTAGGACCTTGTGCAAGGTCCGCCCGGATTGCTACCACCATCTTGCTCGCTAATCCTGCCGTAACGCAGCGGTGCTTGCACTGTTGTGTTTCGGCGTGGAGAGTAGGACAGCCGGTGAAATTACTGGCACTTGAGGTATTCCATCTTAGGCCTCTAGGTTTGGCAACGCATCTGCAATACTCCTGGTGTTTTAGATGTTTATGGGCGGTGGTGATCTCTTACCATCAGGAGACCCACTTGCTCGTTTGCCATCCAGTCGAATAAAAAAAAATTTTTTTGTTGACTTAACTTGCATTTTCCTTCTACTCGTACCAAATATGAAAACAAAATTTCCACAAATTGGATTGAAATTTACTTGTAAGTTTTGGAGCAAACACAAACAAATACATACACGAGATGACCAAAAAGCTTACAGGCAGAATCTGTATGTCGCTCGGGTTTCGTCGGTTTTAACCCCCGACGCAAAAAGAAGGGTGTTATAAGTTTGACCGCTATGTGTGTCTGTCTGTGGCACCGTAGCTCTTACACGGGTTGTCTGATTTTAATGCGGTTTTTTGTTTGATAGCAGGTTTTCTAACGATGGTTCTTAGACATGTTTAATTAAAATCGGTTCAAAGTCAAAATCTCTTTATTAAATTTATGCTATAACAAGCACTTATGAACGTCAAAAAATCTACCACCGGTTCGGAAAAAACGTCTGTTGAGAAGAATCTGGCAAGAAACTCAACGAGATATTTTTTTTTAAAAACAGATTCACAATATTTATAAATGATAACTATATACCTACTATACATTACAAGTATTTAACACAACATTATTTTTAACACAGTAGGTTCGCTATTTAAAGGGATCGCTAATGCGGATCGGAATTATTTCCAAATATCCCTGTCCATGATATAATCATTGACTTACTTTGGTTCTGCCGTTTTTGAGATAATGAACTTTAAAGCGACAAAGTCGGGGGTTTTCCAATTTTTTGTTGGTTAGGTTATCGTTTCGTGTTACGACTTAACATAAACCGTTTGCCCACAGGAATTAGAAAACGCCGTACGCGTCGTAAACGAAGAGAACCAAGCCATGAATCCAACGGCGCCCATTCTGGACTACTCCGACGACCACGAGTTCGTGTCTGCGAACCAGCTGGACAACTACTATGCTGAGGAAGACCTGGTGGACGCCAAGGAGGAGGAGAAACGGCGGCTGACCAAGGGTAATGCGCCCAAAACGGAGATCCAGAAGTTTTACAAAGGGCAGAGTGTGTTTTTGACGGGCGGGTCTGGGTTCCTAGGAAAAGGTGAGTGCATGGCTTTGCTTGGCTTCTAGTTTTAGCTGCGGATACTGGAATTATGAACATATACATCAAACCAAAAAATAAGTAAAAAAAATTTTATAACAAAAACCGGCCAAGAGCGTGTTGGACACGCCCAAAATAGGGTTCCGGACCATTACGAAAAAGTTAAGTAATATTTTTCTAAGGATTTCGTACTTTATACGGAATCTTCGAAGTATAGGTATATTTTATACCTTACGCTGCTATTTACTCATAAACTACTAATAATTCTCAAGCAAACTTAGCCGCTATAGTTTTCCTTGGAAGTTTAATATACTGACTACCATCCTGAATTTTTTCAAATTTTTCCACCCACCGGTTTAGATTTTAGAGGGGGGGGGACGCCCGATTTTAATGAAAATTTGCACTTTAAAGTTGAATATTTCGCAAACAGATGACTGAATCGAAAAATCGTTTTAGCAAACCCCTAATGGTTTTAAAATACCTATCCAACGATACCCCACACTATAGGGTTGGATGAGAAAAAAAAATCACCCCCACTTTACGTCTATGGGAGGTACCCTAAAAAAAATTGTTTTTGAATTTTTAATTGTACTATTTTGTCGGCATAGTTTACCTATATATCTGTGCAAAATTACAGCTTTCTAACATTGATAGTCTCTGAGCAAAGCCGCGGACGGACAGACAGACAGACAGACAGACGGACAGACAGACAGACAGACAGACAGACAGACAGACAGACAGACAGACATGGCGAAACTATAAGGGTTCCGTTTTAGCCATTTTGGCTCCGGAACCCTAAAAATAGAACCGACTACAAAAAACCATGAAAATATTTTTCTACCAGTCTGAAGTCGGTGCCTCAGCACGAGCCAGCAGGAGTGGACCATAATCGTCTACCTCACCTACAACTATACGAGTAAATGGCTTCAATCACTCCTGCTGGCTCGTGCTGAGGCACCGACTTCAGACTGGTAGAAAATTATTTTCATGGTTTTTTTGTAGTCTGTTCTACTTTTTGTTATAAAATTTTTTCTAAGGATTTCGTATTGTGTACGGAATCTTATCTTACAAGTTTAGGTATGTTTAATAACTACTATTAATTCTCAAGCAGTCTTAGTTTATTTCAGACCATGAGATCTATATTAGGTCTTAGTGATAATGGTACTTACATACCTAGTATGATAGTAGAAATCAAGACACAAAAAAAAAAAAATTAGGCGGCTGTCTTGGGAGGATATCTGAGACGCATATAGGACTCGAGATTATACACCAAGCCCTCAGTCTTCCGACATCGGGTTTCAAATACGCTCATTCGTAATTTCTTATTTACGAGTACCACCCTTAAGATACAATGTACTCATCTCTATATACGTCCCACTGCTGGGCACAGGCCTCCTCTCAGAATGAGAGAGCTTGGACCATAGTTCCCACGCGGGCCCAGTGCTGATTGGAAACTTCATACGCACCATTGAATTGCTTCGCAGGTTTGTGCAGCTTTCCTCACGATGTTTTCCTTCACCGCAAAGCTCGTGGTAAATTTCAAATGTAATTCCGCATATGAATTTCGAAAAACTCAGAGGTGCGAGCCGGGGTTTGAACCCACGACCCTCTGCTTGAGAGGCCAAACCACTAGGCCACCACGGCTTGTTAAGATACAATGTACTATTAGAGTTTAATTCTTTGGTCGGTGAAGTCGACGATATTTAACATTGAACTTGGCTTGGCTCCCAATTTCATATCTACGTTGACGATACAATTGATGCGATCGCGCGTCGCAAGGCACTATTGGCCTGCAGGGCTCTACGAAACTTGAAGTTCGTGTCGTGCGGTCCCTCTCGCTCTCATGTTAAATAGTATAGGTGTCACTTATTACATGGAAGTCCGATTTTGATAATTCTTTTTTTATTGGAAAGCGTAGGTATACCTCGAGAATGGTCCCATTAAGATTTGGAAAAAATATTCCTACCGTAAGGGTAGGAAAGCAGTGGATGATTGATTGTTCAGTTACTAATTGTACTGTATGACCAGGAATAAATTGTTACAGAGTATTCCGATTTTCTTAATTATTTTTTATTCGATAGGGTATACCTACCTTGAAGTTGGTATTGTATACATTTGGAAAAAAATTACCCCAAGGGTGAAAAAAAGGTACAAAATAAAAAAAAATAACAAAAAAATTAAACCGCCGAAAAAACTGAAAAGCAAAAAATAATAAAGTAGTTAGGTAGATATTTATGATGATTATGTTACCAGGTTATCTAGCATAAGTAAAGACGTCCAAAAAATGATCGAAAATGTCATCAAATTCTAGCATACTTAAGTAAAGGACGTCCAAAAAATAATCGAAAATGTCATCAAATTCTACAATAAAATTCATTCATAACAAAATGTGACCATGAATATTGAGGCGGCTGAAACGCTCGAATAACTGACCATATCAAACACTTCTTCTGTCACACTGTATTATTCTATCACAGGGTAGAAAGAGACAAAAAATGCGATCGAAAACGTCAGCGGGTTCGACAATACGGCCTGTGTTGTGTCGAAAGCTTACTTAAGATGATTTTTCCAAGTCGGTCGGCCTTCGGAGACTCGTGGCACCAGTTTACATTGACGTATGGAGTGACCATATAAATACTTAATAACCGCTATTCATGACTTCGCATTTGTTATGTTGTAGAAAATATAGGTAAAAAACTTAAGTAAAGGACCTGTTGTATGTAGTGGTGCACAGAATTGATATGGAGAGAGAGAGAGAGAAACATTTATTTATACATATTCGATAGACACAAAAAATACATTAGATGGAAAGAATTAAAAATAACATCGAACCGCTTAAGTCATTTTGCGAATTTGGAACGTCAATTTGTTTAGGTATATGGACAAGTTACTACTACATACAACAGGTCCTTTACTTAAGTTTTTCACCTATACTAGCTTTAGCTTTGACATTCCACTAGAGACGTGCTATGCCATGTTGCTATGGATGTGTTTGATATCCATATCCATCAATCATATTCATTAGTCCACATAGCATGGAAAGAAAGAAAGATAAATTTATTTACCTAAATTCGGCACAACAAAAATAAATAAAATACCTCTCCTTGCAGTCGGGTAAAAAACAGACAATCTTATATACCTACTAGCTTATGCCCGCGACTACGTCTGCGCGGACCTAGGTTATCGCGCGGTGGCGCCCTCTACCGGAATAAAAAGTATCCTATGTGTTTTTTTTTTATTCGACTGGATGGCAAACGAGCAAGTGGGTCTCCTGATGGTGATGGTGCATGTTGATCCTTGGGGCTTAAACTGTCTCTATACCAAATTTCATCAAAATCGGTTCAGCGGTTTCTACGTGAAAGCGTAACAGACAGAGAGACAGACAGACAGACAGACAGACAGAGTTACTTTCGCATTTATAATATTAGTAGGGATTAGGCACCAAGAGAGTAAATAAATAAATATTGTTCCGAAAGAAGTAAAAAGAGCCATACTCTGCGTATTGCTACAGCAAGTCGCAGCGCATAGCACGGTACCTCCCAATCTCCCATAGACGTAAAGTCTCGAATAACGCTATGGTGTAGGGTACCGTTGGATAGGTCTTTTAAAACCATTGGGGGTTGCGTTGGATGCATGCACGTTTACTCGAGCATCTTCCTCGCACAGCTATCTCGTGGATGTGCATCTTCAAAGCGCGTCTTCCTCGAACGGCTACATAGCTTAGCATTAGCGTAACGGTTACATAGTTTCATAGCGTAGCTTTGATATCCTCGTAGCATAGCTGCATAGCACATCTCTAGTGGAAAGGCGCCCTTAACCCGCGGCTCCGCTGGCGTTGCCAGTTGAGCTTGTATATTGACGTCAAACTTATCCCACCAAAAACATTACATGTAAAAAGCTGCAAGTCTCGCAACGCAATGCAGTTCTTGTAATGCTAAAAAGGTTTGAGATGCAATGTTATACCAAGTCGGTTATTTTTGTCAGTACCGGGGGGTTTCCATAGAACTCGATTTTCACCAACTTGCTTATTTTAAAACCATAGAAAAATACAGTTTATAGTTCTCAAATAAAGAGTAAACCAAATTATTTTTAAACACATAAATGACTTGGCCATCGCAAGACTACATAATGACATAAGAATTATTAGATCAGTCGAACTTACCTAAGTGAAGGCTGATCATAATTATGGGAAGCACCTCGTCCGAAATGATCCAGAAAACTTGTAGTCGTATATTCTTGCGCTACTACGTTACCACAATTATTTAAAGTAAATACAGGAGAAAAAACACCTCCTATCTGTCATCCTCGCACGCTGCTTCCTGTTCCGTCTTTGATCGCCGCCATTCCTTTAAAGCTTTTAATCACAACCATTCAGGGTCTTTATTTTTATTGAATCTGAAATAAACTTAAGATATGGGTTAGGGAGGGACTGGATCATTTCGGACGAGGTGCTTCCCATAATTATGATCAGCCTTCACTTAGGTAAGTTCGACTGATCTAATAATTATAGTTCAGCACCTCGTCCTCATGATCCAGAAAACTTGTAGATGTTTAAAGCAAACACAGTTGTGATTAATCAAATATTTAACATTTAATGTTAAACATTTTTAAAGAAACAATTTCTTCTCAAATATAAATCTAAAAATAAGCTACCTTAGCTTATAACGTTTTAAACTTAGCGTAACGTTTTAACGTTTTAGTTTAATAAAGAAATAACAAGGATTGTTTTATTATTAATATAAACTTATGATATAATCTTAAGTGTGAACTGCATATAGCTCTCGAGAAAGAAGATGCATCCTGGACCAGCAGTCTGTTGTAATGTTTAGCAAACATATTTGACCCACTGGTCCAGCAGCCTACCATCTTCTAATAGTTTTAATGTTAACACCCTCTTTGGCTGCAAACAACGTCGCCGCGTGTCGCGTACTGTGCGCAGATAAGGTGTTAACCTAATTAACTTTTCCAATACTACAGCCAAACAGATTTATTTATTTAGATATTTAAATCTTTGTTGAAATAAGGCAACAATAACACAAGTCGGATTTTGTCTTGGCCAAGATATTTTTATATGATCTAGAATCCAAATTCTAATATATGAGTCTCACGTTTAAAAATATTATCTGACTTAATCAAGGGTCATGTCTGCACTCTATGTGTTGCGACAAATGCTAGAAAAGTGACAAATTTTTAGTTTTGAAATTTAATGTTTCATTATAGTATACTTATAGTATTCAGATGTTTAGGATTTAAGTTGAAAAATCCCTACCAAAAAATCTCTTTTTTTTTTTTTTTTTTTTTTTTTAACCATGGGCCTAAAATTAGTGAGATCCCAGATCTATACATATCAGTTAAGAGAGGTATAAGTCAAGCCTTATTTAAACTTTAAGGTAAGAAAATCTATTGCATCTGAATTAGATGCATCTAATAGATTAAAGTTGTGTTTGTTACACGACTTGATCCAATGGTTATATTATATATAATGTGTCATACTGTTTCATCATGCCTTTAGTGGCTGATGCCAAAATAATATAATATCCATTAAAGACTTACTTATGCCTCTCTTAGTGAGTGCTTGCAGGACAATATTGCAGCTATCAATATGAGCTGCTTGTGGAGGGGATGGTGCACCTTGAAAGGGGGAAGTAGCATAAGTTGTACAAACAGACAATTCCCCTCTATCATAGACTGGAAAAAATATATATCGAAAACAGTACTGGGTGGACCAATTTGGGACATTAATTATGCCTCTGGTATATTCAAATAAATGAATACATTATATACAGTTTTTATTTTTATTTTTTAAACAATTACAGAAAACTGGTAGAAAAGGCGTAGAAAAAATGGTTCCATTTTATAGTACTTATAGGTATCACAAGCATTATAGAGTCAGGAAACCATGACACAAATTAACAACATTTAGTATTTGTTCAACAAGCAAATAGGTCTATTTCTGTTTTTCAAACTTTTTAGTTTTTTTTTTTTTTTTTTTAGTCATTTGAGGAGAGAGAAAGATAGCTCACAGTCAGTCTTAAATTTTTAATTCGTGAGGCTTTGTCTGCAATGTTTTCCACTGATTGTACATCTGAAGCAGAAACCAAAAAACCCTTACATCCCATATAATTGCCAGATCTGTCAAGCAATCGCATATAAGTGTGGATGTTGTGTGTGTGCATCCAAATTTATTGATATATTCTATTGCAATAGTATTAACTATTTGCAGAAGAATGTAACAGTTGTACAGAACCAATGCCAGAAAATTCAATTCGAATAGGCAGCTAGGAAATTCCTAGTGATTCAAATTACTGTAATTTAATTCAGGACAACTAAGTCCCCAGCCAGAGCCACTAGCATGATAGCATCAGAATATAATTCAAGTTTATTACAAAAACTCTTTATTTTTAGATAACTACTTTGAATATTATTCTTTCACCAGAAAATCCTCATTTATTTGTTAATTAAGATCTAGGGTCGGATTGAAATTCTTTCTATTATTAACTGAAGCCAGTGTTTTAAAAGATTCAAGAAATTTAGTATGGAGCCAGGCACATTTTAGGTACTGCGGTACTGCTGGGTAAGATGATACCAAAATACCTATGAACTTAGCAAATTCTGTAATTTTTGCAACTATACATATATGTATTTTACCCGACTGCAAAGAAGGAGCATTATTATAAATTTATCAACATGGTCATAAACCGAAATTCTTTTTCTTTTAGAAGATTAAATGTCATATTTCTAAAATTTTGTACAAAACCTAGAAATTTACATGCTGTTATGACAACAAACAGCTCTTGAAGGATGGTTGTTTAATTAAATGACATTTCAGTTATGTGACAACTTGTGCAACATTTCCTATATACAGTATGTCATATATGTTTATATTGCTGATAATAAGCCTTTGGATCAAAGGCAGTGGATAACCGGTTTCATAGTCTTGTAAAGGCAAATGGATCTGTATTGAGACCAAATGGGAGGCACTGAAATTTGTATAACTTTTCTTTGAAGAGGAAATAAATATACATTTATTTATAATTCAGATTCATATACCGGCAGTAAGAAGTAGACGTTTTCAAGTCTACTGTTGCTATAGAATAAAGCTATGTTTGTTCATAAATTTAACAGCTCTGTCCTGTTATTAACCTCTAATTTAGGTGTTATGAGTTTAACTGTTTCAAGTATACTTATGTAAGCAATACTTATTAGTTTCCATTAAGCTTTATGATAAGAAAAAAGCTTGGACAAAAATATTTTTACTATGTAACCATTCTTTGATAGCACCATTATAAAGTATTTTGTTAATTTTATTTGACAAATCAGTGCCTTGAGACTCAGAAACAATTGTTTTTCAGAATGGAAGATTGAAACGGGTGGTCATCAAAGAGTAGGTATTTTGCAACCAGAAATTCAGTCTAAAATAACTGAGTCTGTAGTGATTTGCTCCCATCTATCTAGATAGTATTGGAGTCTACCTGACCTGCCTGGTTGACGTACAGTGCCTGCGCTGTGTAGGATGTTTCCTGCTAGCTGGACGCTGCTGGTGGAACGCTGCTCTTGGGCCGATGTCTCAGGAAGTTCCTCTTGGGCTGATTTCTCTGGAAGTTGCTCTTCTGCCCTCTCTGGTGAGCTGCTGCTGCTGCTGCTGGTGACCGGAGTGGCTCTTTGTTTCAATTATGTTTTGGTTTATCCTTTGGCATTTTACTGGGCACGGCGGACTTCAAACTCTGTGAAGACAATTTCATAACAGCCTGGCTAGTTTTTATTTTTTCTGAAATCATTGCCAAACAGGAGACTGTCAATAGGACTGTTGTCCATCAATTCTTGGATATTTCATAGTGCATGTAGCAAAGTAAGTGCACTGAGCAACTTAGATAGGTATTCTAAAAATTTTAATAGTGTTTGGAATTTCCTTAATGACATTTGTCTGTGCCAGTCTCACTTGTAATAGTTGTCAGCTGTTTCTGTTCTTCAACTATATTGAAATATCATTTGAAAGCATTGCATTGTTGTTGTTGTTGGAGACTAGCTTGAATTTCAACATTCTAGGCGGGGTAATGGACAATTACTCGTATTTGCACTGAATGGTGTCCTTTGACAAACCAGTTAACAAGATGTTTTCCCATCTCATTGCAATCTCATCACAACAGATTATTAATTTTCAGACCCAAAATTATCATAACAGACTCGGAGAGAGGTTCACTTTCTCGCGGTAGGTACATCTTCCTTTTCTAACCTGGACCGGCGCCCCCCCCCCTTTCTGAATTTTTTCTGAAGATACTTCTTCCACCATCATCACAGTCTCCCTTAGTTCTGGGTCTGTCGCTGAAATGCAAAGAGCATATTTGTCAGCCTTCCGGTAGGTATACACAATATGTAACGTCCACACGGTAGACCTCTCGTGAATACTCGGGACTATTGTGTATACGTGCATGTGCATAACGTGCCATCGGTAAGCCTCTCGTGAATACTCTAGGCACAGCAAACATGCAATTGTCGTGATAATCACAACAAAATCGGCCACTGGCATGCCTCCCGTGCATGCTCTGGAGTCGAAGAAATGCATAAGACATGCTGTGAGTTACTGATAAACCTCTCGTGAATATTCTGAACTCGAAAAAATATAACCTCTTAAAGATAGGTACTGACTTAGTGGTCATTTCATCGGATAGTGTACAGTTTCTCGATGAATTGTTTTAAAAAACATCCAAAAGGAATTCTTCAATTTAACCTGTTAGGTATCTGAAATTTTATAAGGTTGGTTATTAAACTTACGTGAATGTGTTTCATCATCATCAGAATCAGAGTTAGACTCCGAAGCATATTGGACCAATTTTTCTAATTTTCTCATTTTAAACAATAAATCTACTTTTTTATATAGTTTCCTTTTGTTCATTTTGGATATTAACTATACAAAACATATAAAATGTGCGACGAATGTGGTAACGCTTTCGCACAAAAAAAATACAATGGCGGCGATCAAAGACGGAACAGGAAGCAGCGTGCGAGGATGACAGATAGGAGGTGTTTTTTCTCCTGTATTTACTTTAAATAATTGTGGTAACGTAGTAGCGCAAGAATATACGACTACAAGTTTTCTGGATCATGAGGACGAGGTGCTGAACTATAATTATAATCATCAACGTCAGCTATTTCAAGTAATTATAATTAAAGATAGCGCTAGCCCCAGCCTTGCAGTTTGAGTGATACACATAATACGAGAATGACTAAAGGTTGAGTGCGATGGCCAAGTCATTATGTGTTTAAAAAATAATTTGGTTTACTCTTTATTTGAGAACTATAAACTGTATTTTTCTATGGTTTTAAAATAAGCAAGTTGGTGAAAATCGAGTTCTATGGAAACCCCCCGGTACTGACAAAAATAACCGACTTGGTATAACATTGCATCTCAAACCTTTTTAGCATTACAAGAACTGCATTGCGTTGCGAGACTTGCAGCTTTTTACATGTAATGTTTTTGGTGGGATCTCATCACTTTTTGTAGGCAGTTCTTTTTTTTTCGGGTACTACTTCTTGTAATAACGCACTACTATCTTCATTTGTTTATCCTTCCTTGTCCATCGTCCATTCTCGTTCATCGCTCATCGTCCATCGTCCACTATCATCCATCGTTCATCCTTGTCCATCGTGTGCCATCCATCGTCTATCCTCGTCCACTATCCATCATCCATTCTCGTCTATCGTCCACCGTCCATCGTCTATCCTCGGTTATCGTCCATCGTCCATCCTCGTTCATCGTCTACAGTCCATCGTCCGTACCGACTGTCGTCGTCGTCGTCGTCGTCGTCGATCGTCGGTCGTCATCCGTCGTCCATCGTCGCCCATCGTTGAACTTCCGTCGTCCGTCTACCGTCTGTCGTCCATCGTACATCGTCCATCGTCCACCCTCCATCATCCGTCGTCGATCGTCGGTCATCGTCCGTCATCCGTCGTCCGTTGTCTTGTCCGTCGTCGGTCGTTGTCTTTTGTCCGTCGTCGCCATCGTCTATCGTTCGTTGTCCGTCGTCTGTCGGCGTTCGTCTTCTGTAGTCGTCCGTCGTCTGTCATCGTCCGTTGTCCGTCATCGTCCGTCGTCGAACTTCCCTCGTCAGTCATCGTCTGTCGTCCGTCGTCGAACTTCCGTCGTCATCCATCGTTTTTCGTCGGTCGTTCGTCTTTCGCCCGTCTAACTTCCGTCATCCGTCGTCGTCCGTCGTTCATCCTCCACCATCCATCGTCCGCACTGGGCTCGCGTGGGAACTAAGGCCCAAGGCCTCTTATTCTGAGAGGAGGCTTGTGCCCAGCAGTGGGACGCATATAGGCTGGGATGATGATGATGATGATGATGATCCATCGTCCGTCGCCCATCGTCCATCGTCCACACTCCATCGTCCAACGTCCATTTTCTACCCATCGTCCATCGACCATTATCCATTGTCCATCATCCATATTCCAATTTCCATCGTCCATCCTCGCGTCCACTCGCATCGCACACACATTCACAAACAAACGAACTTTGGTACTTATTACATTAGTAAGATAAACAATTTCATTTTAACCCTTAATACTCAGGTATTAAGACTCAACATTAATACGTATACAATACGACTACGTTCAATAAAGTCATTGCTGTGTAACTTTGTAATCGCTAGTATTTATATGGGATTACAAACTTACTTGTGCAGTTTATATAACTTTGAAACGTGACTGAAATCGCAACATTTTGGATTTTTTTGTGACCATGTAGGCTAAAAACTAATTATGTTTAAAATTTGGAGCTTGTGGGTCTGCTAGAAGTACCTTAGAATTATGATGATCAAAAGTCAGTGTATAGGTATGTCAGTGACAAAACTGAGGAACTTTAACATGTGATAGTTCTTAATCTACGTGTTCGAACTGAATGTAATTGATAATATATCTAAGTCCCATTAGGCTCTATAGGTAACTGAAAATTCAGGGTTCTAGCTTTAGCCATAACAAAAATACAGGGTGTTGAAAATAGCCTGAATGGCTTCGAGAAAAGTATGGTACGGCCGTGCCTTTGTTTTTTTTTGCTCGACTTGGCGGGGGCACTGCCGTGCCCCCAGATAACGCCCTTATTTTTGCGTCGGTGGTTAAAAAGGGCTGACAGACAGACAGGACGGAAAGGACATAAACTTGCTGTATCCCACTAATATTACAAATGCGAAAGTTTGTAAATCTGTTTGTTTGTTTATTACTTTTTGACGTCTAAACCTCTGAACCGATTTAGATGAAATTTGGTATACAGATAGTTTGTGTCCCGGGGCCTTCCCTGGGCACCTAGTTCGACAGCTCTTTTGAAAATATAGTAAGGTTTCTCAAAAACTTTTTTGATTAAGTGAAGATTTCCGGAAATAATCGCTCCCAAAGTAGCACAAATTGTGCCCCCCTCTATCTTGTAAACGGTTTGTCCAAAAAATATGCAAAAAATATGGAAAGGTCACGCTTAATAAATACTTTCAACGAAAATTGGTTTCAACATGATCGGATATACCGTTTTTAAGTTATTGCCGAAAACTGCGCTTCTCAACAAAAGGACGTAAGTGCCGTGAAGATACGTTCTTTTTCTGGTAATAGATTTGAATACAATAGTACCAAGTGTTTTAATTGTGTTATAACACACATAATATTACTTGATTTTTTTCGTAATGGCCACGGAACCCTGTCCCCCGGTTTTTTGAGACATTTTAAATGAGAATGTCGAGGATTTTCAAATTTTCTGAATGACGGACTAACTTTTTATCTCGATATTCCCACGGGATAGGGTTAAAATCTTGAAATAATAACCGTCATGAACTTTGGTATGAAGGTAGCTGGATGTCTAGAATATACGCTACTTTTTATCCGGATATTCCCATGGGATAGTTTTGTAACTAAGGGACCGCATACATCCCATCTGCAATACCCGGGTGTTGCAGATGTTTATGGGCGGTGGCGATCTCTTACCACCAGGAGACCCACTTGCTCGTTTGCCTTCCAGTGGAATAAAAAAAAAAAAAACCCCTGTATTATTAAATGACTAGACTGCCGATGAACTGACTTCATTTTATGCGCGTCAGCAAACGCAATAATCAACTTGTTCGTTTCGTCCTGTTATGCTAATTTCGGACATTTATATGAGCAAACAAGTTTATTTAAGACGTTCGATCGTCAAATTTCGAGAATCTGTGTGTCTTCGTCATCTTTGCTTTTGATGTTTCGCTAAATTCGTTGAAATGTTTTTCTTATAATTAAATCTTTGGTACCTTTCTGAGGGACTACTTATACGGAAATGTTTACCTTTTGCATGGTGTGAAATATTTTCAGCTTTGTGAGTGATTTTTTGTAAAATTTTGCGTGTTTTTGGGGTTGCCTAATTCGCCGACAAGTTTTACGCAGATTATTGTTTGGCAGACAACGTTTCGCCGAGTGTCGGTACGCCGATGGATTTATTCGTAGATATTGTTTTGTAAAATAACGTTTCGTAACGTAACTTTAAGCTCATTTAGTTAATTTATGAGCAAGTAAGCCGAACAACTATTAACCGAAATTCATTTAGCCTATTTAATTTTTTTTTTGTTTTATAAAACAACCAAGTCTCAACACGCTAGCATTTAACTTTTCGGTTACTCGCTCGCTGGCCATTCCCGAGGCACGCTCGCTTCGCTCGCTTGGCTCGGGCTTTGTAGGTGGTATTCTACCCAACACTCCTCCTTGTTAACGCTCGTCCTTGCACCTAACTACACTTTGATAACATTGTAGTCATTTCATTAAAATCAGTTGTTCCGTTAACAGAAACAATTACGAAAGAAACAATCGACTGAATGTAACATCATCGTTATTCTTCCTACTGACTTCTGGGTGAAACAAATAATAAGCGTAAAGAAATTATAACAAACAAAAATTAGATAGTAAAGTTGTCTGCGAAACAAAATCTGCGTAATTTAACTCGACGAAACGACGGTCACTGTTGTTCGGCTTGTTTGATTGTTCTTTTAGATAGCAAGGAGACTTCAGACGTAATTATGGTGAGTAAGTTTTCGATTTTTTTACTGTGTTTATGTTTGTGTGAAAGCAACGTGTGATGACATCTAAGTAATGGTGGAGGCATTACCTTTATTACAAGATTTACAAGCTTTTATTTAGCTTGTCCTGTGTCTTGTTGTTTTGTTGGGTCAAATCTTGCAAGTTCATCTTGACCCACTCCCAGTGGTTGGATTGACTTTAAATTTGGTGGGTACATAGCTTGTATTGAAAATGAAAATTTTGACAGAAGACTGGTGAGAAGTAGATCAAAATGAACTTGCAAGATTTGACCCAAAAACAACATCAACAAACGGGGCAAGTTAAAGAAATAAGTTTCTGTTAAACCTACTTACAAGTAAGCTAGTTAAATAAGTTTCTTCTAAACTTCTGACTGTACTTTTTTGTTGACTGTAGGTACTTACAATACAATACAATACAAATACTCTTTATTGTACACCAGAAATAATAAGCGATACAGAAAAACAGGTACACAGATAAAATACCACTGATACTTACGCCATCATTAAACTTAAAAGAAAAAGAAAGAAAGACAGAAATACATTTGTTCACAACACAGCAATGGACAACCCTACACAAGACAACAATACCTATTATTAAGTGCGACAGCATAGACAGGTAGTAAGATGTGTGTCATTGTGGTTGTAAATCGGACACTGGCTCAGCATGATTAAGCATGATGATGATGCAACATGATGACTTACATAATGTATGTAAAATTTCAAGTCAATCTTACCACTGAAAGTGGGTCAAAATCAAGTCAAAATGTACTTGTATTCGACCCAACATACAGGTCAAGTTAGATAAAAGCTTGTAGAAGTAAGTTTTGTTAAAAAAATATTTTTTGATACAAGCTTTTTTTTCTGACTGTCCTTTTTGTTGGTTGAACTTGTTTAGTCATCGAAGCTACATTATACGTTGAGGAGTTCCGTCTCGCAGACGATCCTGACTGAACCAGCAGGACGTCGCTATCAGATTATTGTACTGTCACTAGATTTACATCATAAATATGCCAAATTTAATAAATAATACATTCATCTGGGAGTGATATCCTGGTATTCCTACCGGGATCGTCTCCGCAGGATGGAACTCCTCAGTCGTTAATGGCATCGACTTGAAATTTAGTACGGAAGTGTAAGTAGTTTAGATTACAATGCATGCACAGTCAACGAAAAGTACAGTCAGCAAAAAAGTTGTCAGAAAAATGTATGTTCTATATTTAATTAATGTATTATCTTTCAGATGGACGTATAAGCTTGAAGGCGAGTCGTGTCGTGGAGAAAGTCGTCCTCTAAAGTTGTTTATTTTAAAATTTCTTGTAAAATAAATTATTTATTCGATGGGCTCGGTGTCTTAGATTTTTAATAAAGTGTTAAAATTATATTGGTGTTTTATTTGTCAATCTAGATTTTTACTCTGTTTTTCACTCCAAATGCAAAAAAAAATAGCAACATTGAAAACAATAGGGATGATGACGCCATTAAAAATAATTCGAAGGCACAACTCCAGTAAAAAACGCTTTATTTTAGCCCTAAAAATCAGTTAGTTGATTGAGTTGGCGAATAATGACGTCATAAGTCGCTATTGCCATTGAAACTGTATGTATCTGTTTTGACAGCTCATATAAAGTACGTCAGTTGATTGGTGGTGTGAACATCCCTATTAACCAGTTGCTAGGTATTAACTAGGTGTCTAAACTACTACGTTTCCGTACCAAATTTCAAGTCAGTGACCACTCGAATTTTACTTGCAAAATTTGAACCGCACATACATATACTCGGACACATATTCATTGAATGTTTATTTAAAGCTTGTAATAAAATCTTGTATTGTAGGTGGTAATAAACATCAATCATGAACTTAAATTCCTTGACGATATATAATCAGGATCGTTTCCGTAGGATGGAACTCCTCAACGATTAATGGCATAGACTTAAGGTTTGATACGGAAATGTAGTTTAGATGACAATGCAGGCATGGTCAGCAAAAAATATACCTACCTAGTCATGACCTAGTCATGAAAATAGCTTGTATTAAAAATGTAATTTACCAGGTTTAGGTTCCAGGATTTTACTACCAGATTGTCGTACTGTCACCAGATTTACATAAGTATGCCAAATTTCAAGTCAATCCAACCACTGGAATTTGGTCGAATCTAACTTGTAAGATTTGATTACAGACAGACAGACAACGGGACAAGTGGGTGACGGGGGTAGGCACCACATGGACATTCGACACTGAATAAAAGCTTGTAAAAAGTACTGCATTCTAGTCTCATCTGTTTTAATTTGTATTCTGCTGTGCTGATTATCCCTATCCCTACTATCCCTACTAATAATATAAATGCGAAAGTAACTCTGTCTGTCTGTCTGTTACGCTTTCACGTCGAAACCACTGAACCGATTTTGATGAAATTTGGTATATAGGTAGTTTGAACCCCAGGGATCAACATAGGATACCTTTTATTTCGGTAGAGGGCGCCACCGCGCGATAACCTAGATCCGCGCAGACGAAGTCGCGGGCATAAAGCTAAAATAGCCATAAAATAATGGGTTTGTAACTATGATTAAAATGTAAGCTTGATGAGTTTTAACCACAGAAAACATAAAAGAACTCGTGGTTTTAAATAGTTGTCCAGGGGACGTAACCATGGCAACGAGGTACATGAAGAAGTTGCTTGACCCTACTACAAATTTCCGCTGGACATTCGATCATGTATACAATTGAAATCATCTTTAGCCCCCGACACAAAAATAAGGGTATTTATAAGTTTGACACCAACGTCTGTCTGTGGCATCGTAGCTTTCAAACGGATGGACCGATTTAGATGCGGTTTTTTAAACCCCCGACGCAAAAAAGGGGTTTTATAAGTTTAACTGGTATGTGTGTCTGTCTGTCTGTGGCACTGTAGATCTTAAACGGGTGAACCGATTTTTTAATTTGAAAGAAGGTTTTTTAGCGATGGTTTCTAGAATGTTTTATCATTATCGGTTTAGCCGTTTTTGAGATATTGAACTTTGAAATAAAAATGTCGGGGGTTTTCCAAATTTTTGTTGGTTAGGTTAGGTTATTAACTTTCATATAATTTATTTCTATTTCTTTTTAACAGTAGGTACTGTAGTATACAGTCTGTAGATCTGCATAGATTACCGTTATATGGCGCTGAGACAAAAATTCTAAGTTTACATAATTCACTGATAGATGGCTCTATAATTAATATCCCTCTAAGTTCTCCATAATGCGCAGTTTTTCTGGTTGTTTCAGTGATAATTGAGAAGTTGCTTCGCTCTTGCGGTGACATTGAGAACATATTTGTGCTCCTGCGAAGTAAAAAGGGGAAAGATACTCGCACACGCCTCAAGGAGATAATGGATGACTTTGTAAGTTTAAGTGTGCCTATTAATTGGCTTTTTACCCGACTGCCCGAAGGAGGATTGTGTTTTTACAAGCTTTTCTTTAGCTTGTCCTGTTTATTATAAGTTTTTATTTAGTTTCATCAGTCTCGTTATCCGTCTGTCTGTCTGTAATCAAATCTTGCAAGTTAAATTTGACCAACTTCCAGTAGTCAAGTTGACTTGAAATTTGGAATACTTATGTGAATCGCGTGACAATACAATAATCTAGTAGTGACATCCTGCTAATCAAGCCAGGATCGTCTCCGCAGGACGGAACTCTTCAATGGTCAATAACATCGACTTGCAACTTTGTACGGAGATGTAGTATATTTTGGATGTATATAATAACATGTCCAGGCTTCATTTGAAATTGCTATTTTCAGGTATTTCATAGAGCGCATGCAGAGAACCCAAAGGGTGTCTTCAAAGTGGTGCCCATCGTTGGGGATATGGAGCTGCCGGGACTGGGCATCAGCGAAGAGGACAAGAAGATGCTCATGGCTAAGGTGAGAGAGACAGAGATAATAACTATGATGTGTTCCTCTTGTCCCTTAGGTCAGGGCTTGTAGTTGTGTTTTCCATTTGGCTCGATTCTGTGCGGATTCTTCCAGCTCTTCTCCAGGACAAATCCATACTAATATTATAAATGCGAAAGTATATGTTTGCGTGTTTGTATGTTTCTGTGTGTGTATGTGTATGTTTGTGTGCTTCACCGCCCTGCTAAATATATCCAAATTACCATAGGTGTCCCTACAACATTTGAAGAGTTCCCTCGATTTCCTTCGGATCCAATCATCACATCCTGACTTGGTGCTTATGAGACCTAATTGGAAGCGTTCCTAGACGAACGCAAAAAAAAAATTCAAATCGGTTCATAAATGACAGAATTCAGAGGTTACCAAAAATAGAAAAAAAGCATACAACCGAATAGATAACCTCCTCCTATTTTTGAAGTCGGTTAAAAATAATGATAAATAGGTATTAAGTTGCTTATGACTTGTAAAACTCCAGGTGACAGTTATAATAAACGCAGCAGCCACTGTCAAGTTCGATGAGAAACTGTCGGCGGCCACGGCGATCAACGTTAGAGGCACACGGGGCGTCATCGCCTTCGCCAAGGAGTGCAAGAACCTGAAAGCGCTCACACACATCTCTACGGCGTTTGCTCATTCACATCACAAGAGCATTGAGGAGAAGTACGTATTGATTACTTGTGTTTACCCCTGGCTTCGTACGCGTAAATCATTAGATTCGGAAGTTGCGTTTATATTCCTATAGTTCCTATAGTAGCGCCGTTCGCAAGACCGGCAATTTTTGCTGATTTAAGACCATTTCGTGACATAACTAATTTCGTACTTTTTAATATCTTTTTTTTTGTTATGCTACGCTACTTTGTCACGAATAAATGTTTTATTTATTTATTTCTATCTTTCTTTTTTTCTTTTGTTTCTTTCTTTTTTCTTTTCTTTCTTTAGTAAAATTTCCGAGCGAATTTCCAGTTACGTCATGCACCTTCATTTGAGTTGCATGGAAAACACCCATGCAAAAATTTAGATGTTGCCATCAATTTTGTTTTACCACTTTGTCCGTCTGATAAATTTTAATAACCGTGTGAGTCACAACTTTCTAGCAGTAACAGTCCTAAGCTTAATCGTGAACGGACAAGGCGAAACTGTAAAGGGCTGCGAATACGAAACCCCAAAGATTTATCCCTCAAATTGATTTTGTTGCTAATCCCTATTTCAGGTTTTATGAGCCGCCGATGTCCGTGGAGGCGCTAGAGGCGGTTGCGGCCATAGACGAGGGTCTGCTTGAAGACATCACGCAAAAGTAAGACTTGTTTCTAGCGACATCTCGTGGTGAGTAGGGAATACTAAGCTTGGTGTATTGTAATTGTATAGTATAAGCATACCTGAATGAGCTTTACTCTGGATAAAACTCGAATGGACGGGTTTTCCCAGAGATAGTAAATAAATAAATGTAAAAGTTTGGAAGTCTGTTTGTTGGTTTCCTACATCTTTAGTACCTATAGTACACAAATTCGGTATACAGTTTGAGTGCCGAAGAAGGACATAGGATTTTTTCCCCCCGCATAATTCCCGCGGGATAGCCATAAACGGATTCTACGCAAATCGGAGACTTGTAACATAAAAAAAGCTTGATTAGAATTATTGAAAGTTATTTTCTCTTTACGCCGTAAGACATTAGCTTTAATATTTAGCGGCGATCGATTGCTCCCTCAGAATGATGACGCTTCTATGTAACTAGCCCTAACACAGGCCTTGGTCTTTTTGGGCTGTTACTGCACACTTGTCTCTAAACGCTTATCTGGAGCAATATCACAATAAGTCTTAATATTAGTGAAATACTAACTGTATCAATGTTATTGAATGAATAAATAAATATGTCATTGCAGGCTGCTCGGCAAGTACCCCAACACGTACTGCTTCACTAAGGCCGTGGCGGAGGAGGCCGTCCGCAAGTTTGGGGAGGGCATGCCCATCTGCATCGTACGGCCCTCTATCGGTGGGTTCTTGTCACTAATCACATCCCTACTTAATCCAATCTTAATATTATAAATGCGAAAGTAACTCTGTCTGTCTGTCTTGTTACGCTTTCACGCCAAAACCCCTGTACCGATTTTGATGGAATTTGGTACAGAGATAGAATAGACCTTGGGAAAGAACATATGCTATCTGTTATGGCGAAAAAGAGGCTTTAAGGGGTTGGAATAGGGGGTGAAAGTTTATATGTTCGAAGTTCGTCGCTGTCGAAAATAAAACTATGAAACTTGGCATTGAAGCACTTAATAAGAAAAATGTCGGTTTTTTCAACATAAGATACCTTTTATTCCGGTAAAGGGCGCCACCGCGCGATAACCTAGATCCGCGCAGACGAAGTCGCGGGCATAAACTAGTATTGAATAACTATTTTTTGGCAATTACATCCCACAAAAATATTTCATGTTAAATGTTGCCAAGACGAGACCGTGTAGCTCGCATTGTCAAAAAGTAATCAGATCTCTTGTAGAGCCAACTTTCTAACCCTACGTGCCCAACACTAAATCTATAAGCCCTCATTTTACACTAAAGTTGCAACGAAATACTACAGTAACTAGTAGCTCGTAGCGAGTAGTTCGTAGCGCGTAGTAGCGTTTTCCCACTATTAATCGCGTACACGTGCAAAACGTGGATTAAACTGGCGAGTCAGCCGCAATAAAAGGGGCATAGCATGTGAAGAATTGCTTCCACTGTTGCTATTTCATTTCCTCGCCATCGAAGTGAAAAGCAGAGTGTAAAACTCAGCATTAACCCCATTTTCCCCTCGACGTGTCTATTCACCCTCGCCGTACCGGCTCGGGTGGCTATATGAACGTCTCGGTTAAAAGACTCGTTTCATGCTCTTGTACAATCTACTATTCACTGGTACTTATGTTGCTTTTTTTTAGTTGTGTCTACGTACGAGGAGCCTGTGCGCGGATGGACGGACAGTATGTACGGGCCAGCGGGAATTATGATCGGCATCGGGACTGGGGTGCGTAGACCATTTATTGTGTCCCCAGTCCATACTTACTTATATTTTTCGCTGCTCAGATAGGTACAGGCTTATTAGGAAGAGAAGACATGGCCGAATCTACATTTCAAAGTTTTTATTTAACTTGCCTTGTACTTATACAGGATGTCTGCGGCTAAGTGCGAGTAGAACTGAACCCTGCATTTAAAGCCTTATATAGAGACACCCTATATATGTGTGTAATTTGAATGTCAATGCAAGTAAAGTCAACAAGGAACACAGTAAGCGTATTTATCTTCCCAACCCCCGGAGTACTTTTTAAAGGACTTACTGTAATTTTACACTAAACTCTATCAAAAATGACATAAAGTTTGATGTATTCTTAATGCCGTGCTAATAGTTATTTGTGACGGCATCCAGGTGCTCCGCACGATGTACATCGATCAGGAGAAGCAGGCGGACATGGTGCCGGTCGATCTGGTGGTCAACGCCGTGCTCGCCGCCACGTGGCACACCGCCAAAAGGTTCCGGGAGAAGTGAGTGTAGCGGCGACATCTAGTGGTTTCATGAAACTGCCGGATTGAAAGTATAGTGGCGACATCTAGTGGGTTTATGAAACTGCCAGGTTGAAAGTACAGTGGCGACATCTAGTGGGCTTATGAAACTGCCGGGTTGAAAGTATAGTGGCGACATCTAGTGGGTTTATGAAACTGCCGGGTTGAAAGCATAGTGGCGACATCTAGCGGGTGAAGCCGTGGTGCCTTAGAGGTTTGACCGATGGCTTTTCCAGCAGAGTTCAAACCTCAGGTTCAAACCAGAGGCCTTATCGCCTAACGTTTCCGACAGCCGCGATCGCAATCAAATGACAGCTTTTGTATGCGAAATCTGTCATTTGATTGCGATCACGAGCGTCAAAAACATTAGGCAATACGGCCTCTGGGCTCACTTATGAGAGTAGAATCGAACCTTGAATTTAAAGCCCCGTATTCAGAGACTCCCTATAAGTGAGTATAGTGGTGGCGACATCTAGTGGGTTCACAGAGAAATTGCCGTGTTGTAAGTGCCATCTTGTGGAGATGCTATTACTTATAAGTTAGATACAGTACTAACCTAACCAATTTAGAAAAATATCTCAAAAACCGATGAACCGATCTTTATCAAGTTTAAACTAAGAACTACCGCAAAAAACCTTTCACGTAACCGCATCGAAATCGGTTCGAAAGTTTGTAAGTAGAAATGAGTTTGCAGGAACACTCTTACTAACGAAATACTTATAAACCACTAGCTTTTGCCCGCGGCTCCACTCGCGTGGTATTCGGTTATCGCGTGCTGTTCCCTCGGGAACTGCGTTTTTCCGGGATAAAAAGTAACCTATGTCATTCTCTGGACCATTAACTATCTCTATGCCAAAAATAACTTTGATCCGTCGCTCCGTTATGGCGTGAAAGACGGACAAACACACAAACACACTTTCGAATTTATAATATAAAGTATGTATTACAGTCAAACGTCAGACATCCCAATCTACAACTTCGTGTCGGGCGCGCAGAACCCGCAGACTTGGGGGTCCTTCATCGATCTCAACCAGAGGCACGGCATCGACAAGCCCACCACTAAGGCTGTTTGGTAAGTATATCGGCTATCGACTCCTGATGAAAACACTTTCGTCTTTTATCGTTGCCCTTCGAAAATGTTTTCACCTCACTAGCTCAAATAAGTTTTTGGTAAAAAAAATCATTTTTATTTTTAACTAGCTTATTGTCCGCGACTACGTCTGCGCGGATTTAGGTTATTGCGCGGTGGCGCCCTCTATCGTAATAAAAGGTATCCTATGTTGATCCGTGGGGCTTAAACTATCTCTATGCCAAATTTCATCAAAATCGGTTCAGTGGTTTCGACGTGAAAGCGTAACAGACAGACAGACAGACAGACAGACAGACAGACAGACAGACAGACAGAAAGAGTTACTTTCGCATTTATAATATTAGTAGGAAAGTAGGGATAGGGGTAGGGGGGGGGGTGGGGATATAAGTAAGCTTTTTTTTGCTGACTGTACTTTTTGTCAATTGTACTTGTACTGTCATCCAAACTACATTTGCATACCAAATTTCAAGTCGATGCAATTAACCATTGAAGAGTTGGGTCCTACGGAGACGATCCTCGTTGGACTACTAGGATGTCACTACTAGATTAAGTATTTGTATTGTCACCAGATTTACCATTCACTGATAAATTTGATGTGACAGATATTTACGATGGCGTCTCTGTTTGTTTTATCCGAATAAACAGAGACGTCACCACATATATCTGTCACATAAAATTTATCAATGAGTGGTGAGACTCACATAAACATGCCAAATTTTAGCCAATCCAACCACTGGAAGTGCGTCAACTTGCAAGATTGACACGTACATATGTCGGCGGCCGATCGTAAAATCCGCCAGATCACGATATTCCTCCACATCATGAAATGGCGCTATTTCATGATATGCCTAAAAGTTGAGAAACAATACGGCAGATCGATTAAAGCAACGCATTAGTCGATATTCCTAGCTTTATATCGGGCATATCGTAATATGCTGGAAAATAAAAATAGTTAGGTACGACGAGCGAAGCGAAGAGTGGTTAGTATGCATTGTGACCAGAAACGATATGGCGGTGTTTCATGATATGCTTAGGAATTTCATGATCTGCCTAAACGTCACTAGGCAAATCGTCAAACGGTGAGTTTTGAACGATATGGCGGATGTCCCTTAGCCAATTCATGAAATGGCGCCATTTCTAGGAATTTCGTGATCTGGTGGATTTTGCGATCGGCCGCCGACGCATATACGTAATTGGAAGGACTGAACTGAGATATTGAAGAGTTTGTCGGTACAGGTTAATATCTAAGGCTTATTTTAAAGTCAATGATTATATCATGGACAAGGATATTTGGAAATAATTCCGATCCGCATTAACGATCCCTTCAAATAGCGAAAATAGCGAACCGTATATCATTTAATAATATTGTAAATCGGTTTAAAAAAATACCTCGTTGATTTTCTTGCCGGATTCTTCTCAACACAGGTTTTTTCCGAGCCGGTGGTAGATTTTTTTTGACGTTCATAAGTGCTTGTTATAGCCTAAATAAATTTATTTATTCATGCATTCAATTTAGGGTTCAAAACAACGCGATATCCGCAACAGGCTTCGTCAACAGGACAAATTGTAGATCCGCAACAGGCTTCGTCAACAAAACAAATTGTAAATCCGCAACATGCTTCGTCATTAGTCTAACCTAAATAGCCTAAATTGAATAAAGAGATTTTGACTTTGACTTGACTCAGGTACTACGGGCTGACGCCGACGAGCAGCTACTGGCTGTTCCTGGCGCTCAACTTCTTCCTGCACTACCTGCCGGCGTGCGCCATCGACGCGTTCTGTGCGCTCACGGGACGGAAACGAGTGTGAGTACAGTGCTGTCAACTGAAACAATGAGGGCTATCGTTTTTTATCTCACCAGACGGCGCCACTGTTGCGTGAGGTTTTTAAAAGTCTGTTATAACGGCCGTGAAAACAAAGTTTAGATTAAAATCATATTTAATACATCTTAAAACAGTACCATAAAAATATCGAGCAACCACAGTGTTGCGTAGTCCCGTTTTGGTCGGAAAAAAGGGAGGACAAAAGTTTCCGAAAGAGAAAACTGTCTCAAAACACTGAAATTCATTGCCCCTTAACGCATAATTGCCATAATTAATTTCAGGTAATGCAAAATATTCACAAAATTATTCTAATTATAAATAAATCCGTGTACCTCACCCAAAAACTACGAGTATGATATTTGACATTTCGTTGACCTCACGCTACACTAGCGCCTCTAGCGGTGAATTCATACGCGATAGCCCTCATTACTTTACTCCAGTGGCGTAGTTAACCAAAGGCCTTGGGGCAAAAAAATAAACTAGGACCCAACTAAACTCATATTAAATGATAGTGTAACGGATAACTCATGTCTTAAAGCGTCTGGCGGTGGCGCGTAGTGCGCGTGTTGCTGCAGCCGCCGTGTCGCGTGCTCCTTTGAAGAAGGGCTACGAAATAGCCCGAAACATGTCGAGCTAAACTCGATTTAAGACGTGAGTTATCCGTTACAACATCATTTAATAGTTTCATGTTCAAAACCCCAACTGAACTATTTAAAATCGTTTGTTCCGTATTTCGAAAGTGGGAGAAATTTTCACTGGTTCAATTTATAGTTTTGTAAGTAAGTCAGAGCTTGGGGCCCTCCGGTAGCTACGCCACTGCTTTGCTCACCCGCAACCTTATGACAGCTACGTTTATCCAATAAACGTGTGTTCATGCAGTTTCTCGCTCAACTCGTGCTATTCCACTACACCACCACTGGACAGGAGACTAGACACGAATTTCTCCTATGCACCAACATTTCAACTTGCATTCTTTTCATAGTCACTTTAGCAGCGACACTAACGCCATCTATGTTATTAATTTCTCATCGAGATACATCAAACACTCCCCTCGGAACTATCCGCTCACCAGGGACAAGAGATCCAGCGGTGGTGTAGAGGAATAGCACGCAGCACGGATTGCTGCGGACCTGGGTTCGATTCCCAACCCTGGTCTATTTTTCTGGTTTTTCTGTGCATCCATGTTTCAGCTTCTGTTTTCGTGTGAAATATACCTATAAACTTAAACGATGACCGTAAAAGTACAAAAATTTGGAGTAAAAATACAAAAAGAATCATAAACTTTTACTTTAAATAATTTTGACCCAACAGCATGCTGAAATTCTACAACAAAGTGATACATCTCGCAAAAATTCTGTTCTACTTCACGATGCAAGAGTGGCGCTTCACGGACCACGGGGTGCGCGCCATGTGGGGCGCGCTGGACGCCGACGACCGCGTCGTGTTCCCCTTCAACGTCGCGGAAATGTCGTGGGACTATCACGCTGAGACGTTCCTAGTCGGTGAGTGACGTGATGTACCTATCTTCTTCTTCTCTTTTAAAATATGGCTTTTCTGTCCTAATTAATAGGACAATTTTAACAGTGTCTAAGTATTCTCTTTGAGAAGCAACGTTGTACGGTGATTGTAGTTTTTGTAACTTGATAGTAAAATTCCAGAAACCACGTGGAGACAACTTGCTCATTAAAAAATGTCAGACACGAGAGCAATATAGAATTTTGAGATCATTGTTCACTGTTAAGGTTAATCGCCGCATAAAACACTATCAAAATTATACTTCATTGCTTCAACTAACCAAAGAAACAGAAATAGCAAAAATTAGATATTGTCTACACCCGCCATGTTCGAATGCCACAAATCGAATCGATGTGATGTATCGCAGCCTGACATAATATGTCGCTGCGACGTCAGAGCCATGTTTCCCTTCAACGTCGGGAAATGTCGTGGGACTATCACGCTGAGACGTTACTTGTCGGTAAGTGACGCGATGTGCCGCAGCGTGACATAATATGTCAATGGGACTTCAAAGCCATGTTTCCCTTCATCGTCGCGGAAGTATCGTGGGACTGTCACGCTGAGATGTTCCTTGTCGGTGAGTGACGTGATGTAACGCATCGTGACATATTGATACGCGTGGACAGAGTCATGTATCCCTTCGACGTCGCAGTAACGTCATGGGATTATCATGCATGCGACTAGGTACGCCTATCTAGGCTCAATCAATCTTCCCTGTAGGGACCCATAACATTTCGCCTATTAAATGTCTGCTTTTGTCTCATATTGGAATTATTACGTTTCATACTTTCTCAACAGGACTTCGAGTGTACCTGGTGAAAGATGACCTCTCCACGCTGCCGGAGGCGAGGAAGAAGTGGACCAGGTGACAAATTACTCTTCTTGTTGTTTTAGTCTTACAATATTTGTCATTTATTCGTATCTATTTGTGCTGTGTTGCGGATCGGCAAGCGCAGCGTAGAAGATCCTCCAACGAGATAGACGGACGACCTGTAGGGATACTACGAAATTCGGAAATCGAAGTTATTATCGTACCATCCTGTCCATAGTAATATTATAAAAGCGAAAGTGTGTTTGTGTGTTTGTATGTTTGTCCATCTTTCAAGCCGTAACGGAGCGACGGATCGACGTGATTTTTGGCATAGAGATAGTTTATCGGCCCGAGAGTGACATAGGCAACTTTTTATCCCGGAAAAAAGCGCAGTTCCCGAAGGAACAGCGCGCGATAACCGAATACCGCGCGGGCGGAGCCGCGGGCAAAAGCTAGTACTATTTTATACGAGAGTGAGAGGGACGGTACGCTAACGAACTTCGATTTTCGCGTTTCTCTCTACTGGTTAAACTTGGTTCACGTTGGATGCAGGCCGGTTCCAACCGGAGCAGCCATGTCAGGTTTTAGAATAGGACCCAACTCTTTCCGTGGGTGTTGTAGAAGATGAATAAGGGATCTGATATAAGAGTTAGCAGCGCTCTAGATTCTCAACTATGCAACTGCATTACGAACTCGAAAATGGTTTAAAAAACATATTTTTTTGGTATAATATGAGCTGAACGTAGAAATTAAAGAAAGAAAGATTTATTTTGGCTCCATAAGTACCAAGCTTGCAATAGTAAAATAGAAGACTAAAACTAGCACTAAAACTAAGTTACTTGGTGACACGACAGGATAGCAACAATACCTCTCCTTGCAGTCGGGTAAAAAGGGTCTCCACTCAGAAAGTGTTGCCGCACATACATTACCTTTAATATTTACTAGGTACATTTCCACTATAGGTACCAGTTCAGATGCTCAAAATAAGACATTTCACCAAAAAATAATGAATTATCTTCGATTTTGTAAAAAAATAATGTTGGTACATACTTAGTATTTTAAAAAAGTGGTTTTTTGAACCAGCGGAAATTTTTATCATTTTCGTAAGGAGTTTCAGAGTGATTTTATTTCAAAAATCGACTCTGGTCCAGAGATTGCACATTTTTTTTTCTTCCACAGGCTCTACTATTTGCATCAGTCAGTCAAGTTGGTAACGCTGGGATTGCTCCTGAATTTGGCTTACATTATACTTCGGTGTTTAGTTAGAACTGTATTTGATTAGCCGTGTCTTTAATTGGATAATTTTGGGTGATATGTGGAATACTAACTGCCATACTTAGAGATTAGAAACTGTTATGTCCGTCCACTATTCGTAATATAAGAGTTTATTTAGTTAGGTACATTATATACCGCTATTATTTGTTATAATTAAATGAAATGTCAATTTTAATTTAATATATTATAGGGAAGGTATCTTTTTGTACAGTAAATCAATTTGCTCAAATATTAAAATGAAATAAATAAAAGTTATTAAAAAAGTCTTTGTTTTCTTTTATACTCATACTACCTACTTAGCGGAGCCAGCCCAAATTTCATGCAAATCGGCCCAGCCGTTTAGGAAGAGTAAGGTGACACACACGTACAGAAGAATTATATTAAGAAGATGGGGGAAGGTCAAAATTTGGTTGCAATATAATAATAATAATTATAGACCAGAGAGATATATGTTTTATGTATAACAGTGTTCCGTTGCCTACCTTCCGGCCTCAGTATCAGATCAGTTCGAAAAAATCACTAACTTAAAGTAAGGACGATTAATACATCATCCTTGCTTAAAGCTTCTTCTTATAGGTAGAGTCATTCACGATGACGCGTGCCGTGGTTCTTATTACAATGTCATTAATGGCTATTTTTTACAAAATCACGCGTCTTCGTGGATGGCACTAGGATAGTCGCTTACTTATATTAATTATCTATCATGATCATTTATGGCCGCGCGAGCATTACTTAGTTTCTGACAAGTTCTTCATTAGGTCAATCAACTAAATTATCTTAAATAAGTTGATCTTAAGTAAGTTTTTGGTAAAAATTTAATGTTTAATTCTATTTTTTTGGCTGGCTGTACTTTGTGTTGACTGTACTTGTATTATCACCCAAACTACATTTGCATACCAAATGTTAAGTCGATGCCATTAACCATTAAAGAGTTCCGTCCTGCGGAGACGATCCTGGCCGGACTACCAGGATGTCACTACTAGATTATTGTATTGCCACGCGATTTACATAAGTATTCCAATATTCCAAATTTCAATCCAATCTGACTACTGGAAGTTGGTTAAATTTAACTTGCAAGATTTGATTACAGACAGTCAGACAGACAGACAGACAACGCGGGACAGGTGAAACTAAATAAAAGCTTGTAAAATGCCAAAATCACTATAGATAGGCGTGCTTATAAAATTTAAGGGTTGCCCTCGATTTTCCTTGGAATCCCATCATCAGATCTTGACTTGGTAATAATGGAATCACCTCGGAAGTTTAACGTGTTATTTAAAACAAAAATAAAATTGAAAATCGGTCCACAATTGGCGGAATTTTTGCGGAACAAACACAAAAAAAACATGCAGTCGTATGAAAGCTACTTTTTTTGAAGTCGGTTAAAAAGTGTCAAAGTGTGCCATATTATTTGTATTATCTAAAACTAGTAATTCTTGTATATAATATACTAGCTTATGCCCGCGACTTCGTCTGCGCGGACCTAGGTTATCGCGCGGTGGCGCCCTCTACCGGAATAAAAAGTATCCTATGTTGATTCTTGGGGCTTAAACTATCTTTATACCAAATTTTATCAAAATCGGTTCAGCGGTTTCGACGTGAAAGCGTAACAGACACAGAGTTACTTTCGCATTTATAATATTAGTAGGGATGATTTCGAAGATCTCGGAAACTGCTCCAATGATTTCGATGAGATGTTATGTAGGGGTTTTCGGGGGTGAAAAATCGACCTAGCTTGGTCTTATCTTTGGGAAAACGATTGGTACCGTGTTTTAGCCCGAGCTGAGTTCGGTCACCCAGATATGAATTATTAATTTATAACACAAAAAAAATGTTCCATAAGATGCGCACTCTAGTGGTGAGTTGTGGAAACAGTACTTCAAAGTTTTCTCTACTCGTCAATAGATGTCAGTAAAACTTTAGTATGGCTATTTGTCACTAGATGGCGCTGTATAACAAGTACAACTACTAGACACAAGATGGCGCTATTAATTATGTTACAATTTCAATGTGATTTTATGTAGGTGTTTTCGGGGGTGAAAAATCGACCTAGCTTGATCTTATCTTTGGTACCGAGTTTTAGCCTGAGCGGAATTCGGTCGCCCAGATATTAATTAATAACACAAAAAAAAAATGTTCCTTAAGATGCGCCCTCTAGTGGTGAGTTATAGAAACAGTACTACAAAGTTTCTTCTACTCGTCAATAGATGTCAGTAAAACTTTAGTATATCTATTCGTCACTAGATGGCGCTGTATAACTAGTACAACTAGTAGACACAAGATGGCGCTGTATTACTAGTTCTGCTATTTAGCACTAGATGGCGTTTAACTACAGCATGATTAGCCCCCTTCAAGGAAAAATGTTTTCGTACTAATTTTTTACAGTGTAAATCGGTTCAGCAGTTTAGACGTGAAGAAGTAACAAACAAGCAAACAGACTTACTAACTTTCGCATTTATAATATTAAGTGGGACATGTGTAACAAGACTCATTGTTTGCCACCGAACTTAGTTTAGCGCAATGGGATAATTATCAGGAAATCGAAGGTCAATAAAATAAATGTTATGCAAATAGAAACCACAACTATCAAACTTAATACGAACATTGCAAGTTAAATAAAAGATTGTAATAATCAGAAGCGATTTATTCATATACATAAATGTACCTAATTATAATTATGATACAAGTCGATTTACAAATCACTATATACAAATATTATCATGTACGTTATACGTCAAATAACCCATTGTTTCAGCTCGTCAACCAATGAGGGTATCTGACAGACTTGAGGTTTCCTCACGATGTTTTCCTTGACAGTCTTACTCAGCACGCGCTCGTGCCTAATTTCAAATGTAATTTCGCACATAAGTTCCGCAAAAGTCTGGGTTTTCAGTTATTTAATTAACACCTAGTTGTATTTCAAATATGTTACTGTTACTAAAAATATTTGTATTGTATTGTATTTTCTGTTTACAATACTCTACTTACAAACTAAACTAAAACTTTGGGGCACTTTGACATGTCATAATTGACACCTGTCAACATGGAATGTAAACAATATACTAAAGTCCCTGTACGTTACATAGTTTAGTAACTAGCTAGCTAGTGCTGCATAAACGTAGGGATTATAATCTAGTCGCGTAATTTTTAAAATTCATAATAATGTTTGTCATAATTGTTGTTAGTTATATTTGTTTCCCGCCGAAACCGTAAATTTCGCGGCAAAATTTAAATGGTCAAATGTAGGACTCAATAAGTTAGGTTAGTTAGACAACTTAGACTTCTGACAAACATTATGACTTCCAACAATTAGTCGATATGGACCCACAAACGTGACATTCCGCTTCGGCAATCATCGTGTCTCTAGCTGGTCTTGCACTTTAATGTGGAAGGTTCTATACTTTGTTCAGATCAAGTGCCAAGGACGGCTAGAGTTGCGATGACAGCCAAAACGCCTCTCCCCTCTGAAAAATAATCCTAGATACGCCAATGTGAAGTACAGTAAACGAAACGTATTTAGGCCAAATGAGCGAATCCTTTATAGTACAAGATCCTGCCGTACAATTCTGCACACGTTACGTTATTTAATCCTCGACGCAAAAAGGTTGTTATAAGTTCGACGCCCAAGTGTCTGAGGCAGGTAGCCTTTGGGGGTTAAGAAAATTGTACTATTTTTAACAAACGCTTTTTTTCACAGTATATTTTACATCTAAACACAATAGTATTACTTACATATTTTATTCCAAAATTTGGCAGCCTGATGTTACAAATCGACCGCTTAATTTGTCAACCTTGTATCTGGCCATATTAAATTGCTTTTTCACTTCGCATGCTCTTAAAATGTTACCTTAGTCTCTGCATATCGGGACTAAAGCTCCTTTTTTAGGGTTTCGTAGCCAAATGGCAAAAACGGAACCCTAATAGTTTCGCCATGTCTGTCTGTCTGTCTGTCTCTCTGTCCGTTCGTCCGCGGCTTTGCTCAAAGACTATCAATGCTAGAAAGCTGTAATTTTGCACGAATACATTTATAAACTATGCCGACAAAACAGTACAATAAAAAAGAATAAAAAAAAATTTTTTTTGGAGTACCGCCCATAGACGTAAAGTGTGGTGATTTTTTGTGTTGATATGTTGTATAAAATTCGGGTAGATATGAGGTTGCAAAAGTAAACGGTCGAAATCTTATATTTACTACACATAATTATGTTATCTCATTGGACACAGCCAAACAAAAGTGTTCACAAATACTTTTTTATAACAAACGTCAACAACAGTTAGCTGCTACCTTTCAGTGGCGCCATCTGGCGATAACTTACTGTCACAAAACCCTTTTCTTGCAATAAGTCATAGGTAGTCCCACGAGAGTTGAAGCACAGTATTTATAAGCTAAAGCAATAGGGAAACTACGAACAAATCGATCGAAACGAATACACTCACTCACCCCCTTAGAGGCCGTGTAGAGCGCGCGTCTGTGTGAGTGTGTTCGTTTTGATCGTAGCTTCGTAGCTTCCATACTGCTTTAGCTTATATATTATATCGCCTATACAGGCTGGCCCATTTATGTCGGTCAGTATGGGAAAGTCTGAAACTATACCACATACGAAAATGTCTTCTTAGGAACCATGACATCGATTTTACCAGCAAAGAAGTACAAACAACCATAGAGACAATTTTACATGTCAGAATTTGTTGAATATTGTAACGGTGGACACTTCGAACACCTACTAAATAAATTAAAGTATGTGAAAACAATGCATTTTATTCATTTTAGACATAATGTTTCATAAAGACATTTACTGCTTAAGACGTACACAATCGATATCTAAATAGAAATAGTGTAAGTTTTTTTTTTTCAAAACAACCGGGTTCGATTCCCGAGCTGAGTACAGGTTTTTTTTAAATGCATGAATGCAGTTTTTCTTGTTATTAAAATCGATGTCATGGTTCCTAAGCAGAAATTTTCGTATGTCGTATAGTTTCAGACTTTCCCATACTGACCGATATAAATGGGCCACCCTGTATACTCTGCCTATACATATCGGTGGCGCCATCTAGCGATATTTTACAGTAAACCCTTTGCAATAATCTCCAAGCTCTAATGCTCATGTCCCATGGTGAGGAAGGCTGGTAGCATGGCGCCGACGGCCAGTATGACCACCTCGCAGAGGGGCAGTCCGCCGAACCCTTTGCCCCCCTCCTGGGTGGGCAGCAACGCGTGCGTGTGCGACTGTTGCGTGAGTTCGGGGAGCACGTGGACCGTCGCCACGTAGAGGAACGTGCCCGCTGAGAATAACATGGCTATGCCTGGAAACAAATAGTAGATTGTATGACGAGAGCATAAAACGAGCTATTACTAGCTATATATTTCACACGAAAACACAAGCCGAAAATGGATGCACAGAAAAACCAGAAAAATAGACCAGCGCTGGGAATCGAACCCAGGTCCTCAGCATTCCGTGCTGCGTGCTATTCCCCTACACCACCGCTGGACAGGAAACCAGACACGAATTTTTCCTATGCACCAATATTTCGACTTGCATTCTTTTCATAGTCACTTTAGTAGCGACACTAACGCCATCTATGTACTAGTTTCTCATCGAGAAACATTTTTACATACCCATCGGAAGTATCCAATTTATAATTTGAAGACGCGTGAATCTTTAAGATCATTTTTTAAGGAAACTGGTATCCTAACCCTGCCGTCGCTTTATGTTTTTGAAATAATCATGTACGTTAGGAAGAACATATGTGATTTTCCCACTAACGTCGATAAGCCAAAGGCTACTAGAAACACAGGGAAGCTTAAAGTACCATCTTACAGACTGGCTAAAACCAAAAAGTCGTTTTTGGGAAGTTGCATACGTTTTTATAATAAAATCCCAAAAAATATTACTGAAGAAACTGATACAAAATTTAAATCTACTGTCAAAAAGACATTAATATCTAAGGCTTATTATAAAGTTAACGATTATATCATGGACAGGGATATTTGGAAATAATTCCGATCCGCACTAGCGATCCCTTCAAATAGTGAACCTACTGTGTTAAAAATAAAATTGTGTTAAATACTTGTAATGTATAGTACATAGATATCATTTATAAATATTGTGAATCTGTTTAAAAAAAAAAAATAACTCGTTGAGTTTCTTGCCGGATTCTTCTCAACAGAGGTTTTTTTCCGAACCGGTGGTAGATTAAAAAAATGACGTGTAAAAGTGCCCATTGCGGCCTATTTGCTGAATAAATGATTTGAATTTTGAATTTTGAATCCGCTCACCAGGGACAAGAGATGTCCGTATTAAGCAATCAAATAAAGATTACTATTTGGAGTCTTTTTGTATTTTCTATTCGAAAAATAAATAAAAAAAGCGTGAAAAAAAAAAATTTATAACAAAAAATAGAACCGACTACAAAAAACCATGAAAATAATTTTCTACCAGTCTGAAGTCGGTGCCTCAGCACGAGCCAGCAGGAGTGGACCATAATCGTCTACCTCACTTTCGCACTTTATATTGGGCTTCAATCACTCCTGCTGGCTCGTGCTGAGGCACCGACCGAATTCAGACTGGTAGAAAAATATTTTTATGGTTTTTTGTATTCGGTTAAATTTATTTTTATAATTTTTTTTTAAATCATTTCTTAGCTAAGCCGACTAAAAGTAAAACCGACTCATAAAAAAAAATGGAACCGACTACAAAACCCTTAAAGATATTTTTCATCTCTCCTGTTCGGAAAGTTTAATTTTCATGGGTAGATAGACGGGTGGAAAATTGCGTTTTCTCCTCTAGGGTGGAAAGTAATTTTTTTTTAATTTTTCGGCTAGCCACGACATCAAAGATAATTGAGTTACGTCATATTATTAAAATAAAAGCTTTTCAGTAATCTAAATTCAGCTATACATTAAACGACATGTTTATTACGATCTTAATAGGTTCACATTAAAAACATTCTACAATGGTCTATTTTTTTCGAAATTACAAAATATCAACATTTAAAATTTTTCCTCTATTCTGCTGCCCGCCATAATGCCATGATAGGCATTTTTTTCACGTTTCGGCATGGCCATCTAGATGTAAGTCGTGACCAAGAACATTAACTATACGAGTAAATGGCTTCAATCACTCCTGCTGGCTCGTGCTGAGGCACCGACTTCAGACTGGTAGAAAATTATTTTCATGGTTTTTTGTAGTCGGTTCTATTTTTTGTTATAAAATTTTTTTTTCACGCTTTTTAGTGTAAAGCATCTAAGATTTTGAAATTGAAATTGTTTATTCAAAATAAAATATTTGTTTACAAAAAAAATTTTATAACAAAAAATAGAACCGACTACAAAAAAACCATGAAAATAATTTTCTACCAGCCTGAAGTCGGTGCCTCAGCACGAGCCAGCAGGAGTGAACCTATAATCGTCTACCTCACCTACAACTATACGAGTAACTGGCTTCAATCACTCCTGCTGGCTCGTGCTGAGGCACCGACTTCAGACTGGTAGAAAATTATTTTCATGGTTTTTTTGTAGTCGGTTCTATTTTTTGTTATAAAATTTTTTTTTCACGCTTTTTAGTGTAAAACATCTAAGTTACAATAGTTTAATGTTAACAGCTCGTCACCTTTTAGGAAAAATTGCTTTTTCCGATGCAGAGACGTTCATTATTGAGGAGTCCTGGTGCTTCACCATCCATTCCATTTCACCATATCCGTTCCGAGGAGCATAAATTGCTTAGCAACTGTGTTAAAGCAATTGAAATTCAACCCATGAAATACTTATTATTGAGTACTAACTCCGATGGTCAACTGTGGTCTTCATCATCAGTTCCACTTCGCCAAATGATGATTTTCAAGAGCAAATGCTCGAGTTACTACTAAATATATCAAAATTACCATAGGTGTCCCTACAACATTTAAAGAGTTCCCTCAATTTCCTTAAGATCCAATCATCAGATCCTGATTTGGTGCTTATGGGACCTAATTGAAAGCATTCCTAGACGAACGCAAAAAAAAATTTTCAAATCGGTTCATAAATGTTGGAGTTCTGAGGTAACAAACATTAAAAAAAAAAAAAAAAAAAATACAACCGAATTGATAACCTCCTCCTTTTTTTGAAGTCGGTTAATAAAAAGGTTAGTAAGCACTGAAATTACGTCTAGGTTTTAGTAAACAATAAACCGATATACTAGTTACACTTTTGACTTAATATAATACAAATGTTTACATCTAACTAAATAGAACACTAAGTACCTAAACATAATACAATATCATGCTAATTCATAAATTACTTAAATGCCTAAACTAGGATACTGAAGTAGCCTGTATCTTAGGCAAATAAAAATATGGGCTTAAAACATAACATAAATGATAGTAACAATTTATTTCATCGTGTTTTGCAGATATACAAGTGAAAAATTAAGCTATGCAACTATCATAAGCAGGTTTTCAGTTTCCTCATAATATTATAATAGTTTAATGTCAACTGCTCGTCACCTTTTACGAAAAATTGCTTTTTCCGATGCAGAGATGTTCATTATTGAGGAGTCCTGGTGCTTCACCACCCATTCCATTTCACCATATGCGTTCCGAGGAGCATAAATTGCTTAGCAACTGTGTTAAAGTAATTAAAATTCAACCCATGAAATACTTGTTATTGAGTAGTAACTCCGATGGTCAACTGTGGTCTTCATCATCAGTTCCACTTTACCAAATGATGATTTCAAGAGCAAATGCACGAGTTACTACTAAATATGTCAAAATTACCATAGGTGTCCCTACAACATTTGAAGAGTTCCCTCGATTTCCTTAGGATCCAATCATCAGATCCTGATTTCGTGCTTATGGGACCTAATTGAAAGCATTCCTAGACGAACGCAAAAAAAAATTTTCAAATCGTTTCATAAATGACAAACATAAAAAAAAAAAAAAAAAAAAAACATACAACCGAATTGATAACCTCCTCCTTTTTCTGAAGTCAGTTAAAAATACAAAAAGACTCCAAATAGTAATCTATTACTAGCTTTCATTTAGTTTCACCTGTCCCGTTGTCTGCCAGTACTCGGATTGATTTGAAATTTGGCATAATTATGTAAATTGCATGACAATACAATAATCCGGTAGTAATATCCTGGCAGTCCGGCCAAGATCGTCACCGCAGGATGGAACTTTTCAACGATTAAACATCGACAAGAAATTTGGTATGCAAATGTAGTTTGTGTGACAATGCAAATGTTGAGAAAAAGTGCAGTCAGCAAAAAAGCTTGTATTAAAAATGATTTTTTTATCAAAAACTTACTAACCGACTTCAAAAAAAGGAGGAGGTTCTATGTTCTTGAATTATGAATACGAAATCCTTAGAAAAATATTACTTATTTTTTTCATAATGGCTACGGAACTAATCTCGGGCGTGTCCGACACGCTCTTGGCCGGTTTTTAATTATGTCCCTTGCGTAGGAAAAATGAGCGAGCACCCATGAGGCTGACATGTTACCTGGAGTGTTCAAAACCTCAACAAAAACAGGAAAAAAAAGCTTGTATGCACGTTACCGGTGGCGTTGAAGTCGCTGAGCGTCTGCTTGCTCTCGTTGCCGATCCCGAAGTACGTGAGAAGAGCGAGCAGCGGCGCCGCGCACGAGAACACTAGCAGATGCTTCCTGATGCGGTTCCTGAAAGGGGAGGGAATAATTACAATACAATACAATACAATACAAATACTCTTTATTGTACTGTGGGGAACTGTAGCTGGTAGAGCTTATGGTACAGGGGATCTACGCGCGTGATGCTAAACTTAATTCAAACACAAGGATGTTTCTTCAATTCTCATCATATATTGTATGTATGTATGTATGTAAACTCTTTATTGTACAAAACAAGCAAAACACAATTGACAAAAAACAAATATGTACAAAGGCTATAAAATATGCTAAATATGCTATAGGCTATGGTATGTATGTGTAAAGGGGATTGATCGGTAACTTAAAGATACTTTTACAGACATTAGGTCAAGCCTCTCAGGCTGTCGGGAGCGATCTGTGCTCCGGCATGTATACCGCTGTCAATCTGTTTAAATCGAATTCCAGAATTATAAAATACAAAAATACTATAATTATACAAAACACATTCAGTCTAGCCTGCCAGGCGGTCATTTTTACCACCTGCCAGCGGTATACAGCCTAATCCCTACAGTACACCAGAAATAATAAGCGATACAGAAAACAGGTACACAGAGAAAATTACAAGGTAAGCAATAGGCGGCCTTATCGCTTAAGAGCGATCTCTAATTAAAGATGAAACGGATAGTGGTTCGGCCGGATACCGGATATTCAGCGGTACCGTTGGCCGGGTAGCCGGATATCCGGCCACCGGATATTCGGCCTAGTTTTACGTACAATTAAATTAAGCTAATTAGAATGTAGTGTGCACTCACACACCTCTATTCCAGTCCTTTATATATCATGTACTCTTAGGCTTAAGTGATCATTAATAAACTACTCTTTAACCGAGTTACAAGTTTCCTTAACGCCCAACACCACAAGAACATGCGCATGACACTCCGTGCAGGTTGTAACTTGCAGAGTATAATTAATTAACTTAGAGGCTGTTTCACCACCCATTGACTAATTTTAACTGACTGATAAATATGATGTCGTTTCAATTTGTTTTGTTTGAATCGACGCGAGACGGTATCACATTTATCCGTCACTTAAAATTAATCAATGGGTGGTGAATCAGCCTCTTGAAATAATAAACTGATGTCAATAATTGATTAATTCATAAACAAATACCAGTTTTTAATCATAACTATAAGTTTTTTACCATCCGGTATCCGGCCGGATAGTACGCAACTATCCGGTTTTCGGCCGAATAGTAAAGTAGTGGGCGGATAGGCCGGATACCGGATACTGGCCGGATATCCGTTGCATCTCTAGTAATAATAGTACATTGTGTGGCAGGCTGCAATCCCACTGAGGCCATAAAACAGATAGGTACAGATTTGAATCTACATACTAAGTACGCTCGAGCAACGCACACATAGACACTGCTCACGGATACAAAATCTCGGACCGGTTGGGACCAGTGCGAGCGCGAGTGCCATCCGCTTGAGACACACGTCTGTGAAATTTTTTGTGCAATAATTGAGCAACGAAAAAAAGTAATTATAACTAATCAGTAGATTTGGATGAAACTTGGTATGTAGATAGCTGGACATCTGGAATAACACATATGCTAATTTTTATCCCGATATTCCCACGGGATAGGGATAACATCTCAAAATTTCGTCCGCTGAGTAAGGAGTCACGGAATTTGCTACTGTTGTTTATAATGCAACGTCAATAAAGAACACGTTGTCCCACGGGAATTTTGTAAAATCCCGGAATTTTCAATTCAACTGCTGTATCTAGATGGATCGACTATTTCTTGGTGTTATTTTGTCCCGTCAGCGAGGAGACAAAAGTAGTACAGTTTAACAGAAGAAATGTTGTGTCGCATTATACTAACATGTCAAAGTCTTCTTTTTCTCTTTTAAAATATGGCTTTCTGTTCTAATTCATAGGACAATTTCGCCAGTGTCAAAGTACTCTCCTTGAGAGGGACGTTGTACGGTGATTGTAGTTTTTGTAACTTGATAGTAAAATTCCATTAAAAAATGTCAGACACGAGAGCATATTGAATTTTGTGATCACTGTTCACTGTTAAGGTTAATCGCCGCATAAAACACTATCAAAATTATACTTCAACTAGCCGAAGAAACAGAAATAGCAAAATTAGACATTGTCTACATCCGCCATGTTCGAATGCTACAAATCGAATCAAAGTCAAAGTCAAAATCTCTTTATTCAATTTAGGCTATAACAAGCACTTATGAACGTCAAAAAAATCGACCACCGGTTCGGAAAAACCTCTGTTGAGAAGAATCCAAGCAAGCAAGAAACTCAACGAGGTATTTTTTTTTGTAAACACTAGTGTGTAAATAAATGTCTCTCTCTCTCTGTCTCTCATACCTGTCGAGCCCCGCGTGCAACAGGAAGGTGACCAGTCCGAAGGCGGCGGGCGCCTTGTGCAGCATGATGGCCAGAAACACGATCAGCTCGACGTCCGCGTGCGCGGTTGTTGCGGCTGCCCCCAGGGCCACGCCGTCCGCTGGGAAACAAAAATACACATGATGATGATGATGTGATCCTGTTATCCCTCATTAGGGACATAGGGCTCGTAGAAGAAAAGAAAAAAACTCAAAGAAGAAAACGGACCGATATAAAAATACACATATTGTAAAAAAATAAACGTTTTTTTTTGCTGACTGTACTTTTATTCATAATTCATTCAAAATTCATTTATTTGCGAGAATGTAGTATTACAATGTCAGGTGGTAGATCAATAACATAAATCCAATACATTCTGCTTAATTAACAAAGCATGCAAACATTTTCAAAATAATATTTTAATGTCAAAGAATAAATAATCAAATTAATTACATAAAACCTTTGATGAATTATACCTGTAGATTCACAATCGCGCGCCCAAATATGTCCGAGCCAAATGAGCGCCACTTTGAATCACTGGCATAAAATCACTGGTTCAGATCACCGGGATAGGTTAGGTCGATAGGTTGGTCGATAGGTTGGTCGATAGGTCGATCGGTAGGTCGATAGTAGGTAGATAGGTTGGTAGAATGCTCGCCTGCCACTTTGGTAAAAGTGGCCTTCTTTTTTCTCAGTACGTTGTTGTCAAGTGTCAAGCGTTGTGGAGTTTTGCCGCTAGCGAAATTCGCCCGTAATAGAGTAAAGACTAGGTTCAAATTTCGTCTCGTATTATTTTAATTATTTTGTGTGAGATGATTTTATTTGTCACGCAAACAAATCAATAGTTCTGACATTCTTTGAAGGGGCTTTTGTTCGGCAATGTGCGTCCTGGTTTAAATGTCATTGCATAAAACAATAAAAGGTAAAAATTAAGTGAGCTGCCATTGTTACTTATCCTCAAACTAATAATAGGAACTAAATGTCAACTTGCATTGCCATCCCAAATTTTGAGACAATCCGACTACTGGAAGTTGGTCGAATTTTACTTGCAAGATTTTACTACACACAGACCAGATGGCCTAGTGGTTAGAGAACCTGACTACGGAGCTTGAGGTCCCGGGTTCGATTCCTGTGTCGGGGCAGATATTTGTATGAAAAAAAAAATGTTAGTTCTCGGTCTTCGGTGTTAAATATGTGTTTAAGTATGTATCTATATATATATAATTATATTTATCCGTTCCTTAGTTAGTACCCATAACACAAGCTTTGCTAAGCTTATTTTGGGACTAGGTCAATGAGGGCTATCGTTTTTTCTCTCACTAGATGGCGCCACTGTTGCGTGAGGTTTTTAAAAGTCTGTTATAACGGCCGTGAAAACAAAGTTTAGATTAAAATCATATTTAATACATCGTAAAACAGTACCATAAACATATCGAGCAACCACAGTATTGCGTAATCCCGTTTTTTTCGGAAAAAAGGAAGGAAAGTTTTCGAAAGACATAACTGTCTCAAATTACAGCCGTTCATTGCCCTTTATCGCATAATTGCCATAATTAATTTCAGGTACTTAATGCAAAATATTCACAAAATTATTCTAATTATAAATAAACCCGCGTAGCTCAACCAAAAACTATGAGATTTGACATTTCGTTGACCTCACGCTACACTAGCGCCTCTAGCGGAAAATTCATTCGCGATAGCCCCCATTGGTGTGAATTGTCCCATGATACTTATTTATTTATTTTATTTATACAGGCAGACAGACAACGGGACAGGTGAATCTAAATAAGAGTTTGTAATAAGTTTTCGTTAAAAATTTAATTTTTAATATAAGTTTTTTTTGCCGACTGTACTTTTTATCGTCTATACAAACTTGCATTGTCATCCAACTTAGATATGTAATCCATACTTCCATACTAATATTATAAATGCGAAAGTGTAACGTGTTTGTATGTTTGTGTGTTTGTCCGTCTTTCACGCCGTAAAGGAGCGACGGATCGACATGATAATTTATGGGCCCGAGAGTGACATAGGCTACTTTTATCCCGGAAAATGCACAGTTCCCGAGGGAACAGCGAGCGATAACCGACTACCACGCGGGCAGAGCCGCGGGAAAAAGCTAGTGTAAGTATATAGACCAAATGTCAAGTCAATACGACCACTGGAAATGGGTCAAAATGAACTTACAAGATTTAACCCAATGACCTAACAATGTTCGTTCTTTAACTTTACTAACTTTTCTAAGTTGGTTAAATTATCGCGTCGGAGATTAAGACCCACTTGCAGGTAAAAATAAATTTCGATTTAGTTGTTAAGCCTGGCTTAGGCTTGACAGTTCCATACATATTGACACTACTAAACTAAGCTTAACGCTAACTCGAGATTTATGTGTTTCCAGCAAGTGGCCATAAGTTTCAGTAAGCGATTGAACCATAAGATTTAGTAATTATATTACGAAGTCGTACATATAATTAGCTGTAATTATAGCCACGTTTTATCGGCCGCTTATCAAAGCGGCCTATCGCGCCGCGGTACGAGTATCACGTTGTACTGATTGGTCACGGAGATGATGATATAGACTTTTAATCTATGCTATAACCAAATGATATTTAAGTGACTCAATAGAAAATATTTTAAAAGCTTTTATTTGTTTTCACCTGTCCCATTGTCAACTTCAACTTTTTGCCTAAATGGCAACCGGTCGGTTTAGGTTAGCAACCATTACTGCCAATGACACCTGACAGCAGCAAAGTAAATATGTGTGACCAGTTTTTAAAGGTATTTCCAAACGGGGGTTGAATTTTAGAAGCGAGTTTGTTGCGTACCTGCAATAGACATACACAAAACATAGAGACAGTACAAAACGTAGAGGTACTTAGTACGTATATACAAAACACTTACCCCCTTATTCATAAACGACAATCAAACATGTTTTTTCTGTAATTTAATAGATGGTGTACATGAATACATGCCATCCTACGTAAGTTTAAGCTATTAAACCGTGAAATATCTTGTTGGAAGTACGATTTTTTGTTAACACCGGAGACAATTTTGGTAACGCAGGAGACGGCTAAAGTGTCGGTAAAATAGTTGATTGGCCCGTTTAGGCTGGGATGATGATGAATGAGGTACCTGCGGCATGCACGACCAGGCCGACGGTGGCCGTCATGTTGCGCTCGAGCGGGTTGGTCGCGTCGTTGTACCGCGACGACAGCTGGTCCACCAGCAGCATGAACACGAACCCTGACGGAGGTACGGAACAAGTTACCACCATAGTCAAAATACCAAAACGGGACTTATCACGCTATTTTACACAAGTAAAACTCGTTACCACGGCAACTGTTATGTTGCCGAAATGTCGAGGTAAATATTACTTGTGTAAAATAGCGTGACAAGTCCCGTTTTGGTATTTTGACTATAAGTTACCACCAGTCTATCTGACCCACTGCGATGATGATATAGTACATTGTGCATTAAGGACGTAAGAAGGAGTTTTTTTTTTGTCTATTTGTCTCCTGATGGTAAGAGTTCACCACCGCCCATAAACATCTGCAACACCAGGGGTATTGCAGGTGCGTTGCCAACCTAGAGGCCTATGGGATACCTCAAGTGCTAGTAATTTCACCGGCTGTCTTACTCTCCGCGCCGAAACACAACACTGCAAGCACTGCTGCTTCACGGCAGGATTAGCGAGTAATATGGTGGTAGCAATCCTTGCGGACCTTGCACAAGGTCCTACCACCTGCAAAACAAGCAAACTAGCATGAGTATCATGTGACTTACCCAGCACCAACGAGATCCCGATGACAGTATGCAAGTCATGGTCTTCATGCAAAGGCGGCTGTGCTGTGAAATCCTTGGTGACAACAGTCGGGGCGGAGCGCTCGCTGAACAACGAGCGGACACCTTCTGGGATGATCACAGCCAGGGCTGTCCCCACGAGCAGGCCTGCCCCAAACACTGTCACTTTCTTCAGCTTGTCCTACAAACACAGGTTTTGTTTAGTCCAACTCCTTTGGTCTATCAACTATTTCATACCTCGTTGTCATGGTTATATACTCTAGACCAGGGGTCGGAAATAGGGCCCCTGACCTATCTCTTCGGTCTGCGACTGTTTTGTAATATCACTTACTGTACGTACCTACAATAGGTACCTAATTAGCAGAATCCGGAATTCTCGTAGCCATTTTCAGCTGTCCTAGGGACTCCTCATTTATCGACTACCGATTATGTACATTTTATCGATGCATTATAGAACCAACATATTAAAGATTAAAAATGAAACAGGCGGCCTTATCGCTAAAGAGCTATCTTTTTAATAAAACCCCTGAGTAGTTGAAAATATTAAATAGAGATTTGCGATGAATAAAATGAAAAAATATAAGGTAACAATTTTACATTAAATCGCTTCAGTTCAGTGTATAACATTTGTCAATTTCGTGTTCAAAGTCTGTTGTAGTGCTAACAAGTTTTTCATCATTAATTTCTCGATAAAATGAATGTGTCGGTGGAGGTGAGAGGTGCGTATTTAAAGTAGTTTATTAGATTTTCATCGTCAATACATAGTTCTTCCAACGTCTCAGAATATTCACGAATATTCTATAATGCATCGATAAAATGTACATAATCGGTAGTCGAGAAATGAGAAGTCCCTATGACAGCCCAAAATGGCTACGAGAATTCGAGAATTCCGGACTCTGCTAATTAGGAAGATATGTATGTATTAAGTACAAAATTAGCTTACAAGTGCAGGGGCGGATCTTGAATTTGTGGGGCCCTGGGCTAATACTGCTTAGGGGCCCTACCTAATTACTCAAACCTCATGATCAGATTTTTTTTAATCCCTGCTAATATTATAAATGTGAAAGTAACTCTGTCTGTCTGTCTGTCCGTTACGCTTTCATGTCGAAACCACTGAACCGATTTTGATGAAATTTGGTACATAGGTGGTATGAACCCCAAGGATTAACATAGGATACTTTTTATTCCGGTAGAGGGCGCCACTGCGCGATAACCTAGATCCGCGCAGACGAAGTCACGGGCATAAGCTAGTTCTAGATAATTTTTATTATTGACAATATTGTCTATTGTTTTCAGTCCAGGTTGGGGCCCTCTGTATCCATGGGGCCCTGGGCTGTAGCCCAAAAAGCCTTTAAGTGGATCCGCCCCTGTACAAGTGCCTTTTTAGGAGACGTAAGAGGTTTCATTTTGCAACTTTTCATTTCACAAACTCCAAATATTTCCGGATTTATTTCAGGGCCATCGTGTAGAACCCTTCAGGTTAGATTAGCATTTATAATATTAGTATGGATTAAAAATGGATGGGTTAAAAAGTTGACTGACCCAAACCAGACCCTCTTTGGAGGGTTGCAGTAACTGGCAAAATAAGTTTATTGTAAGTGTCTCAGAATGTGAGGGCTTGGGCTGTAGTTCACACATGAGCCCAGTATAAATTGAGAACTTCACACAGCATGGTTTCCACACAGTCATTGGTTGTGTGTAACTAGCACAGTTTGTATTCATCATCATCATCTCAGCCGTAGGACGTCCACTGTTGGACATAGGCCTCCCCCATAGACCTCCAGTTGCTTCGGTTGGCAGCGGGCTGCATCCACCATGAACCCGCGGCTTTAACCAGGTCATCCGTTCATCTCGTTGGTGGACGTCCCATGCTGCGCTTGCCAACAGTTTGTATTACTTCATTTAAATTACCAGATTGACTTGAAATTTGGTAAAATATAGATATACTGGAGGAAGATAATATCAGCAAAAAGTCAAGTCTCTCAGAACAAGAGGGCTTGGGCCATAGTTCCCATGCGGGCCCAGTGCGGATTGGAAACTTCACACACACCATTGAATTGTTTCGCAGGTTTGTGCAGGTTTCCTCACGATGTTTTCCTTCATGGCAAAGCTTGTGGTAAATTTCAAATGTAATTCCGCACATGAATTTCGAAAAACTCAGAGGTGCGAGCCGGGGTTTGAACCCACAACCCTCTGCTTGAGAGACGATAGGTCAAACCAATAGGCCATCATGGCTTTAAAAAGGAAAAAAAAATATTAAAAAGGCTTGGAAAAAGTTAAAATAGACAGTTTTTTACTAAACATTTAGTTCAGCAGTTTCAGACCACCCCTGCATTCAAACGAACTAATCAACTTAATTTTTTATCACATTAGTACTATAATAGTAACATTCAGCATATATTTTTAGCTTCTTTCACCATTATTGAGTTCATTCTAAAAGGTACTAAGATTTTTGCATTGTAATCATATCTTTACCATTAATACAGCAAAACCATCAGTTAACATTACATTTAAATGAAACTAAGCAACTCTTTTGACCATTCCCTTGCGAAACTATTACAAAATATTGCAATCATTGCAAGTAAACAGACTGTAACAAAAAAAATACGAACACAACAGATGTTAGAAGTGCGCTTGAATATGCCCTTTTAAATTACATTAACTATAGAAAAATTGAAAGTTTAACTTTGTTTTACGTACCTCAGACATGCTGACATTCAAGGGTATACTGCCAGCTACATAGGACCCCACCAGCATCACCAGTGCCAGCAAAATAAGCACCCAAGTCCCGTCCATTGCGCCGTATTATAAAACTTAATTTAAACACGATAAAAAACAGAGGACAAGTTTGTTCTGAGAGGAAATGAGTTCTAAGTCTTATCTAGTGTTTATATTTCATGGTTTAACTGACTAGTAATACAGCTATAACTGTAATTTTGTTATAGTTCGTGGGCACTCATCACGTATGGGTCAATTTTGGTTTTACATGTTTTTGACAGTTGAACTGACAACACGACAGACGAGTATTTTACTCTTCGGAAACTAGATCACATTGCGAATGAAGCGGTCCGAATTGTGCTTATAGCTCTCTGATGAGTTTATTTAAAGTAGGTTAAATTCCATTTTTGAGCACAATAATGATTTGATGTATTAAAATGAAAGTATTAGTACAAAACTATGAAATGATAGTATTTATGCACAAGCAGTGTAGTTTATTACGTGTATTAATTTTGTAATATTTTTTTTAGCTTCTTTATTTTAATTTTTCAATTCAAAAATAATTATGGTATTCAAATAATGTCTGTTTTTATTACATGCTATATGAATAAATTATATCAATTAGATCATATTATAATAGTGCAAGGTTGATTTGGACCGAAATTTGAAAAAAAAAATCATAAGAAAATACTTATGTTCTAGCGCTAAATTAGAACATTAAATATGAATCTTACACTGCTACTCACCGGTAGATAGCAGGCAAAAAGAAACATTGCACAAAAAAACAGTCTTCAAAAGAAATAATCCAAAATTCCCGAAATTCACACTTTTTTAATAGTTCCGTGAAAATGGTAGATTTAAACTATTACAACCCTTATATATTTAGAATGGGCTAATTTATTACCTTTCCTTTGATACCCTACTCAAAAGATTTGAATAAAAATCATTTTTTGAAAACTTTGAATTTGGCGCCAAAAATCCGCAATTTTATTTTTCAAGAATTTCGTGTCCCCAGTGTTACTCGCGTCGTCAAGACGAATCCAATGAAGTATCATTTATCAAAGTCGGTTCAGCCGTTGAGTAGTTATGACAGGACATAGGAATAGACATAGATACTTGCATACATACATAACCACATAAGGTTCACTAGTAGAGATCCCTTAAAGGGATAAGTTCGCCTTTAACAGGTAACAGACAGACAGACAAAAACAGAAACACTCAAAAAATGTAATTTAATAGACTTCTTGGAGGAATAAAAAAAAGTTTACACATGAAGTTCATTTATTTTTCGTTTTATTCTTGTACACGCCCACAATTTCAACGTAATTTTTTTTCTCTGGTTTGTTTGGAGGCTTTGAGTCGGTTTCAGGCAGCGCCAGCTCCGCGTACGTGATCTGTGGCACAGCCTGAAAAACAGTGTAAATTCAATGTCAACATTTTTTTTTAATTGTTTTTAAGATCTGTGGCAGATTGATTTGGACCAAAGTTTGAAAATTCTGTACCTGTTAGAAACAACTGGTCATGCACGAGTTGGACTCGCAGGTACAAGTGGCATCCAGTTAATATACTGGGTAGGGTAGGTGCGAATCACGGCCTGTACTATGAAGTGAAAAATTCAAATTTCGTTTCTTGCCACCCCGCTGACGCTTATATAATTTAGTGTAAGAGTGAGAGGGGCGGTATGATAAGAACTTCAATTTTCGAATTTCGTAATAGCCCTGCAGTACCCTTAGTGTAAGTTTTTGGTTACAAAATACGTCTCGATCGCGTTCACGTGAAAATCTCAATTAGTATGGAAACAAGAACAGCGCCTCTAGCGGAACGCTACTACCAATTCGCTCTCTCGCTCGTCCATCCTGACCATACTAGCACAGATCATACTCTTGCTCTTCCTCCGAACATCAGTCTAGTATTTAGTAACACCAGAGCACTACCGATATCTCTTATTAACTCTTATTGACTCTTATTATCAACAGCTTACTCTCTCGCTCGTCCATCCTGAGCAGCATACTAGTACAATATATAGCTTTTAGCATAAATCAACATAACCGCACTCTAACTCTTCTTCTGACCATCAGTCTAGCAGCTAGTAACACAAGAGCACCAGTGACACGCTCCTCTCTCGCTCGTCCATCCTGAGCAACATACTAGTACAATATATAGCTGTTAGCATAAATCAACATAACCGCACTCTAACTCTTCTTCTGACCATCAGTCTAGCAGCTAGTAACACAAGAGCACCAGTGACACGCTCCTCTCTCGCTCGTCCATCCTGAGCAACATACTAGTATAATATGTAGGTTTTAGTACATACAAACCAACATAATCGCACTCTACCTCTTCTTCTCGCCATCAGTATTTCAGATAGTAACACAGGAGCACCAGTGACACACACTCTGATGGACGAACGAGCCTAGGTCGTCTTTCACCTATTAAAAGACCCGGGGCACATTTTTTTTTATTTGACTGGATGCCAAACGCGCAAGTGGTCTCCGGATGGTAAAAGATCACCACCGGCCATAAACATCTGCAGCACTAGGGATATTGCAGATACGTTGGCAACCTAGAGGCGTAAGATGGGATACCTCAAGTGCCAGTAATTTCACCGGCTGTCTTACTCTCCACACCGAAACACAACAGTGCAAGCACTGCTTTTTCACGGCAGGATTAGCGAGCAAGATGGTGGTAGCAATCCGGGCGGACCTTCCACAAGGTTCTACCACCTGCAAAGGTAACATTAGGATAATGGCGCCTCTATGATCCATAATAAAACACTATTTAACTATCGGTTATCGTTTGGTAATAGAGTAGGGACTAGAGGACCCCAATCCATCGCGGGGCCCTGGGCACGTGACCTGACCAGCATATTAGTACAATAGGTGTTAGTACTCACATAATCGCCCTCTTCTTCTTCTTCTTGTGAGTTCTGGCGGCACCAACACCTACTGACCCATAGTCCGGCAAGCAGCAATGCCAGGGCACCGACCACACACGCTCCTGCTGTCATCAGCTGACGCGATCTGGTGCCTTAATGAAACAAAAAGTAGAAAAAGTCCTTGTTAAAAATTTCATTTTTTAATACAAGCTTTTTTGATGTTTGTACTTTTGTTGACTGTACTTTTGCTGTCATCGAAGCTACCGCTGAGGAGTTCCGTCTTGGGGTGACAATTGTAGTCGGACTAAGAAGACTTCACTGGACGTGTCTGTTTTTCTGTGCATCCATGTTTCGGCTTATATTTTCGTTTTTTTTTATTCGACTGGAAGGCAAACGAGCAAGTGGGTCTCCTGGTGGTAACCTAGTGCCAACCTGGTGCCAACCTAGAGGCCTAAGTTGGAATACCTCAAGTGCCAGTACATATATATATAAAAAGCTATTACTTACTATTTTCGGCTGGTTGTTCTGGCTGCGGCTGGTCTGCTCGTAGTTCGCCCGTAGAGTTACCGGAGACACGTTCGGATCCCTTCCCGTCATCTGAAAAGCTTATTCGTTTTAAAAAATCTGACAATTAATTGTAGTTAATTATCAAGTTATCATTAAAAAAAACTTAAATTAAAAATTTAAAAAACCCCCGACAAAAAAACGCTAGCAAAAATAAAAAAAAACGCCCGAAAAAAAGCCCGCCAAAAAAAGACAACTAAAAAGTAAAAAATAATTATGCACTACCTAGCTGTTGCCCGCGACTTCATCTGCGAACAATTCGTTTATCCTTATCCCGCTGGGACTATGCTGATTTCCCGCAAAATTAGCCTAAGTTAATTTAGTATAAATACCTAGTAATATTTTTTTTATCTAAGCGTCGCCGGTGTCGGGGAACCGCTAAGGTTTAACAGGAAACTATAGTACATATGTTGTATTTTTCAAAGTATTAACCTTAGCGGTCCCCCGACACCGACGACGCTTAGATAAAAAAAATATTACTAGGTATTTATACTAAATTAACTTAGGCTAATTTTGCGGGAAATCAGCATAGTCCCAGCGGGATAAGGATAAACGAATTGTTCGCAGATGAAGTCGCGGGCAACAGCTAGGTAGTGCATAATTATTTTTTACTTTTTAGTTGTCTTTTTTTGGCGGGCTTTTTTTCGGGCGTTTTTTTTTATTTTTGCTAGCGTTTTTTTGTCGGGGGTTTTTTAAATTTTTAATTTAAGTTTTTTTATTTCACGATTTTTATACTTTGGCATATTTTTTTTAAGTGTACTAGTGTGTTGAATATCCTGGCTGCAGCATCAGCTCATCGCGTTGCCACCATTGCATTGAATGTAGAATCAAATACTGATCAAAAGGAATCAACCACGACATGTCTGCTATTATTTTTTCCAAGAGTATACTGGTATGCTGGATATCCTGGCTGCAGCATCAACTCGTCGTGTTGCCACCACTGCATTGTATGTAGAATCAATTACTGATCAAAACGAATCCAAACACGACATATGTGCTATCATTTTTTATAGTGTACTAGTGTACTGGATATCCTGGCTGCAGCATCAGCTCATCCTGTTGCCACCATTGCATCGTATGTAGAATCAAATACTGATCAAAACGAATCCAAACACGATATGTCTGCTATGGTTTTATCAAGAGTGTGCCGACTAGTGTTCTGGATATCCTGGCTGCAGCATCAGGCCAAAAATTACATAATCTTGCATAGTTATATAGCATACATGGGTGTTTCAAATTTTAGGTCCCAAATATGTTTGAAAGTAAAGTAAATACCCATTATGCGTCTAAGATTCCTACCGCAGCGAACAAAAGAGCTGATGATCTTGAAACGGCTGAACCGATTTTGATAAAACATGTCTAAGAACCATCGCTAGAAAACCAGCTTTCAAATAAAAAAAACCGCATTCAAATCGGTCCACCCGTTTAAGAGCTACGGTGCCACAGACAGACACACAGACAGACACACAGACAGACACACAGACAGACACACAGACAGACACACAGACAGACACACATAGCGGTCAAACTTATAACACCCCTTTTTTTGCGTCGGGGGTTAAAAATTAGAAAGTGTAATCCTGGGAGTCATACCATACAGGGTGTCCCAGAAGTCGACGATATACCATCGACAACTGATAGCAGCTAATTAACTTTTAGAATATGAGGTTTCACGTTTTGTAAAAAAATATATAATAAAAAATTTAACCGACTACAAGAAACCATGAAGATAATTTTTTACCAGTCAGAAATCGGTTCATAAATGACGAAACTCTGAGAAAACAAAAAAAAATACAGCTGAATACATCTTTTATGAAGTCGGTTAAAAATTGATCTAACTTGATCTCATCTCTGAAAAATACTGGTTAGCGAATTACAGCCCGAGTGGAGCTCGGTCGCCCAGGTACTATATGTAATTTGAACAACAACACAAATACAGTTACAAAAAAAATCGCCAATAAGCTTAAAATTTAAATTATTTTTAACAAAAAGCTATTACTATTTTCGGCTGGTTGTTCCGGTTGCGGCTGGTCTACTCGTGGTTTGCCCGTAGAGTTACCGTAAACGCGTTTGAATCCCATCCCGCTGCCTGAAAATCTTATTAGTTTTAAAAAAATCTAACAAGTTTTATTTTTATTTTTATTTATAGGTCACGTTTATTAAGCATCACGTTTATTAAATTATACAGTAAAGAAATAATTTAATTAATAAGCAGTAACAAATAAAAGTTTATGAAAGAAGTGTCGGACAAACGAAGAATTAATAAAGAAAAAAAAAAATACAAAATATCAAAAAAAAAAGAAATAAATCATAAATAAATTAAAAACTACTCAATACCCGTCCGCATTGTATTTGTCCCAAACGTATCCATTACCCCAGCGGCATTGCCCCGTTGTATGGCCAACGAGACCCGCTGGACCAAGTACGATCCGGAACGGGGGTCACCTCCTCTGTCCAATTAATTGTATTTAACGTATCAAGTTAAGCACTTGTCCCACCAAGAGCGAGTAAGCGATTAGCTATCGGCGATTTTCTCGCCCATGAAACGAACCAAAGATAAGGATCCTGTGTTAGTAAAAAAGACATATATTGATAGTTCATCGCTGGCTGTTCACACTGCCGGCGAGAGCACTCGCTCTACTAGTTTGTCGCCGTGACAAGAGCTATAAAACTCGCTGAGATATAAAACTAGCTCAGCGATACTCGCTCAGCGATGTTAGCTTGGCGGCTGCACCCCTCGAGCGAGTGGAGCGAGTAATCGCCCGTTGCACTCGAACACTCGCTTGCAGCCGAGCGACAAAACTACACTCTCTTCTCGCTGCTCGCCCACTCGTTTCTATTCGGTTCTCGCTCATCGTCGGCACTGGGACAAGTGCCTTATCATTAAAAAATTAAAATGAGTAATCTTGGGAGTCATACAGGGTGTCCCAAAACTGATAGGGCAGCTATTAGCTTTCAGAATATGAGATTTTAGGTTAAAAGAAAATTGAACCGACTGCAAAAAACTATGAAGATAATTTTCTGCCAGGCTGAAGTAGTCGGTTCAATTTATTGTAATCCTGTTTTATGATGCGTCTTACCAGTTTCCTCAGGGGCAGTGTCGATGCATTGATTTTTCCAGTCTAGTCTGATCGTGGAGTGTATATCATTAACTGTAAAATAAATTTATTTTAAAAAATAGTACAAACTTTTTGACTGTAGGAACATTCTGCTAACTTTAAAGAAAGAAAGAAAGAAAAACATTTATTCATGACATTTTACAAATTCAAGAGGAAGAAAAACAACAAACATCAGCAAATCAGAGCATTTGGCACGAAATGGTCCCAACTCAGCATGATGTCAACCTAGCGGCCGACGCTGGTCTTCCGTTGGAACCATTGGAACTTTACTAGCATTTTCGTCCATCTTACATAGGTATGTATACCAAATTTCAAGTCAATCCGCGCACTAGAAGTGGGTCAAATGAACTTTGCAAGAAGCTTTGAGCCAACAACAACAAACATAGGGCTGGTTAAATAATAAGTTTTTGTTTAAAATGACACTTGATACGTTTTTTTTTTGTTGAATGTACTTTCATTGTCATCTAAACTACAGCTTGTTCCAAAAAAAAATCGGTCAAGTGCGAGTGCGAGCAACTCGTGTATGAAGGGTTCCGTCCCTCCATACAACGTTTTAAAAAATGTTTATAACAAAAAATTGAACCGACTACAAAAAACCCTGAAATATTTTTTTACTGTAGGGGGAATGAAGCGCCAGGAAGATAATTCAGATGGTTTATTCAGAAAACTTACGAAACAGGTTTAGGGCTTACTTTAGACAAAATAACCTAGGTAAAGCATAGGCATATAACTGTGAGCTTATGGGATGGACCGCATAGGCCGTCTCACCCCGTACCCACTTGTTGGTTTTACTTGAGGATAGCAGAGGCCGTCTCTCAAGCTAGACCACTAGCTGAATGATGCACTCTCGTCCGCGCAGCGCCTTTTTTTTTTTTTTTTTTTTTTTTTCTTTTGGCTATGCCTTTTGATTGAGCCAGCGTCATGTCGATTTGTCATAAATAAAAAAAATTCGGCGGAGAAGAGGCAGTTGCTATTCCTGAAAACGGAATCACAAACCCAAAGTAAACCAGAAAATAAAAACCACTACTGTTAGTAATTATTAATACTTGCTACATACTATATTAAGATAGTCATTACTTTAATGTTAATCAATATGTTAATTAATACCCAGAGAGCGTTTTAGTAGTTAAGTAGATACCTAAACCACCACAAAAAAATAGAACTGGGTAATTACGAGTTATATATTTTATCTATATACGTGTATATATATAATCGATTTCATAATAAATGTACAATTACCTACAGATTGAGATCGTTTTGCTGACAGAATTGGGCAAGTGCAAAAAATATTTCTTTTTGTTTTGGCTTAAATTGTAGAAGCTCTAAAATATGAGTAGGAAACGGAACCTTCAATCTAATCAGCTCGTCATAGAAGGCAGTATTGTCGTATTTGTCACAAGCAAAGAAAATATGATTAAGGGAACCCTCATCCATTCCACACTCGCAGAGGGAGGAGTCCCTGATGTGAATTTTCGCCAGATGAGTGGCAGTGCAACAATGCCCCAGACGCATTCGAATGATGGTTGAGCAATACTTTTTGGGATGAATGATTTAGCGAACCATGGTTTTCTTGAGACTGCAGGTTGTACTAGAGAAAATAGCCTACCCTTATTTTTGCTAGATGTTTTCCAATAGGAAGACCATGCGTGCATTAATGATTCAGAAGATAATGTTAGTACGTCATGACAATAATTCTTGAAAGGGACCTTGTCGCCATCCACTACTGCGTCCTTGGCTAATTGGTCTGCTTTTTCGTTGCCAGTGACCCCCGAGTGACCCGGGACCCATACAAGAGTTACTTCATAACCTCGTAATTTGCATGTGATAAGACAGTCCTTGATTTGGTATATAATTGGGTTATGAAACTTAACAGAAAAAGGGTTTGATAGTAAAGCTTGTAGGCAACTACGGGAATCAGAAAATATGATGGTTTTCTTTAACTTAAAAATTAAAATGTATTTAACACTTTCCAATACTCCTATACATTCCCCAGTAAATACGGAGGTAACCGGTGGGCATTTTACTTTTTGAATAATGTTATATTGTGAGTGGTATATTCCTACACCCACGCAGCCGACTGGGGATAACTTCGAGGCGTCAGAGTAAATTGTATTCCAGTCATGCCATTCTCGGTTAAGAATTTGATGGAGGTATTCGTCGGCATGTGGATCGTTATGACAAATATCAAAGTCCAGAATTACTCTAGGCTGGTAGACAATGGTGCTGTATTTAAACTCGAACAGAGGGAGATTTTTGGAGTGGTGCACTGGGTCCTTAATGGATTGAAATTTCTGCAAACTTTTCACGAGGCAGGGTAAATCTTTATCATTCCAATAGGGGGAAGATTTCATGTCTAACAACCGGTTAAGTATAGGATGGTAAGAGAACTGAAGGGCACGAAATAAATAGCTGTCAGCCAAAAATTGTCTACGCAAGTTTAGGGGGGGATCAGCGCATTCCATCTGCAACGCGTTTATAGGACTTGATCTCATAGCTCCCGATATAATTCTTAGGGCTTTCGACTGTATGAGATCGAGTTTTCTAAATCCTGCCTTGTTACCTGGGACTAACAGATATGAACCATAATCTAATACACTTCGGACAGTTGCATTGTATAACAGCCTAAGGGACGTTGGATGGGCCCCCCACCAAACCCCAGAGAGGCATCTAAGTGTATTAAGACCTCGTTCACATTTCTTGGCTATGTGTTCAAAATGTAAGGCACCGGTCAGTTTGGAGTCTAGTACCACCCCAAGAAATTTATGATGAGAGCTTATAAGAATATCCACACCGTGGATTGAAATATTAACGATAGGGATTACTCGTTTTCGGGTGAAAATGACAGCGGTACTTTTAGTCGGTGAAAGAGACAGTCCATTGCTTATTAGCCACGAGTTTACTGAGTGAAGGGAGGTAGAAATTGATTCACTGGCAGATTGTATATTGCTATTAGAGGAGTAAATAAGTAAGTCGTCCGCGTATTGTAAAAAGTGGCAATCTGCAGCAGATTCCTCCAAGTCATGTGTATATAAATTGTATAATAGCGGGCTAAGGACAGATCCTTGCGGTATTCCTCGCCAAACTAATCGCGAGGGATTGATTTGCGGATCTCTTCCGCGAAAAGTAATATTTCGCTCTGAAAGGAGGTTACCCACGAGATTGGCCAACCTCTCCGGGATTCTCAGCTTGCGGAATTTTTCCCTGAGAATGGGGAGCTGGACGTTATCGTAAGCTGCCTCCACATCCAAAAACACAGCGACTACTGACTCTCCCCTCGAAAAAGATAGTCGAATGTCAGAAGTAAAAATGCTAAGACTGTCCATAGTACTTTTTCCCTTTCTAAAACCGTACTGAGAATTCCCGAACAGGCCCTCACTCTCCATAAACCATTCTAATCTGTTTTTAATTAGATGCTCTAAGATCTTGAGCAAAACTGAGGATAAAGCTATAGGACGATGTGATCGTGGATCGTTAGGATCTCTGGATGGTTTGGGGATAGGAATAACAATTTGGGTTTTCCAGGAAGAGGGCGGGCGGCCAGTATGTAAAATACAATTTATCAGGTTTAGTAGATATTGAAGAAAGGGTTCACCTGCCTTTGCTATAAAGGAGTACGGTATGCCATCGTAGCCCGGAGTGGAATCTTTTACAGATTTCAAAACATTTTTAAGTTCTTGAATAGAAAAACTTTCGTCTAAAGGATTTGTTGATTCAGTAATAAAATTATCTATGGGTAAATCGAGGGCTGTTGGTACGTAAGGTGGGGCTATGTTAGTTAGAAAAGACTCGGCCCATTCTTGCGAAGCAGGATACAGACACGAGCGGGGGTTATATGATCTTCTAAATCGTTTTATGTTATTCCAAACTACTTTAGCTGGGGTGTTAGGGCTTAAAGATGAACAGAATTCCTTCCAACTATCAAACTTTTTGTTCCTTAGTAATAATTTAGTTTCATCCATGACGGTTCTTAGAGTTAAAAAATTCTCCGATGTCATATTGGCAGAATACGTATGTTCCGCTTTTTTTCTGTTTTTTACCGCTTGTGTACATTCTTTGTCCCACCACGGTGGGGAAGGTACCTTGCCTTGGGCCGTATTCTTAAGGGGAAACACTTTTTCTGCGGTGGATTTAACAGCAAGAACAATGGCGTCAGAACAATTTTGAATTGAATTTGGGGTAATTGGGGGTAAAAATTTAACTTCATTATTCAAGATTTTTTTATAAGAATCCCAGTCAGCTCCATTAATATTATAAATTAAAAGGGGTTTAGTATTAGGAGGCCTTTTCAAAAAAAAAGATTGGAGACTAAGAAGAATTGGAAAGTGGTCGCTCCCATACGAACTATCCAGAACTTCCCAGGTAATCTGTGGGGCAAGTATAGGTGAGCTTAAAGATGATGACAGTGGTCTCTGATAAACAAGGCACATCCAGCACGTCCATCTGCCCGGCAGTCCATCAGAGACACGTACCCAGGTAATTTGAAATGGTTGTCAACTTTAAGCCATATTTCTGATACAGCTATTAGAATAGGATTGTATTTATTAATTAAAAAGATGAAGTCATGTTTTTTATTACTGATACTACGGCAATTCCACTGAATTATGACTTGGTCCATTATTAACAGAAAACAATAAGGATGAAATGAAAGGTGCAACGTGGGATAGCAGAGAGGGGTTAGCCAAAGGGCTAGATGGGGAAAGAAATTTGACAAGAGAAGAAAGAATCTTTATTAGCTCATTTATAATCACTTCATTTGATTGCTCAATAGGCCTCTCAGGAAACACTGTTTTTGATTGTGGTTTTGGCTCTTTAATGATATCGTCATGAGCTTTTTTGTCATATCCTTTCCTAGAAGGAGGAGGTGAGCGAGGAGTACGGAATACAGTTTTTTTATAGGACGTGACGGCTTCGGGGGCAAAAGTGGAAGTGACATTAGCATATGATTTTTGCATGACCCTGCTGTGTCGGCTCGATGCTTCTGTGTATGAGATGTGTTCATCAGCCATAGTTTTTTTGATAGCAGCTTGTCGGCTGAATTCTGGGCAAACTTTGCTATTGGCGAAGTGCCCAATACCCAATCCCCGGGGACAATTACAACAATAGCCATCCTGGGGATCAACAGTACAAGTATCTCCAGTGTGGGAATCACCGCATCGGTAGCACCTGGGAAGCGAACGGCACTTTTCCTTCGTATGCCCAAATCGGCAACAGCGGAAACACTGTATCGTTGGTAATTTATATTGTTCAACCGGTAAAGAGTTAAAACACATGTAGATCCTACTTGGTAAGGTTTGCCCATCAAATGTAATAACTATCGTTTCAGACGGAAGCCAAGAATATGTTCCATCAGAACTGCTTTTTTTGTAGTTGAGACGTCTAATTATTATGGGGCGAGCGCCTCCGGAATTTTCAGGGATCTGAATGTGTTCCAAGACCTCTTCTGGGGACCATTTGGAGGGAACACCTCGAACCAGTCCAAGTCTAGTGACATTGAATGATGGTACAAAAGCCTTATATTTTTGCTGTATTAAAGTCGGTGAACTTAAAAAAGAATTAGCATCGTCAGCAGAGTGGAAACTAACGGACACTCTGTTGCGTCCAATTCTTTTAATACTACCTTCAACAACGTTGGGAAACTCTCTCAATCTTTTTTGGAGGAAAAGTCCAAACGATATAGGATGCAGTATAGTACCAGAATTAGCGGCGGTCTCTAACTTTTGTACGTGGACTACAAAAGGTCCCTGATCACGGTCTGAGTATCGTTCACGCCCGATAGGTGTAAAGGGCGATGTTGGGGTCTGAGTCAGGGGATCGGTCGGAGGGTCCGTGATTAGGTGCGCTGGAGGGGTAAAAGACATAGAAGGCTGTTGCTGGTCATAATTTTCTTGACCTAATTGCATCGGCGTGTCAGTTAAACACGGGCTTTTGTCAGAGATATCTGAGCATCTCGTGGAAGACGCAGACGACGCGTCCCTTGAACGGGACCTGCTATTTGCTCCGGTTTTATTTTTATTTTTATTTCGCTTTCTATCACGAGCCCTCATATTTTTATTACCCATTACCGTTGACCAGGGAAGTTCTGCCTGGCTTTTCTCAAACTCTTCATACTCAGTTAGGGATATATTTTTATCAACCACCGGGCGAAAACCTCCCCCCCCAGGGTCATCTGTGCCAGCATTCTCGTTCATGAGACTGCTGGCATAAACTACCCGCACAAAGAAAAAGTAAAATTAAATGAGGAATTAGTCACTAAAAACCATCCAAAACTACTTACCGACACTCCCGCCACCAAGTAATAAAGGAATAGCAACTATTTAAATAATAAAAAAAATGAAAATATTAAATAGTTCCACAAAATTCGAAAACTGACGGTACTACGAACTTTATACACAACCGCTCGCGATCGACACTCAACCGAACTCTCCAGCGCCTTTTATTCGTTCCGAGCGCAGCCTTCGTAGGCGCTCGGGTGTATCGGGCCGCCGAGCGAGATAGGTAGTTGCTGTGCGAGCGGGAAAGTATTCGAGCCCGCGCGCACGCCGTACAGTTGTTTTATTCTATGGTTCTACATTACTAGTTTGAAGTCGGTGCCTCAGCACGAGCCAGCAGGAGTGGACTTACAGTGGCTACAGTCGTCTACTTCACCTGCATACCTGCTTATATTATATTAGACTTCAATCACTCCTGCTGTCTCGTGCTGAGGCACCGACTTCAAACTAGTAAAAAATTATTTTCAGGGTTTTTTGTAGTCGGTTCAATTTTTTGTTATAAATTTTTTTTCACGCTTTTTAGTGTTAATAATCTAAGATACAATAGTTTAATGTCAACTGATCGACACCTTTTACGAAAGATTGCTTTCTCTGATGCAGAGACGTTCATCATTGAGGAGTCCTGGTGCTTCACCACCCGTTCCATTTTACCATATGCGTTTTTAAACTTTCTCATTTATAATATTACTAGCTTTTGCCCGCGGCTCCGCCCGCGCGGTATTCGGTTATCGCGCGCTGTTCCCTCGGGAACTGTGCATTTTTCCGGGATAAAAAGTAGCCTATGTCACTCTCGGGCACATAAACTATATCTACGCCAAAAATCACGTCGATCCGTCGCTCCGTTACGGCGTGAAAGACGGACAAACATACAAACACACTTTCGCATTTATAATATTAGTTTGGATGTAGGATTATATTACACTGTGTGAAAAGGAAGCAGGATGAGTTCAACCAACTTACCAGATTGTTTTTTCTCAGTATAGACTACTCGGAGGAACTCTCGATTCAGTGCCCTGTTGCAATAAACGTCGTATGCCTTTAGAAAAACTTTGTAAATTGTATGGCTGATAGATTTTTCTAGTCTCACTGTGAACAACACATTATATTGTCTTTTCTTCCCTGGCTCATTCTCCTCTGGAATAACACCGGATTTGACCACATCGTATGACTGATTTTCTGCAAACATTAAATTTTTAACAGCCTTAAAAAAACTGGACAAGTGCGACTCGGATTCGCGCAGCAAGGGTTCTGTACAAATTTTTATGTAAACATATCATTGATTTTTCCCTCTAAAATATTTTCAATTCCATTACATTGTATTTATTTATTTCACATAAAATAAAAATAAAAACACATAACATAAATTAACCGAAACGGGCTTCCTCTGCCAAAGGCAGCGCAGCGCGGGGCATTGTACCCAAGACGCTGGCCGCGTTGCCCCGCTGCACTGCGAGGCTCAGTCTTTGGCCAAAGAAAAAGCCTGCTCTTTGGTCGCCAGAGACGCCGATAAGTTTGTCCGACACTTCTTTTATAAACTTTTTTGTGTCGGACGACCAAGGCCCAAAGGTTTCGACCGAAAGTGCCGCAAAAAAGTAGTTGTCCTAAAGAAAGGCATATTTGCGGCACTTGATGGTTTGGGCATCATCGGCAGCTGTCCCTGGCTTCCGCGCAAAAATATAAAATCCTACTAATATTATAAATGTGAAAGTTTGTGAGTGAGTGAGTGAGGATGTGAGTGAGTGAGGATGTGAGTGAGTAAGTATGTTTGTTACTTCTTCACGCTAAAACAGCTGGACTGATTTGGATGAAATTTGACAAAAAGTTAGTTTATAACCTGGATTAAAACATAGAATACTTTTTATCCCGATATTCCCACGGGATAAGGATAAAATCTCGAAATAACAACCGCTGGGCTTGGAGTCATGAAATTTAGTATGTAGGTAGTTGGACGTTTGGAATTACTCATAGGTGACTTTTTAACCCGATATTCCCACGGGATACCTAGTATAAAATATTTAACACAAAGAAAATTAAAGAAACGAAAACAAAAAATATAACTATTCTAGGTTTCGGACCCGAGTACCACTATGCCGCCTTGACCTATGCAGTGACTAAATGAACCATCGCTTTCGAATAAAATTAGTTTGTAATAAACATAAAAACATATATATGTCAAAAAATAACATTTTTCATTTTTTGGGCCACTATACTCTATGCCAAAAATCACTTCGATCCATCGCTCCGTTACGGCGTGAAAGACGGACAAACACACAAACACACTTTCGCATTTATATTAGTGTGGACTAGTACATATTAGATCAAATTTGTGAAAGACTCATTAGTAAAATACTCTCAGCAAAACATTTACTCACTTTTTTTGTAAATTGCGTAACTGGTGACCTCTGTAGGAATATTCACTAGTTCAAGTACTACGTTCAGTTTACCAGATTTACTGAACAGGACTTTATCCGGCGTTGACGCATCCTTGCTGAACAATGCAGCAACGGCTGAAATAATTTAAAAAAAGTTAGTTAAAATTTTAATTTTAAATACGATTTATTAATTATCGAGTTTACATGCTGCATGCAATATGTTGGGTGACGCCATCTATGTCCGAGTAGCTGAATTATATTAGTAATAAATACTCAATAACAGATGGCGCTACCCTTTCAATTTAGTCATTCCTGATTCAGGTTTCAGAATTCTGTATTCAAATTTAGCTTTTCGTTTCGCCATGTCTGTCAGTCGGTCTGTCCGTCCGGGGCTTTGCTCAGGGACTATAAATTCTAGAAAGCTGTAATTTAGCACGAAGCTGTATGTGAAATATGCCGACAAAATGGTACCTACAATAGAAAAATAAAAAAGACAGACATGGCGAAACTATAAGGGTTCCGTTTTTGCCATTTTGGCTACAGAACCCTAAAAAAGTGTAGTACATGGGAGTTTTTTCACTTTTATATCGTGTTTTTTGAAGAAGATACATATTTAAATAAACTTTTAAGTAAAAGTTTACGTAAACTAAACAAATAGGTATATTTAAAATACTTAAAAAAAGTTTTTGCTAAAAATTTCATTCGTAATACGAGATTTTTCGCTGACGGTACTTTTTATTGCCTGCACTTGTATTGCCACCCAAACTACATTTGCACACCAAATTTCAAGTCGAGGCTATTAACCGTTGAAGAGTTCCGTCCTGCGGAGACGATCCTGGCGAGACTACCAGAATGTCACTACCAGATTATTGTATTGTCACGTATTTTACATGTATACCAAGTTTCAAGTAAATCCAACTACTGGAACTTGGTCGAATTTAACTTGCAAGATTTGATTACAGACAGTACAACGGGACAGGTGAAACTAAAAAAAAAACCGGCCAAAAGCGTGTCGGACACGCCCAAAATAGGGTTCCGTAGCCATTACGAAAAAAATAAGTAATATTTTTCTAAGGATTTCGTATTTTATACGGAATCTTCCAAGTTTAGGTATATTTTATACCTTACGCTGCTATTTACTCATAAACTACTAATAATTCTCAAGCAAAAGCAGTTATAGTTTTCCTTGGAAGTTTCATATACTGACTACCATCCTGAAATTTTACAAATTTTTCCACCCACCGGTTTAGATTTTAGAGGGACGCTCGATTTTAATGAAAATTTGCACTTTAAAGTTGAATATTTCGCAAACAAATTACTGAATCGAAAAATCGTATTAGCAAAACCCATAATGCTTTTAAAATACCTATCCAACGATACCCCACACTATAGGGTTGGATGATAAAAAAAATCACCGCCACTTTACGTCTATGGGATGTACCCTTAAAAAAAAAGATTTTGAATTTCTAATTGTACTACTTTGTCGGCATAGTTTATCTATATATTCGTGCAAAATTACAGCTTTCTAACATTGATAGTCCCTGAGCAAAGCCGCGGACGGACAGACAGACAGACATGGCGAAACTATAAGGGTTCCGTTTTTGCCATTTTGGCTCCGGAACCCTGATAAGTCGCGATCGACCGATCTAGCTTTAGACTCTCCACTTGATGACTCTAAGAGGCTGTTTCACCATCCATTGATTAGTGTTAACTAACGGTTAAACGTGATGCCTTCTATACTTGTTTTGTTCAAATAGACGGAGACGCCATCACATTTAACCGTCAGTTAACACTAATCAATGGATGGTGAAACAACCCCTAAGCCTATCAAAATACCAGTCTTATGTGTGTGTGCGTATAAATTTTCATAGCAAAAAACGTTATAATACGCAAATACGCGTTTTCCCAGAGACAGGACAAAGCTAGATTGATTTTTAACCGACTTCAAAAAAAGGAGGAGGTTATCAATTCGGTTGTATTTTTTTTTTATTTTTTTTTATGTTTGTTACCTCAGAACTCCGTCATTTACGAACCGATTTGAAAATTTTTTTTTGCGTTCGTCTAGGAATGCTTTCAATTAGGTCCCATAAGCACCAAATCAGGATCTGATGATTGGATCTTAAGGAAATCGAGAGAACTTTTCAAATGTTGTAGGGACGCCTATGGTAATTTTGTTATATTTAGTAGTAACTCAAGCATTTGCTCTTGAAAATCATCATTTGGTGAAGTAGAACTGATGATGAAGACCACAGTTGACCATCGGAGTTACTACTCAATAATAAGTATTTCATGGGTTGAATTTCAATTGCTTTAACACAGTTGCTAAGCAATTTATGCTCCTCGGAACGGATATCGCACCATTCGTGCGAAAAACGCGTAACTCATAGTTACGCGTTTTCGCAATTAATTGACCACAGATTAAGGATAAAAAAATACATCTTGTGTGTAAATTTCAAAATTTTAGGTTTAAAAACAAAAGAGTTATAAAGGAAAATTGATGAACTACGTATTTTATTAAAAAGAAAATATACATGCAATAAGTGTGGTAAATGTAAATACATTGCCAAATATTACGATATTCACATTACAAAAAAGCGTAATTTAACTTAAGTCATTATGACGCAGGCTGTTTTTGAGAGTCTAGGACGTAAATACACTCACTCCCTTTTTCCACGCACCTTTTAAAAATGTTTAGGGTGTAACTTTAGCTACGCAAAGCAGACGCGATGTACCTAAGGCGTCAGTAGTAGATACGCGTTTCTTCCACGAGGAATTTCGGTAGATTCAGTTTCGTAAATACATATACGCAGGTGCTTCCCAGAGTATACAACCCTTTACAATCGAGAAAGTGAAGTCATGATGTTAAAAAAACAAATTTGTTTGTTAATACTGATGGTTTAAGGGGTCTAAGAAAAATATCTAGCGAAAAAAATCGGAAATGCTTAATTTTCAGGAAAATCGCGTCCACGGTCGTACGTCTCAGGAATAATTTGTAAAATGCATGATCGTAACACAAAACTACAAAAACACCTGTTCTTAATAACATCAAGATTTATTACTACCAATCAACATTATTTAACGTTTTTTACTATCAAACATTGAAAATATCCCATTAATATTATGTACCTATACCAATAAGCTTCATAATTTTAACCCTACTCGTTTTCAAGTACATGCCATGTTTTCGCATGTAATATTATTGTAATGTTGTTGTTAGTACATTACACTCATATACTTGAAGAAATCGTCATTCCAGTACCTAGTTGTTATTATTTATAGTATTCGACAAGTATCTGGACAGGCCTAACTGCATGAAATAATATATTATTACGTGGCTTATCTTCGACATTTGTTTCCTTTCAGAGATGAAGGCACGCGTCAGATGTTTGTCTTTGAAACGGTGGATCAGACTATCTGAGGGTAGTGGTTTGTTCAGGGATAGCTGCGGGTGTATTCACGGAAGTAGGGTTTGCTTGATTTTTCAGCTGGAGATGCTCATTGTCGAGCAATTGGCACAGGTGGCTGCAAAAATATAGCTGATGGGCTCACCAGAGACGGTTGAAGAAGCGTAAGAACAGATCGTGCAGGTGGCGCTGATAGAGGCGTTCTTCTGGCTCAGGCACTAGAAATTATCTGGTACTGTGTAATATACTCGTCTAGTTTATCTTTCTACTCATCATGTGGGTCTTATTATAGCTGCCTGTCGACTAAAATTGAATCGAAATCCTCGTCCTGCACATGTGATCGGTATCGGTTGCGTCTCGAAAAAGGAATACACGCGTCATGCAGATTTTTTGAAGTATCATGCACATGCCCGGGCTACACGAGACTGGTTTTTCGGGCTGGGATAGTAAACTAGTTCTCTACTTCAACTGTCTGGCTTGCTGACCTGGCTTAGAGCATGCTTGTTCTGTTTCTATGAGGCTTATTATTTTAAGCTAGTATTTACTGGAGTGATGAGGTGACCACAGGTCCAAAATAAACTGTATGCAAAAAAAAAACACTATTATTAGACTAAAACAGTCACTTCGAAAACTGTGTCAATTCGCACTAGACGAACTAGAGACGTAACACAGGGTTGATTTATTAATTTTCATCAGGTCTTGATCATACGTTTTCATTTTTGTTCTTTAGTAGTAATGTCATATCAATTTATGGTCACGGTACAGTTGTACAAACTTTAAATTAATCTGCGTACTTAGTTTGGACATCTTAAAATCTGAGTAACTCGTCGCGGTAGAAAAACAAACCAAACGTGTGGTTCCTCCTTACTAGTAAACTGAACACTAGCTTCGCCGGTCACATGAAGCTAGTAAACAAGCTAGGATAGTAAAATCAGTAATGGGGGAACGTACTAGCCTAAAAACAGAACTCCATCCTGTTAGAAACTGTTCTGGCTTCTAAACTAGCTTAGGAATGAAGGCAGTTTTGTCTACACGAAGCCAGAAGTACTACTTTGCTAACTTACTAACACTGGCTTGCTATCCTAGCTTGAGGGGCTGACCTTGTGTAGCCCGGGCATTGTGCAGCTCGGTTGGAAAGGGGTAAGCAATAAATAATACAAATAATATTAAAAAACTGTTTTTGTGTGTAGTACAAAAGAAGATTGTTTCAGAGTTATGGATAAGTATGAAATCGTGCAAAGCAATGTTGTTTTTTCTTAATTCTTCACGGTTGTGTAGTAAAATAATGTGAGCAAACCTCAGGTCAGGATTCAGTAATCGAAAAAATATGTTAAAAGTGTTTTTTTGTTAGTTATGACCATTTTGGTAAATTGAACAATTTTAATGACAAAAAGTCACTTTTTTGGGTAGTTTGACATTTTTTTGATATATTTTACTGTAGATTTGTTACTGGTTACATTTATGATTTTTTATTTATTTATTTTTCACACTGCGAGCGTATTATTAAGAACTTTAAAATTTCATATCATATTTTGCATGACAACACGGAATTTTGATTACTAAAATGTTACCCGGAACAAAGAATTAATTCGAGATACTCAAAGATTAAATTAGTTCTTACTCAGTAATAAAAACGTATTTCAGGTTACGATTCTGTGTGTAGTTAAATTATGTAAGCAAGAAACGTGTAACTTAATGTGCACCAGTGCCAAAAATGAATTTTAGTGCCTCAGAAACACGTAAGTATCAGTTACATTGATAAAAAAATTCTAAAAAAAAAAATTTATAACAAAAAATAGAACCGACTACAAAAAACCATGAAAATAATTTTCTACCAGTCTGAAGTCGGTGCCTCAGCACGAGCCAGCAGGAGTGATTGAAGCCATTTACTCGTATAGTTGTAGGTGAGGTAGACGATTATATGTCCACTCCTGCTGGCTCGTGCTGAGGCACCGACTTCAGACTGGTAGAAAATTATTTTCATGGTTTTTTGTAGTCGGTTCTATTTTTTGTTATAAATTTTTTTTTTCACGCTTTTTAGTGTAAAGTAAAACATCTAAGATTTAATAGTTTAAATGTCAAACTGCTCGTCACCTTTTACGAAAAATTGCTTTTTCCGGATCAGAGATGTTCATTATTGAGGAGTCCTGGTGCTTCACCACCCATTCCATTTCACCATATGCGTTCCGAGGAGCATAAATTGCTTAGCAACTGTGTTAAAGTAATTGAAATTCAACCCATGAAATACTTGTTATTGAGTAGTAACTCCGATGGTCAACTGTGTTCTTCATCATCAGTTCCACTTTACCAAATGATGATTTTCAAGAGCAAATTCACGCGCTACTACTAAATATATCAAAATTGTCATAGGTATCCCTACAACATTTGAAGAGTTCCCTCGATTTCCTTAGGATCCAATCATCAGATCCTGATTTGGTGCTTATGGGACCTAATTGAAAGCATTCCTAGACGAACGCAAAAAAAATTTTTCAAATCGGTTCATAAATGACGGAGTTCTGAGGTAACAAACATAAAAAAAAATAAAAAAAAAAAATAAAAAAAACATACAACCGAATTGATAACCTCCTCCTTTTTTTGAAGTCGGTTAAAAATGATCAAAAGTACGTAACTACGCTTAAGTTCTGATATGTTCTAAAGCATCCGTGGAAAAAGTAATTAACTTATATTTTAACGATTTTCTTATCATAATTAATGTATTTTATAAAAAGTATAATATCTGTTGCTAGAAGCGATTTTTTATCTATACATTCATCTAGGTCAATATTGAGTACGATCTATAATAAAAGTGTGAGGATGTTTTTTTGCTCTCCTGAAAAGTAGTATTTTTTCATCTACGCGTTTTTTGCACGAAGGGTGCGATATGGTGAAACGGAATGGATAGTGAAGCACCAGGACTCCTCAATAATGAACGTCTCTGCACCGGAAAAAGCAATTTTTCGTAAAAGGTGACGAGCAGTTGACATTAAACTATTGTATCTTAGATGTTTTACACTAAAAAGCGTGAAAAAAAAATTATAACAAAAAATAGAACCGACTACAAAAAACCATGAAAATAATTTTCTACCAGCCTGAAGTCGGTGCCTCAGCACGAGCCAGCAGGAGTGATTGAAGCCATTTACTCGTATAGTTGTAGGTGAGGTAGACGATTATAGGTCCACTCCTGCTGGCTCGTGCTGAGGTGCCAAGTTTCACAAATTACTCAAGAACTTGCTCGTTCATACATAAATATAAAGTACCTAGGTAAGTTACCTATTATTAAATTATTAAATTTACTTACCAAAGCATCTCCATAAAGACAAACATAACAAATAGCACAACTTATTCTGCATTGTATGCAAAATACAACGAAAGCAAACTGGTTCCAACTTTTCAAATCCTCACTCCAATTGCACAAGTTTTAGCGCAAAATTAGAACCATTAACCACGAACCATCAAAAGTATACACTGCACAAATACAACATACAACTGGTAATGTCACCAACAACGCGTGTAGGTATCTAGACACGCGGTAGTGTGTCGAGCCAAGTCCAAGCTGACAGAACTGGCGAGCAGTACCGTGTGTAATTTTACCCGAACCATTTGGAGCCACTTTTTGACTCCCTTATGAACTCAAAAACTATTTAACATAAACATGTCAAATTTGGCGCATAGACCTGCGTGTTACAAAATAAATTAAAAAAAACCAGCCAAGAGCGTGTCGGACACGCCCAAAAAAGGGTTCCGTAGCCATTACGAAAAAATTAAGTAATATTTTTCTAAGGATTTCGTATTTTATACGGAATCTTCCAAGTTTAGGTATATTTTATACCTTACGCTGCTCATTTCATATTTCTAAGACTATAATTTGATTCGTTCTCTGTATTCTGCTTGGAAATAGAAAGACGCTGATATTTTTAAAATTTCGCTACGATTATTAATTAATTTATTACAATTTTTTTAAGATGTGCTTATTCGAAAAGGGCTTAACTCCAAAACTACGATATAATAGATCCATTACTTTTGTCTAGTCTCTATTAAAAAAAACATCACGTAAATCATGCGTAAATCTGAAGTAAACGTTGTCAAAATTATGACAGCTCCTTTTTCTGGTGCAAAAGGCAAAGGAAACATATCTATTCTGTCGTAGTATTGGCAAATTCAGATATATTTTTTAATAATTTTGTATTTTTTTAAAAATGGAGAACTAAATTATAATAAATATTTTGCAAAACTCTTTCGATTCCTGTAGTAATTCACAGGTGTTGAAAAAATGAAATCTTGTCAATTCTCAAGCAAACTTAGTCGTTATAGTGTGCCTTGGAAGTTTGATATACTGATTACCGTCCTGAATTTTTTTAAATTTTATTTTATGCTGCAACATATAATAAAGGGAGTTGTAGGGTAAAATCAAAACCATTAATAAGACAGCCGGTGAAATAACTGGCATTTGAGGTATCCCATCTTAGGCCTCTAGTTTGGTAACGCATATGCAATCCCCCTGTTGTTGCAGGTGTCTATGGGCGGTGCTGACTTCTCACCATCAGGAGACCCGCTTGCTAGTTTTCCATCTTGTCGAATAAAAAAAAAACAGTTTCGTTGTAACTACCACAATTAAGGAAGGAAAATTAAATGATTAGACTCATGCTAACAACAAAAACAGGCCATAAATACGAGTAATTACTTGAATTGCGTGTGGATCATCATCATCATCATCATCTTGTCAGCCGAAAGACGTCCACTGCTGGACATAGGCCTCTCCCAAGGCTCTCCACTCAGACCGGTCTTGTGCTTTTCGCATCCACCGCGATCCCGCGATCTTAGCCAGGTCGTCGCTCCATCTTGTTGGAGGCCTACCGACACCTCGTCTCCCGGTCCGCGGACGCCATTCGAGCACCTTTTCACCCCATTGGCCATCAGTTCTGCGAGCAACGTGCCCGTCCACTGCCACTTCAGTTTCGCAATTCTTCGGGCTAAGTCAGTAACCTTAGTTCTACTGCGGATATCATCATTTCTGATTCTATCCCACAGAGAAACTCCGTGCATAGCCCTCTCCATAGCAATTTGAGTGACTCTGAGCTTCCTCATGAGGCCCATCGTTAGCGCCCACGTCTCAGATCCGTATGTCATCACTGGCAACACACACTGGTCAAAGACTTTTGACTTCAAACACTGCGGTAAGTTGGATGAAAAGACACTGCGAAGCTTCCCGAACGCTGCCCAGCCGAGTCGGATTCGACGAGTGATCTCTTTCTCGAGTTGGACCTACCTAAGAGGACCATTTGTCCTAAGTATACATAGTCGTCAACAACTTCGAGCGCAAAGCCTCTGTGTGTGGCTCGCATATGTAGGTATTATCGTAATCCTTCCTTCATAAATACAGGGTGATCAATCCCGATGGGTCAGTAGGGAGAAATCAGAAACTATGAGAGATAGCGAAATCTGTTCTTAGGAAGCATGGCTTCGATTTTAGATTTAATAAGAATAGCATGAAGTTGAGTTATAGTCTTGTATAGTTATAGTCTAGTTAAATATAGTTGGTAGTCTACAATTTATTTACGGTTAATAGGTATAAAACTTTAAATTAAAATAATAAAATCATAACTGATTACGTTATTATTTATGTGTCAGTTGAGGAAAATTCAGAAGTTTGTTACGATAAACCATAAAAACCATGAGGAAACTGCGCAATTATAAGTCAGCTGTTGTTCATTTGCTGGAATCTTAGTCATTCTTTGCTTTAGGTACAATATAATGTTGCATTTAAATGTGACCAAGCAAGCACTCATCTATATTTAAGAAATGGAAAACCAAAAGTTATTATACATTTCATTTAGGTACTAACTACCAGTTTTTTGTTACGCTATCTGTTAAGGAATAGATTGCAGGAGTACCTAGTAAGCCTGTCGTCTTATAAATAAAAAAAATTCAACTTAGCCGTGACTTTAATACCACAAAAAAAATCTTAGTAACCATAGACAAAATAGTATATTCTTAATCAATGTTGATTTGCGCGCCATCTGTTGACGAATAGAAACCTAAAAGTTTTAAAAAGTTTGTTTTAATGAAATAGCACTTATTTTCACTATAGCCAACTTCGCGAATTGCAAAAATGACATTCCAAGTTTTTAGAAAGAAACGCGATAAGAATATGTTATAATTTTAATCTGTGACTGTAAACTATAGACTATGATAGAGAGACCAGAGGAGCTGTCAGAAAAACAAAACTGTCTGTGGTTCCTCGTTTTGGCGCACGCGACTTGTTGGAGGTAGACGGAAGTTAACAATTCTAGCAATTTCCTTTTCCTATTTTTGTATTTTGAAATTTTTTAGCAACTTTATAACAAGTTTCGCTGTTAAACTTTTTAGGCGCGTCGTGTTAGACAGTGGTTTTGCTAGAGAGTTCTAAAAAACTGATGGAGGTTACAGATTTGAACGATCTTTTAAATGTTCGGAGTATTAAAATGGAAAGCGTCGAAAATGCATTTGACGAAGCAACAGCGACTGTCGATGGCTCCGATCCACTCACAGGAATGCCCCAATACGTAACAGAATCTGATTTAGGTAAGAAATTCACAGCTTGTTTTTCCCTTACGAATAATTTCATTCTAAGTTCGAACAAAATTATCACTTGTTTACTTTATCACACAAAGGCAAATTGTTAGTAAACAACGCTTTAGATTTTCTAAAACAAAACTTACATTTTGAAGGAACGGTATTTCACTAACTTCTGAGAAACTATTCTCTTCTATAGGTTATGTATGAAATTACCTTTTTTCCGCCTTAATACTTTTATAATCACACAAATGCTTAAAGTCAATAAAATGATGCTATGAAAGCAAAAAAGTTGTGTGATTTGTACATCTTTTCTTTTTACACTTAAATTTTTCTCTGACGCTTTTATTCGTCAATAAAATTGTAGACTTAACTTCCACTAGATCTATCATAGCAATGAAAACAATCCAAATTTTTAGTCTCCATACCTTAAATGAAAAAATGGGACATCAAAAGGACTATTTTTATTATCAACATTAGTGGTCCCCAAAGGTCCCTTTCTGTAGCAATATTGATCCATTCTTTTCCTGCTGTTTTTTTTAAATATTTTTTTTTCTTTGCAAACATTCTTTCTTTACCGAGCTTCAATATTTTGTTGTTTATTTATCTGTAACATTCCAGGTCTGATGCAGACGGGTGTGGAAATCCTGCAGGCCCCGCTAGCCGTGTTCTCTGACACCCCCGATGATGACGATACCATGCAGAGCAATGATTCTAGTGGTATGTTTCCATATGAAAATATCTAGTAGCATGCATTGGGTTAACACACATACTTTGCATAAGCTTAGCTATTGTAAGGTCGTTGGTGAGCAAGGAAATTATTTTAGTTCATTGGGTCAGTTCCAGGGTAGGCAGCGCCAGCTCGCACCATCAGCCCCCCCCTCAGCATGGAGCTCATGGCGTTGCCTACCCTAGAATTGACACAATAAATTCCCATGAAAATTTTTATGAGAGTGAATCAGTTTTTGGTAAAGATTTCATTTTTAGGGTTCCGTAGCCAAAATGGCAAAAACAGAACTCTTATATAACATTTTAAGTAAATATTACTCGTGTAAAATAGCGTGATAAGTCCCGTTGTGGTAATTTGACTACGGAACCCTTATAGTTTCGCCATGTCTGTCTGTCCATCCGCAGCTTTGCTCAGGGACTGTCAATGCTAGAAAGCTGTAATTTTGCACGAATATATATGTAAACTATGCCGACAAAATGGTATAGTAAAAAAAACCCAAAAAAATTTTTTTTAGTGTACCTCCCGCAGACTCTAAAGTGGAGGTGGGGGCTGTAGACATTTATCGGCAACTTGTTTGTTCCAGAGGAGGTAATAGTGCAGCTCATGGACATCCGCACCAGACTGTCCAAGCTGCGCTCCATGCTCGAACGCAGACTCGGGCTGGACCTCACCGACTATACATTCTGGTTGCAGGATGCTAAAATGGTTATTATAACTACTAATATTATTATTGTGATAGTTTCTAAGTTGGTTTGTTACCTTTTCACGTCTAAACCGCTGAACCGATTTAAATGAAATTTGGTATACAGATAGTTTGCCTCCAGAGGAAGCTCTAAGGATAGTTTTTATACGGAAAATTGCATAGTTCCCGCGGGATAGCGAGATATTCTACGCGGATAGAGTGGCAAGCAACAGTTAGGGACACAGAAAAGGACATACATAGGATAGTTTTTAATTGATAATACAATAAATCGAAAATACAAACCGAAAATATAGATGCACAGAAAAAGCAGAAAAATAAGACCAGCACTGGGAATTGTTCGATTCCCAGTGCTGGTCTTATTTTTCTGGTTTTTCTGTGCGTCTATATTTTCAGTTTGTATTTTCGATTTAGGTTTACGGGATGACCGTAAAAGTAACAAAAATTTGGAATTGAAATAAAACACACAAAAAGATTCCAAAAAACCAATCTTGATCATACAATAAGTTGCTGGTTCCCATAAGGCCGCCTATTGCTTACCTTGTAATTTTCTCTCTGTGTACCTGTTTTCTGTATTGCTTGCTATTTGTGGTGTAAAATAATCATTGCATTGTTTCTGTTAAAAAAAACATTTTTAATACAAGTTTTTTCCTGCCTGTACTTTTTGTGGATTGGCATTGTCATCTCAACTACATTTACGTACCAATTTTCAAGGCGATGCCATTGACTGTTGAGGAGTTCTGTCCTGGGGAGATGATCTTGGCCAGAATATCACACCGTCAGATTATTGTATTGTCATCTTTACATGAGTTTGTCAAATTTCAAGTCAAAATGGAAAATACAAACTGAAATATAGATAGCACAGAAAAATTGGAAAAATAAGACCAGCGTTGGGAATCGAACCCAGGTCCTCGGCATTCCGTGCCGCGTGCTATACCGCTACACCACCGCTGGACAACTTGCAGTGGCTTGTTGTGTTGTTGTGGTTGTCCAGTGGTGGTGTAGCGGTATGGCACGCGGAAAATATAGCATCTATATGTATTTCAGTTTTTATTTTCGATATGAGTTTTACGGGACGACCGTAATGGTAAAAGTAACAAAATTTGGAGTTGAAACAAAAAAATACAAAAAGATTCCAAAAATCAATCTTAATTCACTGGAAATGGGTCAAATTTAACTTGTAAGATTACATACATACATGGTAAAAATAAGACGAACTGACGTGAAGTTCCCCTGCCTTGTGCTTGCAGCTAGAGAACCACAAGACCTTAGTAGAGCAGTGCATCAGGGGGGAAGGCGTGGTGCAAGTGAACGTGCAGGTGCGGACCGCGGAGAGGAAGATCAACATTCTGGACGTGCTGAAGCCCGACGAGGAGCTTGTGGCGTTACCTGGACCCAGTGAGTTAGGCTCGTAAAGCCCACCTCCCTTAGGCCGTGTTTCCATCAGAGATGTGTTGCGAGGAATGTCTTTCTTGAACCAATAGATAAGATAAGATCATGATTTATTTAATTAAGTATACACAGTCAGGCAGGTGGTAGGACCTTGTGCAAGGTCCTCGCGGATTTCTACCACCATCTTGCTCGCTAATCCTGCCGTGAAGCAGCAGTGCTTGCACTGTTGTGTTTCGGCGCGGAGAGTAAGACAGCCGGTGAAATTACTGGCACTTGAGGTATTCCAACTTAAGGCAAACGAACAAGTGGGTCTCCTGGTGGTAAGAGATCACCACCGCCCATAAACATCTGCAACACCAGGAGTATTGCAGATGCGTTACCAACCTAGAAGCCTAAGATGGAATACCTCAAGTGCTAGTAATTTCACCGGCTGTCTTACTCTCCGCGCCGAAACACAAGTGCAAGCACGCTGATTCATGCCAGGATTAGCGAGCACGATAGTGGTAGCAATTCGGGCGGACCTTGCACAAGGTCCTACCACCTGCAGGATGATATGTGTATAAATCCGATGGCAATGCAATATTATTATGACGTAGAGCTGATCTGATAATGAAATTAGATGTTGGCCATAGGAACTCTGTAATAAAACGACACGACCGCATCGTACGGAGGTGCGGAACCCTATATGCACGAGTCGTTCGCACTCGCACTTGACCGATTTTCATATCTTCTGTAAAAGGTGTTGCAATAAATAAATACTGAATTCTGAATACAAACATTCGTATTATTCATACAAATATCTGCCCCGGCCGGGATTCGAACCGGGGACCTCAAGCTTCGTAGTCAGGTTCTCTAACCACTTAGCCATCTGGTCTTCGGTATTTTAAGTGCTTAAGTCTCTGTGTATATACCTGTTTTCTGTATTTTTTTTGCTATATGTTGGTGTGCAATAAAGAGTTATTGTATTGTATTGTATTGTATTGTGCTTGGGTTTGGTGGGTAAACACTTTAGTTATTATTCTCCATTTAAGTTTAGTTACTAACATAGTTATATAAGATTATTTTGTTACTAACAAGTCAATGTTATGGACAGTGAGGATATCTATCCTTTATGTGGTCTGAAATAAATCATTTTTTATTTTTTTTATTTTTTTTATTATTATTCTTCCAGGTATTGACCCGGAGCCCGAGCTAGAAGAGATCATCGAGGAGGAGTCGCCTGAGCCGTCGGAGCCGTCGGAGGCGACGCACGCCGCCGCCGTCAAGTGGGTCGTGGACGCGGGCTTCAAGCAGCACCACAGCCGCGCCAGCGTGCCCGCCGACCCCGCCGACTGGTAATATAACCTGACCGCACCAACAAAAATTTCATTTTCACTTCTCATGCTCTAAAAGTAGGTCCAATATAGCCTTACGAGACGAGAGTAAAGTGAGTACTAACCTAACCACCTCGGGTATATATTGGCTTATTTTAGTCCCTCGTTAAAAAATATACTAAACCTAACCTTCTTCGTTCGTTCTGTTACGCACAGACATCGTCTTATTGACCACTACGATCCCTCCTGGCAAGGTCGCCATGTAATATATAGGAAGTGGTCAATAAGACGATGTCTGTGCGTAACAGAACGAACTCATTTATTAAGTAATACCTAGTTTATATACATTATGATTGTCGCTGATACAAGCAATATGCGTTTATGTAGCAGTAAACCATTGTGTTACTGCTAAACACTGAAAGTGGCCAATTGCCATACTACAGCTCCCCCGAAAGTACCTTCAGTTGGACTGTCAAGTGGTTAAAAAGTACGTCAGGTGATTGGTGGTGTCAACATCCCTATTGTTACCTCTGCTACAATCCTCTGACCGCAGTATACGCCCGCAGGTCAGTCCAGCACGTGAAGCTGTGGATCCAGTGGGCGGTGCGCCAGTTCAACCTGGCCGGCGTGAAGCTCTCCGACTGGCACATCAGCGGGTGGACCCTGTGCAACCTGACCAACGTCGACTTCAAGTGAGGCTTGCGTTTTGATCCGCCCGGCGGAGCTCCTATTTAAAGCGCCAATGAAATGAAATGAAATGAAATATTTTTATTGCAAGACCACAGTTAGCAAGTTATATAAATAACTTCACTATGATCTGCCTCATAGGCATGCAAAAATGTAACATATTTAGTATGAGCTACAAAATCTAGAAAAAACGCAAATAAACAATATGTAGATAGCTACATTTAAACAATTAAACAATAAAATAAAAAATATTTAACATAAAAATATAACTGAGTAGTTGTACATACAGGTATCTTTTATTTTTTAGTATCCAAGGCTCGGATACCGGATCAATTTCCAAACCGTTATCATGTCATCATCATCATGTCAGCCGAAAGACGTCCACTGCTGGACATAGGCCTCCCCCAAGGCTCTGCACTCAGACCGGTCTTGTGCTTTTCACATCTTTTCGCATTTATAAATATCGTGAATCTGTTTTTAGAAAAAAATACCTCGTTGAGTTTCTTGCCGGATTCTTCTCAACAGAGGTTTTTTCCGAACCGGTGGTAGATTTTTTGACGTTCATAAGTGCTTATCATAGCCTAAATTGAATACAGAGATTTTGACTTTGACTTTGACATCCACCGCGATCCCGCGATCTTAACCAGGTCGTCACTCCATCTTGTTGGAGGCCTACCGACAGCTCGTCTCCCGGTCCGCGGACGCCATTCGACCGATTCGCCGTTATCATGTATTTGGCGCAAAACTTTTCCATTTTGGTTTCGTACGCGAAACCGTTATTTTTAAACCGGTTTTTAAGGGAACACTTCCATAAAGTTTTTGTCAGATTAACCGGTTTAGAACAATAAAAACCGGTTTATTCCGGCGCAAGATAAACTTCGCCGCCCGCCGCCGGCCGGCCAGCTGTCACTCGTCGATTCTTAAAAACGTTCGCGTTCTTATGAAAGTGCGGAGTTAAACCGAACTAATAATAATAATAATTGATGATTAAACGAACTTACCTTACGTGAAGTTCTATCATAATTATCTGAGTTGCTTCGTCGAATAGATTAGATTTAGAACACATGTAGTACCACGTACGGTGTCGCCAATACGCACTGAATTTTGAGAGATTTTTACTGTATAAGGAAAAAAAAAAATACAAAAGAGGGTATTTCGGCCGCTCAGCGCGGCGCAATCCCACCCGCATATCGTCATTTAGTTCAGAGATAGCCATTTTCAGGATATTTCACGCGTTGGGCATGTAAATGGGAGGGTGGGTGTCTAATCTATTCGACGAAGCAACTCAGATAATTATGATAGAACTTCACGTAAGGTAAGTTCGTTTAATCATCAATTATCTTCATTGCTTCGTCTTCTAGATTAGATTTAGAACACATGTAGATATTGAGAGACCTCGTGAAATATCCATTAAAATGAAAAGTTATATAATATTCAAAAGACAAAAACAAAAATATTCTTATTCCAAAATTTTAAAGTTTTACAATGAAATTCATATTCTACAACAACCTGTTACTTATATAACGTAATATGTCTAGCGAAACAATTATCGTAATTAATTATATTTCTCTTATGAAATTTACCTCATGCAAGAACAATGAATACCTCATGTTTAGGAAGAGCCGCTCCGTCCGGCGGTCTTCCTGACCAAGTTCAAGTTGACTTCCAGGCTGTGGGCCTTGGAGGTCGACGCGTGTCGTGGGCCGTAAACATCGTTACGTCTGTTCCATACTCACCTAAAGTCATTCTAATCCAGTGGCAAGTATAAACCATGGTTGAGAATATAATACATGGACAGTGTGTCTTCTTATGAAAGTAAGGCAATGTAAGCAAGGGCTGTGTGGCACCCGCTCTAGAAGTTTTAATCGAATCCGGAATTTGAATTATTACTTTATCCGATTGAATTTCAATATTACTAATAAGTATCTTAGTCAATGTCTGTGCTCTATGGGCAGTCATAAGAGCATGCAGAGTCGCAAGTTTCCTTATAATCTGCGTTAGGGTACCAAACAGCCAATGCATCCAAAACTTAAACTATATTATATTGCGGTAACCGGAGGGCGTAATCTCAAGATCCCTTTGCGAAGACGTTTAATTCGTTCATTGTTACCTATTTGGACTCGAAAATGAGTGACAACTCTGATTTACGGCCAGTCGTAACATATAATATAATTGTTTACAGCTATTTACGGTACTGTACTGGGCACCCTGCCCAAAGAGATTAGTTAAGAATGTTAATATTCGAGGCACGCAAATTTCAAACATACTATTTTTTCCGAAACACAAAAAGTACATCTTTTTTAAATATATGATGTGTCATAATTATTTTATAGTTTTTTGAAAGAGCAGCTAGCGTGATGTTGATTGACTCTGAAGGTATATTCTTTCTCTGTAGTGAAAGATTAAAAATAATGAAGTATGTGTAATGCCCGTTGATTCGGATGTCAATGGATCCAAAGTAGGTAATGTTTTAAGTAACGGGTATGGGTACCACTGTTGAGTCAGCCACAGAGGGACTACTACTATGTCAGTAGCCTTGTCTCTTATCATTTTCCTCAAATTTTAAGAAATGGTTGAAATGCATAAAAATAGAATTGAGTCCAGGATAGTGTAAAGGCGTTAATGGCAAACGCGTTAGGATCTTTTTACCAGGGCATATACCTGTTGCACTTATTGTTAAGTCGGTTGGCAAAATGATCGATTTCTGGCATGCCAAATGATCTGATAATGCTTTGAAAGGCAAGATCAAACACTATTTCTGGATGGGAACGTCGCGAATCGGCATAATTCCTAATTATTTATTGCATGAAAACGGGTACCTACAGAAAGGTAAGAAATAAAATTAATTAAGACATGACCGTAATCTGCCATATTTATGGTGTACAATATTGAAATAAATTAAATATTACATTTCGGCTATGTACTATAATACCTATATACTTCATACTACTAAATCCTACTAATATTATAAATGTGAAAGTTTGTGAGTGAGTGAGTGAGGATGTGAGTAAGTATGTTTGTTACTTCTTCACGCTAAAACGGCTAGACTGATTTGGATGAAATTTGACAAAAAGTTAGTTTATAACCTGGATTAAAACATAGAATACTTTTTATCCCGATATTCCCACGGGATAGGGATAAAATCTCGAAATAACAACCGCTGGGCTTGGAGTCATGAAATTTAGTATGTAGGTAGTTGGACGTTTCGAATTACTCATAGGTGACTTTTTGACCCGATATTCCCACGGGATACCTAGGGATGAAATCTCAAAATAACAACCACTGGGACTAGAGCCATGAAATTCGGTATATAGGTAGCTGGACCTCTGAAATACTACATATGCTATTTTTTAACCCGATATTCCCACGGGATAGGGATAAAATCTTGAAATAATGACCGCTGGGCTTAGAGTCATGAAATTTGGTATGTAGGTAGTTAGCCGTCTGGAATAACACATAGGCCACTTTTTGACCCAATATTCCCACGGGATACCTAGGGATAAAATCTAGAAATAACAACCGCTGTGCTTAGAGACATGAAATTTAGTATGTAGATAGCTGGACCTCTGGAATAATAGATAGGCTACTTTTTATCTCGATATTCCCACGGGATAGGGATAAAATCTTGGAATAATAACCGTTGGGCTTAGAGTCATAAAATTTGGAATGTAGGTAGCCGGAAGTCTGGAATAACACATAAGCGACTTTTTGATCCAATATTCCCACGGGATACCTAGGGATGAAATCTCGAAATAACAACCACTGTGCTTAGAGCCATGAAATTCGGTGTGTAGGTAGCTGGACCTTTGAAATAATACATAGGCTATTTTTTATCCCGATATTCCCACGGGACATGGATAAAATCTCGAAATAACAACTGCTGGGCTTAGAGTCATGAAATTTGGTATGTAGGTAGTTGAACGTCTGAAATAACACATAGGCTACTTTTTATCCGGATATTCCCACGGGATAGTTTTATAACTAAGGGACCGAATACATCCCCGTTTTATTAGTTTACGCGTGCGAAGCCGCGGGTAAAAGCTAGTTACTAATAATCATCAGGTATACTATTGTCATCCGATTTGATATAGGACGCGTATACTATGATATTCCTGTATTTCTCACCATTGTCATAACTCCTTTGCTACTTGTGTAAGGTGAGGAGTAAAATTTGGTAGTGTGACAAAGTCTTGACAATTACTTTAAACCAAAAAATAATGTTAATGTCTCCAAATAATTAATGTACTTACTTAAATTTTTCGTCGGTAGCCCATAAACCGCTCGCAGTTCCTCCTCCACACGCCGCCCCCACCCCGTAGTAGAAGCATCATGCACTGAAAAATTCTAGGCAGTAATCGTCGTACTTGATTTTTCTTTTGGATGACCCAAACTCGGAATAAGGTTGCGGTAGGTTAATGTATACCTATCGTAATTTTCGAGGTCATTTCTACGGTTGAGGTATTTCTCCTTTTTTATTTTTTAGAAATATTAAGCTCTTTTTAATTTTATGGATTTTTTCAGGGGGTAAACTGACTTGGAATTATTCAGTGACTACTATGTAACCTAGGAACTTGCACTTAGTGTCAGGTTCTAAATTACTTTTTTCATAATCCATACTAATATTGTAAATGCGAAAGTGTATTTGTATGTTTGTCCGTCTTTCACGCCGTAACGGAGCGACGGATCGACGTGATTTTTGGCATATAGATATTTTATGGACCCGAGAGTGACATAGGCTACTTTTTATCCCGGAATAATAAAGCCCAATAAGATTATGTCATCTAAACATATACCCCCTTATTCATAAACGACAATCAAACCTATTTTAGTTAAAATGCCGCTAAAATTCGTTTGTCCTTATCTGTCACTTCGATATTTGTATTTGTTAGAAAGGGGCAAAGCATTTGTTAGTTAACATAGGCTTGTTAAGTTTTATGAATAAGGGGGTTAGTGAATAAATAACCACACGACACGACCGCAGCAATCTAATAACTGGTTTCATTATTTTCGTGAAAACAAAAGGGGCGGTACTAAGGCCAAACGGCAAATTATTGAATTCGTACAATCTGTTATTAATTTCAAAACTCAGGTACTACAGGAACTTCGTGAGTCTTTATGGATAATAATTAAGTAATAGCATGTAATAGGCATCTTTTAAGTCTACTGTGCTCGTATCGTAAAGCAACACTATGATACTAGTTTAAGAGCTGTACGCAAGTCTTCCAGTTTAACATGTTCAGTATCTATAAATTTATGCAATTGTCTTAGGTTGAGTATGAATCTGTGATTACCCTTTGGCTTTGGTGGTAAGAAAATACTAGGTATATAATGTTAGTACCAGATTTTAGCATATAAGTAATGGAATTAGTAATACGCTTTCTATCGGCGTTTGTATGATTTCTATTGATACGAGGGTGAACTTGCTCATAGGGGTGAGATAACTGGATTCTGTATCCAGAATTCCAGATATCCATGACAAGCCTGTCGTCATTGGTTAATAAGAACCACTGATGGTGGAACTGAGAATGGTTACCTGCAACCAAGTTGTTGTCTACCGGTGAACGATGTGAGGCCGCGGCTGTGCTCGATACGATGTGCGCGAGCTGTCGCGGTGTTGATTCCCCGGAGCCGGCTAGTACTCTGTCTCTTCTGCGTACGTTGTCGGTTTGTTAGTAGGCGCCGCCGCTTTCAGTTCAGCTGCTTATTTCGATACATTTTTGGCGGTTTTAAGTGTCAAAATCAGCTCCAAAAGGAAGCTTATCATATTGGTCTTTGTTTTCGTCATTTGATCCTTCATGAACTTTTTTAAGGTTAAACAACCCAAAGCTTCGGCTCGTTACAGAATTTAAGTTTTACTATTTAAGAGTACTTAAGCGATTACCGTTCATAAGGAGATTTATAGTTGCTGTATCTTTATCTTCTTTAGACATCAAAGCACTTATAACTTCGCCAACACATGTGATCGTTCGCCCTGCCTGTTTCTGTCTTAAGACAACTTCAGAGATTGTGTTTTTACGGGTACTGGCGTCGTATCGCCCGCAGCTTCCTGTTCTATAGCCAGCGGTGGCGGCGATGATGTCCCTGGCAGCAGTGGCGGGGGTGGTGATTGTGGTGAGGGGGCGTAGCGGGACGACGCGGCGGAAGCGGCGGCGCCGCTGGTGGATGGGCCCAGCTCGATCACCACTGAGCATAAACCTCTGCCGTGAATGGGATGTACGGGTGTTCCACTTCTATATCTGTGACTGTGGTGATATATCATGTGCATGAAGTGACAACCCCAAAGGTTGTCCGCAACACTCGTATGATGCACGCTTGACAATAAAGTGACTGCCCCAACGACAGCCCGCAGTATTGACTTCACGTGATTTATACTTCTATAACCCGTGTTGTTATCCGCAACACTAAGAAGCAGAGTCACTGTGCAGCAGTGTAGGTAATTACGGTAAAGTGACAACCCCAAAAGTTGCCCGCAGCACCGTATATATTCACGCTTGACAATAAAGTGACTGCCCCAACGACAGCCCGCAGTATTGCCCTCACGCGTGATTTATACCTCTATAACCCGTGTTAGTGTTGTCCGCAACACTAAGAAGCAGGGTCACTGTGCAGTAGTGTAGGTAATTACGGTAAAGTGACAACCCCAAAAGTTGCCCGCAGCACCGTATATATTCACGCTTGACAATAAAGTGACTGCCCCAACGACAGCCCGCAGTATTGACCTCGCGCGTGATTTATACCTCTGTAACCCGTGTTAGTGTTGTCCTCAACACTAAGATGAAAGTATATGTACGCCTGCATGGCCCTAAGCGCAGCTTTCTTTCTAACTTCTTTATTTTATGCACAATATAGACGTAATTATCACAATTATTATTTTCACATTTCTTCTTACCCATTATGCACATATAAACACTGCTAAGCTAAAATAAATTGTCTATTTAAAATAAAAAGGTGATACGTGCGAACTGGCGGAGCACTGTACTGTGAATGGCGATATGCGGGTGGGATTGCGCCGCGCTGAGCGGCCGAAATACCCTCTTTTGTATTTTTTTTTTTCCTTATACAGTAAAAATCTCTCAAAATTCAGTGCGTATTGGCGACACCGTACGTGGTACTACATGTGTTCTAAATCTAATCTAGAAGACGAAGCAATGAAGATAATAATGTTTATTTGTCAAAGAGGGTTACAAAAATGGTCTTAAGCTATGAGTACAATATGGATCTCCTCCTTGTGCCTACAGACAGACAGGCGTACAAATTTTTATGTCAACTGCTTCATGGACACTATAAACTAAGTATAATAAATAATGATTAGGTACTTAAATAACATGCTGCACATCTTAATCCAGGTTCTCTAATTTATCGCCGAAAATTGTTTCGCCGAATATTACTTCCCAACCAACTTTTCGCAGAATTTCATTTCGCCGAATGATCACTTGCCAACTTATTAAAATGTATATTTTTATTTCCCAACCTCACAGTTACCAACTGTACGTTTGGCCTGTTTATTATAAAGTCACTTTTCAAAATGCCGATTTTCGGTTAGTAGAATGTTTTGGTTGGAGTAATATTCCTTTCGTCGTACAGTGTTTACCAACTGTTTTATTGAATAAGGGCTTCGTTTAGTAACTAGGTATGTAATATAATAAGTAATGTGGGTAAGCGCAGATTTATAAAAACCCCTAATTACTGAATCTTCGGTCAATTTTTGAAAACATTTACAATACAATACAATACAATAACTCTTTATTGCGCACCAAAATATAGCAAAAAAATTACAGAAAACAGGTATACACACAAAGACTTTCTGAGGTAAGCAATAGGCGGCCTTATCGCTTCAGAGCGATCTCTTCCAGGCAACCTTTACATTGGAATGGAGAAGTGAGGAATAAATTTAAGCAGGTGGTGAATTTACATTACATTACAGCAATATCAAGAAAACATAACAATTTATACAGTACACATACACAACAAATCCAAGTAGATAGGAACTAGGAAGATACATAGCAACATTAACAACATACCCATAAATAAACTAATAGTTTTAACATTCACACGCAAGACGACAGATAGTGCTCCCTAAGCATAGTCTTGAAGATAGGCAAGGACTTAGCGCGCCTTAAGTCTATCGGCAGGGAGTTCCAGAGCCGAGTAGCCTGGACAGTATTTATTTACTAACAAGGATACCATTTACAGTTAAATATTTTTATTTATTAGAAATATTAAAAAATAAAAATACGATTCTGGCACTCGCCGGCCGCTGCCGCGGCACGCTCGCTTCGCTCGCTCGGCTTCGTGCGCTGTTTGCTCACCGTTGACCTAACACGCTCCTCCTCGCTTCGCTCGTCGTCGCACCTAACTGAACTTTGCCACACATTAGATTTCTGTTGCTATAAATATTACAAAACTCTGATTTGTAATTATTACTGCCAATAGTGCCAATTGATAAAACTCTTACTTTCAATAAAAAGTTGGCTTATGTATAAAAAGGGAACTGTCACACTAACGAAACGTTATTCGTTTAATAGTTGTTTAACATAGTGAAAGATTTGACAAATGATAAGTTTTCCAAACGTTTTGAGTCATTATGATATTCTGCTATATAATAATTCGACGAAATGACACGTTGCCATACAAAAAGTTGGTAATAGTTAGTTGTCAAAGTGAATCTTCGGCGAAACGTTGGTTGGCAAGTGATATTCGGCCAAATGAAATTCTGCGAAAAGGCAGAACACCCTTAATCCATTAGGAACTCGCTTATACTATAATAAAATTTGTCAGATAACCATGCTCGCAACATTTTTTGAAATACTTTTAAATTCATACTTTTGAATCTGTCTGGAAGTTTATTATAAATTTAAACCGCTATTTTATAAACCGGTTCCGAGCCTTGTAAAGCGCTCGGTTGTTTGCCTGTTTGTTAAGGCGCTGTTTAAGAGCCAGTATAATGAAATAAAAATGTGATTCTTGTTTCAGAGAAAAAGTCCCTTCCGACCCGGGCGACTTGTTCTGGACGCATTTCGAGTTGCTAAGGAAATGTAAATTCATTGGTGAGTTCCAGTACCAGGTTTTCTTTTTACCCGACTGTGAAGAAGGAGGGTTATGTGTTTGACGCGTATGTATGTATGTCTACGAGTATTCCTATGTTCTCTCGTAACTACTCAACGGCTGAACTGATTTTGATGAATGATACGTCATTGGATTTGTCTTAATGACGCGAGTGACAATTATCTTCTTTTGCAACTCATTCACAAATTTCAATATGTAAGTATACAATCTTATTTTTACAATTGCGTTTTTTCCCAATATTTATCGACACAGAAACATAGGTTTAGGTTATGTTAAGTTAAAATCGAGTAAACGTTAGTTAAAAGTTAGAAACGCTACTATGAAAATAAAGCTTCAGCAAAAAGCCAGAAAGTCTATCACTGATCCTAGTTTCGTGCAAGAACAAAAAGTGTTCGTTCGTAACTGGTTTCGTATAAGAAAAAGTTTTCGTTCGCAACCGGTTTCGAACAAGACCGAAAAAGTTTTCTTAGGCAACTGGTTACGAATCTCCGGTTACGTACACGGCCGAAGGGGACAAATCTAGCAGCTCTACGTTGGATGCGGTCAAATGGACGAATGTACAATACACTAATGGCCACTTGCTGGAAACACATGAATCTCGAGTTAGCGTTAAGCTTCGTTTAGTAGTGTCAAAATGTATGGAACTGTCAAGCTTAAGCCAGGCTTAACAACTAAATCTAGATTTATTTTTACCTGCAAGAAACGCTAAGTTAATGCTTGTCCGGATAGTGATGATGCTTGTATGTTTCCAGCCGTGGTACAGAACCCGACGCAGTCCCCGCCGAAGGATCAGCTGGAGTTGGCCCAGTCCGCGATCAAAAAACGCCCTAAAATGGTGAGTTGCTCCTTTCTTTCACGGGTCGACCAGTGCCCTATTTTACGAAGCTACAAGTTACAATTTATAAGCGTTAGTCTTTGTTTGACAGTATACATTGAAAAGAGACTACCGTTTGTAAATTGTTACTTGTAGTTTCGTGAAATGGGCTACAGAAGTAGGCGCGACACCGACGACACTTAGATAAAAAAATATTACTAGGTACTTATTCGGCTAATTTTGCGGGAAATCAGCAGTCCCTGCGGGATAGGGATAAACGAATTCCTCATAGATGAAGTCGTAGGCAACAGCTGGGTAGTGCATAATTATTTTTTACTTTTTAGTTGTCTTTTTTTGTCGGCGTTTTTTTCGGGCGTTTTTTTATATTTGCTGGCGTTCATTTTATGTCGGGGGTTTTTTAATTTTTTAATTTAAGTTTTTTATCCACAGCAAGTGATCCACACGTACACCGACGAGGAGACGCACGCACACACGCGCGCCGGCAACAACGGGCAGGTGCAGCTCTGGCAGTTCCTGCTCGAGCTGCTCACCAGCGCGGAACATCTGCACGCCATCCGCTGGCACGGTGCGGCGCGACACGCGACACACGACACACGCCACACGACACACGACACACGCCACACGACACACGACACACGCCACACGACACACGACACACGCGCGCCGGCAACAACGGGCAGGTGCAGCTCTGGCAGTTCCTGCTCGAGCTGCTCACCAGCGCGGAACATCTGCACGCCATCCGCTGGCACGGTGCGGCGCGACACGCGACACACGACACACGCCACACGACACACGACACACGCCACACGACACACGACACACGCCACACGACACACGACACACGCGCGCCGGCAACAACGGGCAGGTGCAGCTCTGGCAGTTCCTGCTCGAGCTGCTCACCAGCGCGGAACATCTGCACGCCATCCGCTGGCACGGTGCGGCGCGACACGCGACACACGACACACGCCACACGACACACGCCACACGACACACGCCACACGACACACGACACACGCCACACGACACACGACACACGCGCGCCGGCAACAACGGGCAGGTGCAGCTCTGGCAGTTCCTGCTCGAGCTGCTCACCAGCGCGGAACATCTGCACGCCATCCGCTGGCACGGTGCGGCGCGACACGCGACACACGACACACGCCACACGACACACGCCACACGACACACGCCACACGACACACGACACACGCCACACGACACACGACACACGCGCGCCGGCAACAACGGGCAGGTGCAGCTCTGGCAGTTCCTGCTCGAGCTGCTCACCAGCGCGGAACATCTGCACGCCATCCGCTGGCACGGTGCGGCGCGACACGCGACACACGACACACGCCACACGACACACGCCACACGACACACGCCACACGACACACGCCACACGACACACGACACACGCCACACGACACACGACACACGCGCGCCGGCAACAACGGGCAGGTGCAGCTCTGGCAGTTCCTGCTCGAGCTGCTCACCAGCGCGGAACATCTGCACGCCATCCGCTGGCACGGTGCGGCGCGACACGCGACACACGACACACGCCACACGACACACGCCACACGACACACGCCACACGACACACGACACACGCCACACGACACACGACACACGCGCGCCGGCAACAACGGGCAGGTGCAGCTCTGGCAGTTCCTGCTCGAGCTGCTCACCAGCGCGGAACATCTGCACGCCATCCGCTGGCACGGTGCGGCGCGACACGCGACACACGACACACGCCACACGACACACGCCACACGACACACGCCACACGACACACGACACACGCCACACGACACACGACACACGCGCGCCGGCAACAACGGGCAGGTGCAGCTCTGGCAGTTCCTGCTCGAGCTGCTCACCAGCGCGGAACATCTGCACGCCATCCGCTGGCACGGTGCGGCACGACACACGACACACGACGTGACACATGTTTTTGGGGTTCCGTACCCAAAGGGTGCCAATGGAACCCTATTAGTGAGACTCCGCTGTCTGTCTGTCTGTCTGTCCGTCCGTCCGTCCGTCCGTCTGTCACAGGGCTCTATCTAACGATGGACTACGGAGGATTTTGGCGCGTCCTGTTAATATTATAGGAGGACTCGCCCATCAACCAACTCGCGGATACTTGCGGCTCCGCTCGCGTGGTATTCGGTTATCGCGCGCTGTTCCCCCGGGAACTATGCATTTTTCCGGGATAAAAAGTAGCCTATGTCACTCTTGGGCCCATAAACTATCTCTATTCCAAAAATCACGACGATCCGTCGCTCCGTTACGGCGTGAAAGACGGACTAACATACAAACACACTTTCGCATTTACAATATTAGTATTGATCAAAAAAAAACTTTTATAAATAAACTCTCACTCTCCTGCTATACCATTTAACACGCGCAACATCTTCGATTAGCAGTTATCCTCTCAACCTCATATCTCCCAAACGTTCATATTCATATTCATTTATTCATTCAAATTCATGTTCATTTACAAAGATGGTCATTACACAGATGGTCAGTACGTGAAACCCTGTTCGGGTATAGAATGTCAGTTAGTTATAATTATGAATTACCTATACATTAATTTATCTTTATCCATTATTTCATGTCAATACAATTTATGTTAATATTAGCGTTCAAAGCGAGCTGAGATGATGTTACCTTTGGCGCAGGCACGGAGGGCGAGTTCAAGCTGCTCGAGCCGGAGCGCGTGGCGCGGCTCTGGGGCGCGCGCAAACACAAGCCCGCAATGAACTATGAGAAACTGTCGCGTGCCCTGCGGTACTATTACGACGGAGACATGATCGCCAAGGTCGCCGGCAAACGGTCAGTATCCACCCCTCCCCTAGTATCTTTCGCCCCCACCAATATCATCCGCCCCCCTTGTATCGACCCGCCCCCAACAGTATTCCCGCCTCTAGTATCTACCCGCCCCCAACAGTATTCCCGCCTCTAGTATCTACCCGCCCGCAACAGTCTTCCCGCCTCTAGTATCTACCCGCCCCCAACAGTATTCCCGCCTCTAGCAACTACCCGCCCCCACCAATATCATCCGCCCCCCTTGTATCTACCCGCCCCCAATAGTATTCCCGCCTCTAGTATCTACCGGCCCCCACCAATATCATCCACCCCCCTTAAATATACTCGCCCCAAAAGTAATCCCGCCTCTAGTATCTAACCGCCCTCACTAGTATCTTGGTAAATACTAAGGCGCAAACACAAGCCCGCAATGAACTATGAGAAGCTATCGCGGGCCCTGCGGTACTATTACGACGGGGACATGATCGCCAAGGTCGCCGGCAAACGGTCAGTATCCACCCCCATTAGTATCTTCCGCCCCCTCCTTGTATCTACCTGCCCCCACCAATATCATCCGCACCCGCCCCCAACAGTATTCCCGCCTCCACCAATATCATCCGCCCCCCCTTGTATCTCCCCGCCCCCAACATTATTCCCGCCTCTAGTATCTACCCGCCCCCACCAATATCATCCGCCCCTCTTGTATATACCCGCCCCCAAAAGTATTCCCGCCTCTAGTATCTACCCGCCCTCACTAGTATCTTGATAAATACTAAGGCGCAAGTACAAGCACGTCATGAACTACGAGAAGCTATCGCGGGCCCAGCGGTACTACTACGACGGAGACATGATCGCCAAGGTCGCCGGCAAACGGTCAGTATCCCCCCCCCAGTATCTTCCGCCCCTCTTGGGAGGCTTTGAAGTAATAAGAGTAACACAATTTTTGGAAATACTTGAACGCTCCATCTACCCGCTCGCACCTGAATCTGCCAGTATCTTCCCACCCTCCCTTGTATCTACCCGCCCTCAATAGTATTCCCGCCTCTAGTATCTACCCGTCCCCACCAATATCATCCGCCCCCCTTGTATATACCCGCTCCTAGGGTTGCCAGGCGTCCGGATAAAACCGGACATAGTTAGGCTTTTTCAATGCTTGTCCGGCCAAATTAAACGATGTCCGGACTGTCCGGCCTTTGTCTGCCTGCCTGTTACTTCTTCACGCTTAAGCTACTGAACCGATTAAGATGAAATTTGGTATAGAGTTTATAACTTTGGGAAGTACATAGGCTACCATTTATAACGAAAAAAAATTTTTTTTTGACTCGTTCGAAGCTTTCGAAGCTTCGGGCGTACCCGTCCCCACAAATATCATCCGCTCCCCTAGTCTATTCGCATCCACCTCCTTCGCCCCTTGTATCTCCCCGCCTCAAGTATCTTCCGCCTCGCCGTCTTTGTATCTAACTGCCACCGACGCCTATGCGTTTCCGGAACTTCGCCCAGTGCCGCTGTCATAATTATTCATACATTTTGAACGCACATGTGCGTCGGTGGCACCTGTGGAAGTCAGGTGGCAGTGAATACGTTAAATCTTTCACATTCCCTTTCATTACAGCTTCGTGTACAAATTCGTGTGCGATCTCGAACAGCTTCTGGGCTACGGGGCGGCCGAACTGGCAGAGTTGGTGCAGGGAGTTCACGATAACAACGGAAATGACAATGACACTGACGAAGAAATGTACGACAAGAGTTGAATGGACGGCGCAGGGAATGAATTATGTATGTTCAGGCGGAGATAGTGAAAGAATCCCATCAATGTAGAATGTACAACAGCATAAAACGAGTTGTTTTTCCCGAGACGTTCATAGCCACCCGAGCTGGCGATGGTGGATTGATGCGTCGAGAGGAAAATGGGTTTAACCCTTAAATTGGCAGTGCCACACGAGTCCAATCATTCAAGACTATCCATACTAATATTATAAATGCGAAAGTAACTCTGTCTGTCTGTCTGTCTGTCTGTCTGTCTGTATGTTACGCTTTCACGCCAAAACCGCTGAACCGATTTGGATGAAATTTGGTACAGAGATACAATAGACCTTGGGAAAGGACATAGGCTACTTTTTATCCCGATATTCCCACGGGATAGGGATAAAATTTCAAAATAAGAACCTCTGGGCTTAGAGTCATGAAATTTGGTATGTAGGTAGTTGGACGTATGGAATAACACATAGGTGACTTTTTGACCCAATATTCCCACGGGATAACTAGGGATAAGATCTCTAAATAACAACCGCTGGGCTTAGAGCCATAAAATTTAGTATGTAGGTAGCTGGACCTCTGGAATAACACGAAGGCTACTTTTTATCCCGATATTCCCACGGGATAGGGATAAAATTTCGAAATAAGAACCTCTGGACTTAGAGTCATGAAATTTGATATGTAGGGAGCTGCACGTCTGAAATAATACATAAGCGACTTTTTGACCCGAAATTCCCACGGGATATCAAAGGATTAAAATCTCGAAGTAACAACCACTGGGCTTAGAGCCATGAAATTTGGTGTGTAGGTAGCTGAACCTCTGGAATAACACATAGGCTATTTTTTACCCCGATATTCCCACGGGATAGGAATAAAATTTTGAAATAATAACCGCTGGGCTAAAAGTCATGAAATTTGGTATGTAGGTAGCTGCACGTCTGGAATAACACATACGCTATTTTTTATCCCTTTACTCCCACGGGATATTTCAATTGCCACTACCAGACCGATTAGTTTACGCGTACGAAGCCGCGGGTAAAAGCTAGTCTTTTTATATTTATATTTTTATGTAATGATGAGGTTTGAATCATGAACTTTTTTAAATTTTGTCAATTTAAGGGTTAATGCTCGAGTTTTACTAAACATAAAAATTATAATCTTCCTTGTTTGTGGCTGTTGGCACTGGATTACCTTGGTCTTTGACGAAGATTTTACTTTATATGAACTAGAGCATAAGAAGCCGTTTTATGTCGCCCAGATTCAGCATAAATACGAAGTTAACGAGCATGAGAAGTGAAAATAGCTATTTATGCAACTGTATCACAATAGGGGTCCATATAACACGAGTGTGGTTTCATGAAACGAGGCGTAGCCGAGTTTCATAAAAGGGTCACACGAGTGTTATAAGGCCTAATTGCGTACAGTTGCATACAATATTTTATCTACTCTCCCATCGTAATATTCGAATTATAAAATTCAAAACGAGTTTATATTTACATACTTTTTAAACACAATACCGAAATATTAAAAAAAAATTACTTTATAACACTTCTCTTCTAACAAAATAATGTTATAATATAATTTTTTAAACCATTACGATACAGGGCAAATCCAAAAAGTTTATATCAACAAGTTTTGATTCCAATATTCACTTGTCTGTGGCAGTGCCTGCTTTAGCGCATGCGCGCACATCCCGCACATGCGCAGTGATGTACTGGTTTTACCGCCATTCCGTTCATAGGTTGTCATTCTGTTGTACGAATTTTCGTGAGAAAATTTTGTTTTTGCTTAGAAATGTCTGATATCAGTGAATGCGAAGAAGATTTGACTCCGCCCGATATTTTAGATTCGGCGAAGGAATGACTCATAATTTACCAGCAAAGTGAAGGTCCTAGTATAAGTTCTGGTTGCAATGCAGGTAATTAATTCTCAATGTTTCTTGAACACATGATAGAGGATTTAATATATGAACGTAGATAAAATATTGTATGCAACTGTACGCAATTAGGCCTTATAACACTCGTGTGACCCTTTTATGAAACTCGGCTACGCCTCGTTTCATGAAACCACACTCGTATTAAAAGGACCCCTATTGCGATACAGTTGCATAAATAGCTATTATCTACGTTCATATATTAAATCCTCTATCATGTGTTCAAGAACCATTACCTGCTGGTGAAGAATTACCTGCATTGTAACCAGAACTTATACTAGGACCTTCACTTTGCTAGTAAATTATGAGTCATTTCCTTCGCCGCATCTAAAATATCGGGCGGAGTCAAATCTTCTTCGCATTCAATGATATCAGACATTTTTAAGCAAAAACAAAATTTTCTCACGAAAATTCGTACAACAAAATAACAACCTATGAACGGAATGGCGGTAAAACCCAGTACATCACTGCGCATGTGCGGCATGTGCGCGCATGCGCTAAAGCGGGCACTGCCACAGACAAGTGAATATTGGAATCAAAACTTGTTGATATAAACTTTTTGGATTTGCCCTGTATCGTAATGGTTTCAAAAATTATATTATAACATTATTTCGTTAGAAGAGAAGTGTTATAATGTGATTTTTTTTTATTATTTGGGTATTGTGTTTAAAAAGTATGTAAATATAAACTCGTTTTGAATTTTATAATTCGAATATTACGATGCGAGAGTAGATAAAGTAAATTAAGTAGTTATGCCAATGGTTACAAGATTTTATTTAATTTGCCCTGTTGTTTGTTATTGTTGGGTTGGATTGACTTGTTTGGTCATGGTGTGGGTTGTGACTCCTGCTGTCTCGTGCTGAGGCACCGACTTCAGTTTCGTCCCAGCCTATATACGTCCCACTGCTGGACACAGGCCTCCACTCAGAATGAGAGGGCTTGGGCCATAGTTCACACTTCAGACTGGTAGAAAATTATTTTCATGGTTTTTTGTAGTCGGTTCAATTTTTTGTTATAAAATATATTTTTTTAAGTCGGTTAAAAATAGAACGCTCATCGGCGTCTGCGGCATTATATTAGGGTCCACCAAGATGCTCATGACGCATGACGCCATGGGCGTCAATAGCACTGGACGGGTAAAAAATGTTTTATTAACAGAAAGTTATTCATTTGTACTTGCAATCCATTTCCCATAAATGTATAGTCTTAGTTCTAAGATTACGTGGATGTTGTTTTGTAAAAGTATGTCAACCCTGATTAATTCTGCAATACAATGTCAAAGAATTTTAACAGTTGACAGTGTATTGCAAAAAAAAAATACAAACATTGGAACATAGAACCTCCTCCTTTTTAACCCCCGACGCAAAAAGAGGGGTGTTATAAGTTTGACCGTTATGTGTGTCTGTCTGTGGCACCGTAGGTTTTAAACGGGTGGACCGATTTGAATGCGGTTTTTTTTATTTGAAAGCTGGTTTTCCAGCGATGGTTCTTAGACATGTTTTATCAAAATCGGTTCAGCTGTTTTTGAGATATTGAACTTTAAAGTGGCAAAGTCGGGGGCTTTCCAACTTTTTGTTAGTTAGGTTATTTTGAAGTCGGTTAATGACAGTGGGTTGACTCAGTATTGCAAAACAGCATCCAAGTTAAGTATGAAGTTTGTAAATAAGTTAAGTGATACGACGTGGCGTAAATTAGCAGATATTACCGAACCGCAATCAGAGTAGGAATAAGCTCACAATTTAAATGTGGAACATTGGTTGTTAATTTGAAAAGAGCACAGATCGCTAGAATACAGCGTGTGTTTTAACCCCTGACGCAAAAAGGGGGGGTGTAGTGATGCCAATGTCTGTCTGTCTGTCTGTGGAATCGTAGCTCACAAACTGATGAATCGACTTCGGTGCATATTTTTATTAAAAGTGAATTATCTTGCGGTGGTTTTTAGTTGTTTCAATGAAATCAGTTCAGTCGTTTTTAATTAACCCCCGACGCAAAAAGAGGGGTGTTATAAGTTTGACCGCTATGTGTGTCTGTCTGTGTGTCTGTCTGTGGCACCGTAGCTCTTAAACGGGTGGACCGATTTCAATGCGGTTTTTTTTATTTGATAGTCGGTTTTTAAGATATTGAACTTTGAAATGACAATATTTATACAAGAACAAAAAAGTTGGAAAATCCCCCACATTGCCACTTTAAAGTTTAATATCTCAATGGCTGAACTGATTTTGATAAAACATGTGTAAGAACCATCGCTAGAAAACTTGCTTTTAATTAAAAAAACCCGCATTGAAATCGGTCCACGTGCGTTTAAGAGCTACGGTGCCACAGACATACAGACACACACTGACACACAGATACACATAGTGGTCAAACTTATAACATCCCTATTTTTGCGCCGGGGGTTAAAAAGGAAATACAAAAATGTTACAAAAAAAAACGCTAAGTACAAAGGCGGACTTATCCCTGAAGGCAGGTACTGAAACTATGTTCATTAGGGCCTTTCTTTAGTAGTTACTCTAAAAGTTTGTGCTTGTAACAAAAAATACACGCTGTAGAGACTGAAGCGACTTCAGGCAAAGAGAATACTGGGTGATTTCGGGGTCATGAGCAGAAGTGAAAGGGGTGATGGGGACATTCACACTGAGTAACTTTTACTATGGGACCAGTCTCGAAATCGCGAAAAAAAAACATCTAATCAAGAGATAATCGATCGCGAATTATCCAAAATGTATGGAATAGCAGATTTTTTTGCCATTGCGGGGCTGGTCCCATAGTAAAAGTTGCTCAGTGTGAATGCCCCATCACCCCTTTCACTCCTGCTCATGACCCCGAAATCACCCAGTATAAACACTACGTTTTAACTTTAGGCTCGGTGTTTTCCATTCCTGTTCTAATTGCAGTTTGATAATACGTTTCCACTTACTGAATTTGTACCTTTGGGGTATAAGTGAGATTTTTTTTTTTAAGTGTGTACCCCAATAGTACATTAGAAGTACAACTTTGGTTGTAGTAAGTGGAAATAAGAGTAGCCTTTAGGAAATTTTGTAAAAATAAAATTTTATGATCGTTTATTGACTTGTTTTATTAATTTGCATCTAAGTAAACTAAACCTAGATTTAAATTTTTAACTAAAAATTTTTTTACTAAAAATTACTTACATTTCTGTTTTTTTTTATGTTTCATACCTCTGAATTCCGTCATGCATGAACCGATCTATATAGACATGCGGCAGTGTGTTCAACCAAGTTCAAAAGAAGAGAACTGACGACGCCGCTTTGGTTAGTTTGGGGGTCAATTGGTGTAATTATCATCTAGATATTATTATTAAAAATTGTTTTTGACGTCATTGCGATCATCATCATCATCATCATCTCAGCCGTAGGACGTCCACTGCTTGACATAGGCCTCCCCCATAGACCCCCAGTTGATTCGGTTAGCAGAGGCCTGCATCCACCGTGAACCCGCGGCTTTAACCAGGTCATCCGTCCATCTCGTTGCGATAATTCAATTCAATTTATTTAATTCAGATAAAAATCCATATTGGGTAAGTAACAATACCTACGAGCTAGTGTTAGTATGGTACATAAGTTGGCAAAGTAACGCTTGATTCAATAAATTATTTAAAAATGATGTAACAAATATCTTCTCAAAACTTCTCGCTTATAATGTTTTGATTACGCAAAGGTTTAACTCATTCAAATATGTACCTATTTCCTTCTCATTATACTCGTTTGATAGAAATTGCAACATTTTCCTCGACGATGTTAGGTAACGAGTTAATTTACAATACAACTGTCAAGGGCGGAGTGGAGCGACCTTTGGGCACAGAATAGATAATAAAGTACAAGTACTTTGGGTTGGGCCGGAGTGGGTGCGGCTCAGAACTCAGAACATCCAACATCGTAGATACCTGTATAGGTAGCGCCACCAGAGTTGAGGTCAAGTACACAAGAACATGTCATGCAATGACAGCGGGATTATGACATCCACTCATTCATTTAATTGATTCTCCTTTTATACAACCAGAGGCCGTATTAAATATCATGGGACACTTGACACCAATTGACCTAGTCCCAAACTAAGCAAAGCTTGTACTATGGACACTAGGCAACGGATAAACATACTTAAATATAGATATAAACAAATACTTAAATACATATTAAACATCCAAGACCCGCGAACAAACATTCGTATTATTCATACAAATTCTGCCCCGGCCGGGATTCGAACCCGGGACCTCAAGCTTCGTAGTCAGATTCTCTAACCACTTAGCCATCCGCTCGTCGAATCGTGCCTAATGTTTTTGACACTCGTGATCGCAATCAAATGACATATTTCGCATACAAAAGCTGTCATTTTATTGCGATCGCGAGTGTCAGAAACGTTAGGCAATTAGGCCTCTGTTCTGCATTTAGCTGTGTTGTAATCATAATCATTCACTTCAAATCTCGTAGCAAGGTAGCACTACCTATGTATCCTTAAATCCATATACTTATACTTTACTTATCCATACTAATATTAGAAATGCGAATGTGTGTTTGTATGTTTGTGTGTGTTATCCGTCTTTCACACCGTAACGGAGCGACGGATCGACGTGATTTTTGGGATAGAGATGGTCCCGAGAGTGATATACCTCTGCTTTTTATCCCGGAAAAATACACAGTTCCCAAGGGAACAGCGCGCGAGCCGCGCGTTAACCGAATACCACGCGGACGGAGCCGCAGGCAAAAGCTAGTAGCGTATAATTTAACAAGTTTTCTTTGTGGAACCCTCGGTGCACGAGTCCGACTCGCATTCGCTGGTTTTAAACCCCCGATGGAATCAAAAGAGGGGTGTTATAAGTTTGACCGCTATGTGTATCTGTGTGTCTGTGGCAAGTAGCTCTTAAGCGGGTGGACAGATTTAAATGCGGTTTGAAGTCAGATTTTCTAGCGATGGTGCTTAGACCATGTTTCATCATGATCGGTCCAGCCGTTTTTGAGATATTGAACTTTTTTTTTATTAGACTGGAAAGCAAATGAGCAAGTGGGTCTCCTGGTGGTAAGAGATCACCACCGCCCATAAACATCTGCAACACCAGGGGTATTACAGATGCGTTGCCAACCTAGAGGCCTAAGTTGGAATACCTCAAGTGCCAGTAATTTCACTGGCTATCTTACTCTCCGCGCCGAAACACAACAGTGCAAGCACTGCTGCTTCACGGCAGGATTGGCGAGCAAGATGGTGGTAGCAATCCGGGCGGACCTTGCACAAGGTCCTACCACCTGCTAAATGAACTTTTAGAATACTACGGCTGCACAATTTCAAAACCTAGTAAGTCTCAAAAACTCAATTTTGCGTTTTTTGCTTAAAACGTGATTTCTAGCAAGTGCCCACAGGATACAAAAACATTTAGAGGCCTATCTCTCTTAACTTCAGAGATATGAGTACTCCAAAACCTATATAAGTGTATAACCTATATAAGCATAAGTGTGTATGGAGTGGGATGGTGGATAATACCTGGGCGACCGAGTTTCGCAAGACTAAAACGCGAGAACGTGATTTCTCAGCAATAAGACCAAAGCGACGAATAATGACAGAAAACTCCTACTCCTTAGAAAAATATTAGGTACTTTATTTTTTCATAATGGCTACGGAATCACATCTTGGCTGTAACCGACACGCTCTTGACTGTTTTTTTTTTAAAGTCGCGGCCAAGCAAAGGAATTCATAAGTTCATCGATATGGTCCCCCGCAAAGGCAAAGTAACGCTTGATTCAATAAATTATTTAAAAATGATGTAACAAATATCTTCTCAAAACTTCTCGCTTATAATGTTTTGATTACGCAAAGGTTTAACTCATTCAAATATGTACCTATTTCCTTCTCATTATACTCGTTTGATAGAAATTGCAACATTTTCCTCGACGATGTTAGGTAACGAGTTAATTTACAATACAACTGTCAAGGGCGGAGTGGAGCGACCTTTGGGCACAGAATAGATAATAAAGTACAAGTACTTTGGGTTGGGCCGGAGTGGGTGCGGCTCAGAACTCAGAACATCCAACATCGTAGATACCTGTATAGGTAGCGCCACCAGAGTTGAGGTCAAGTACACAAGAACATGTCATGCAATGACAGCGGGATTATGACATCCACTCATTCATTTAATTGATTCTCCTTTTATACAACCAGAGGCCGTATTAAATATCATGGGACACTTGACACCAATTGACCTAGTCCCAAACTAAGCAAAGCTTGTACTATGGACACTAGGCAACGGATAAACATACTTAAATATAGATATAAACAAATACTTAAATACATATTAAACATCCAAGACCCGCGAACAAACATTCGTATTATTCATACAAATTCTGCCCCGGCCGGGATTCGAACCCGGGACCTCAAGCTTCGTAGTCAGATTCTCTAACCACTTAGCCATCCGCTCGTCGAATCGTGCCTAATGTTTTTGACACTCGTGATCGCAATCAAATGACATATTTCGCATACAAAAGCTGTCATTTTATTGCGATCGCGAGTGTCAGAAACGTTAGGCAATTAGGCCTCTGTTCTGCATTTAGCTGTGTTGTAATCATAATCATTCACTTCAAATCTCGTAGCAAGGTAGCACTACCTATGTATCCTTAAATCCATATACTTATACTTTACTTATCCATACTAATATTAGAAATGCGAATGTGTGTTTGTATGTTTGTGTGTGTTATCCGTCTTTCACACCGTAACGGAGCGACGGATCGACGTGATTTTTGGGATAGAGATGGTCCCGAGAGTGATATACCTCTGCTTTTTATCCCGGAAAAATACACAGTTCCCAAGGGAACAGCGCGCGAGCCGCGCGTTAACCGAATACCACGCGGACGGAGCCGCAGGCAAAAGCTAGTAGCGTATAATTTAACAAGTTTTCTTTGTGGAACCCTCGGTGCACGAGTCCGACTCGCATTCGCTGGTTTTAAACCCCCGATGGAATCAAAAGAGGGGTGTTATAAGTTTGACCGCTATGTGTATCTGTGTGTCTGTGGCAAGTAGCTCTTAAGCGGGTGGACAGATTTAAATGCGGTTTGAAGTCAGATTTTCTAGCGATGGTGCTTAGACCATGTTTCATCATGATCGGTCCAGCCGTTTTTGAGATATTGAACTTTTTTTTTATTAGACTGGAAAGCAAATGAGCAAGTGGGTCTCCTGGTGGTAAGAGATCACCACCGCCCATAAACATCTGCAACACCAGGGGTATTACAGATGCGTTGCCAACCTAGAGGCCTAAGTTGGAATACCTCAAGTGCCAGTAATTTCACTGGCTATCTTACTCTCCGCGCCGAAACACAACAGTGCAAGCACTGCTGCTTCACGGCAGGATTGGCGAGCAAGATGGTGGTAGCAATCCGGGCGGACCTTGCACAAGGTCCTACCACCTGCTAAATGAACTTTTAGAATACTACGGCTGCACAATTTCAAAACCTAGTAAGTCTCAAAAACTCAATTTTGCGTTTTTTGCTTAAAACGTGATTTCTAGCAAGTGCCCACAGGATACAAAAACATTTAGAGGCCTATCTCTCTTAACTTCAGAGATATGAGTACTCCAAAACCTAGTAAGTACAAAATAAAACGAGTTTGACCATTTCAAAACCTAGTATGGCACAAAACCATTTCAAAAACCTAGTATGTGACATGCACTTACTAGGTTTTGAAATTGTCAGAGAGACTTACTGGGTTTTGATATGGTCAAACGACTTTAATTCAAACTTTTTGGAAAGTAGTATGTGTTTGTTAGTTGAAGTTACTAGTTTTTGTTAGTCAAATGTTATAGGTACGTTGTTCTTTATTCATTTTGCCGCTTTAAGGTTGGCAGCACTGTGCACCCGCGGTAACTTCATGCTATTGCGCTGGAGCTGTGCGCACTCATTTAAACGCACAGTTGCTAGCTAAAGTTGAGTTTGCGTATCATTACATTACATATTTTTCAAATTTAAACACAAGACACGCAAATTATAAGTCTGTTTACACCTACTTTGTTTGCAAAATTTTTGGGTAAGTATTTTAATAATATTATAAATCTGTTTTAAAGAAAAATAACCTATAGGTTCACTTTTTTTGGCCGTTTGTGAGTTAGATTTATGGTCTGCGAAAATTTATACTTACCACAAGTTTCTAGAACAACCAGAACAGAAATTTAGTATTTTAATTATTACGCATCATATAGTAAGATTATTTCCACTTTTATACTCAGGACGTCTCAGATTTAACCGTGAATGTTCGAGTTTTCTCATAGGATACTTATACAAAAACCCAGAATTTAATCACATAAAATATCCAAACCTATTAATGTAATTAATAACAAAATCTCTGCCTAAGTATTGCACTTGAGATCTCTCTCGATGTATGTCGAAAATTGCCGAGTGTCAAAGTGGAAAATAATCTTACTGTATTATTCATCTTGAGTGTGGGAGTGTTTGTCTCATGGTTTTATTGAGCTTAAGCATTTATGTTATGTTTTATATCTGTACCTTTTTACACTTCATCACTTTGGTGTTATTTTTTTTAGGGTTCCGGAGCCAAAATGGCAAAAACGGAACCCTTATAGTTTCGCCATGTCTGTCTGTCTGTCTGTCTGTCTGTCTGTCCGTCCGCGGCTTTGCTCAGAGACTATCAATGCTAGAAAGCTGTAATTTTGCACGGATATATAGGTAAATTATGCCGACAAAATAGTACAATTAAAAATTCAAAAACAATTTTTTTTAGGGTACCTCCCATAGACGTAAAGTGGGGGTAATTTTTTTTTTCTTATCCAACCCTATGGTGTGGGGTATCGTTGGATAGGTATTGTAAAACCATTAGGGGTTTTCTAAAACGATTTTTCGATTCAGTCATTTTTTTGCGAAATATTCAACTTTAAAGTTCAAATTTTCATAAAAATCGAGCGTCCCCCCCCCTCTAAAATCTAAACCGGTGGGTCGAAAAATTTGAAAAAATTCAGAATGGTAGTCAGTATATCAAACTTCCAAGGAAAACTATAACGGCTAAGTTTGCTTGAGAACTATTAGTAGTTTATGAGTAAATAGCAGCGTAGAGTATAAAATATACCTAAACTTGGAAGATTCCGTATAAAATACGAAATCCTTAGAAAAATATTACTTAATTTTTTCATAATGGCTACGGAACCCTATTTTGGGCGTGTCCGACACGCTCTTGGCCGGTTTTTATGTTTTTTTAGCCCATTAATAACGACTTACGTTCAAAACACTACCTTGTCGCTTATTTGCTCATCTTTGGTTCTACTAACTGAACCATCTTGCTCTTATGATATACTTCCACAAGAAAATAAAAGTGAGCCCCCAATTCCTTCTGAAATATTTCTAAAAGAAAATAAAAGTCAATCTGATTAATTACGACTTGACTAAAAAAATTATGACTTGGTGCCGTATTTTATACTTTTTGTAATATTTTTTTTTGTAATGAACAAATACTTAGCTGACTGTTTGTTTTATTTAAGTAGATTGAAAGGTTCACGTATTAAAACTTATGATTAGTAGTCTTTTTAATCTCTTAATCATGACAAAGTGACAACACATACTGGGTTTTGAAATTGATCGGTTCACTATAAGTTTTTATTTGAGTTTAATTTCAAAACCTAGTATGGCACATAAAAGTTCATAAAACATGCAATATAGAAAATTAGGTGCTTATATATATACCTGTATATTCGGCTTAATCTAATAAACCGAGAAAGTATCACTTTTGGAATGAATATTGCAAAATTTTGTACGGCTGAGACAAAACATGTTTTTTCGCTCTCCTGTAAAATTAGCTTAATGTCCCTTACTATGTTTTGAAATTGTGCAGCCGACTATCTGTATTCGACCAGCTGTAATTGCTCAATCCAAGCGCTATTCGAGTCTCATCGATATATACTTACTAGATATCGCGATCCGAACACTCATTGTGTTCCACTGCTTTGCACCTTGCACTGTGCAAAGGACTTTAGTATGACTTTGACATTCATGAGCGGCGAACGGACTAGTTTTTGATTGAGACTCCGAATGTAAGCGTGAACCTGCACGTAAGTAACAATTCACTACTCAAGTAAGTAATATTACATCTTTTTCAAGTGATTACGCAACTAATAATATTGTAATACCACAATAAAAACATTTTTTTAAATAAGACGTCACGCCATCTTACAATCATATACTAAAAACGTGCAGACGTTCCGTTCCCATTCAGAATTGGTTGTAGGTAAAAAATTGTGACTGAACATGAATGACAATTCGTTGAATTGCTTTATTTATACCCAGTTTGATGTTTTGAATATTTATTTTATGTTTTTTTCTTTTTGGTCTAAATAATATCAAAATTTTCGAAAATATCTATTTTGCATCTGAGCATTATAATTACGTTTTTTAGGTAAAATAGCTGTGTCACTTCTGCGGTGTATAATCTATATAGCGATGACGTCTTGTGACAGTCCGGTATTTGAACATATTGTTGACATGAACGTTCGTGTCTATAGAATATAAGTCAATGTCGAGTCTTATGGATTGTTTACTAAGCTACGGAAGGCTAAGTAACTTGACGCAATACGTGGTAATGTTTGCACTATTTATTTCTAAAGTTTACCTACTGATTTTTGAAATGCAAAGTGTTTTGGGCAAAGGTCAACGACGAAGTGTTATAGTGTTCTTCCGCGATTTGAATTGAATAGGTACTTACTGAATTTGAAGGACAGCGATATGTCATTGTAATGTACATATGGCAATACTGGTTTAATAAAAACCGGCCAAGAGCGCGTCGAGCACGCCCGAAATAGGGTTCTGTAGCCATTACGAAAAAATCAAGTAATATTTTTCTAAGGATTTCGTATTTCATACGGAATCTTCCAAGTTTAGGTATATTTTATATCTTAGGCTGCTATTTACTCTTAAACTACTAATAATTCTCAAGAAAACCTAACCGTTATAGTGTTCGAAAAATCTTTTTAGCAAACCCCTAATGGTTTTAAAATACCTATCCAACGATACCCTACACTATAGGGTTGGATGAGAAAAAAAAAACATCGCCACTTTACGTCCATGGGAGGTACCCTAAAAAATTGTTTTTGAATTTTTAATTGTACTATTTTGTCGGCATGGTTTACCTAGGTATATATCTGTGCAAAATTACAGCTTTCTAGCATTGATAGTCCCTGAGCAAAGCCGCGGACAGACAGACAGACAGACACAGACAGACATGGCGAAACTATAAGGGTTCCGTTTTTGCCATTTTGGCTCCGGAACCCTAAAAACCGGCCAATACCGTGTCGGATACGCCCGAAATAGGGTTCCGTAGCTATTACGAAAAAATTAAACATTTTTTTTTCTAAGGTTTTCGTATTTTATACGGAATCTTCCAAGTTTAGGTATATTTTATACCATAGGCTGCTATTTACTCTTAAACTACTAATAATTCTCAAGCAAAATTAGCCGTTATAGTTTTCCTTGGAAGTTTGATATACTGACTAACTACCATCCAAATTTTTTTCAAATTTTTTCACCCACCGGTTTAGATTTTAGAGAGGGGGGGGGGGGACGCTCGATTTTAATGAAAATTTGCACTTTAAAGTTGAATATTTCGCAAACAAATTACCGAATCGAAAAATCGTTTTAGCAAACCCCTATAAACCCCTCCTCCTTTTTTTGAAGTCGGTTAAAAATAAGCCAATATATACCAGAGGTGGTTTGGTCTATTTATCCGAGGGTTTGTATTGACTTTTAGTCTCGTGGTGAAAACTCTATTTAACCGACTTCAAAAAAGGAGGAGGTTCTATGTTCCAATGTTTGTATTTTTAGGGTTCCGGAGCCAAAATGGCAAAAACGGAACCCTTATAGTTTCGCCATGTCTGTCTGTCTGTCTGTCTGTCTGTCTGTCTGTCCGTCTTTCTGTCTGTCTGTCTGTCTGTCTGTCCGTCCGCGGCTTTGCTCAGAGACTATCAATGCTAGAAAGCTGTAATTTTGCACGGATATATAGGTAAATTATGCCGACAAAATAGTACAATTAAAAATTCAAAAACAATTTTTTTTAGGGTACCTCCCATAGACGTAAAGTGGGGGTAATTTTTTTTTTCTTATCCAACCCTATGGTGTGGGGTATCGTTGGATAGGTATTGTAAAACCATTAGGGGTTTGCTAAAACGATTTTTCGATTCAGTCATTTGTTTGCGAAATATTCAACTTTAAAGTTCAAATTTTCATAAAAATCGAGCGTCCCCCCCCCTCTAAAATCTAAACCGGTGGGTCGAAAAATTTGAAAAAATTCAGAATGGTAGTCAGTATATCAAACTTCCAAGGAAAACTATAACGGCTAAGTTTGCTTGAGAACTATTAGTAGTTTATGAGTAAATAGCAGCGTAGGGTATAAAATATACCTAAACTTGGAAGATTCCGTATAAAATACGAAATCCTTAGAAAAATATTACTTAATTTTTTCATAATGGCTACGGAACCCTATTTTGGGCGTGTCCGACACGCTCTTGGCCGGTTTTTTTATGTATGTTCACCGATTACTCCGGCAATTGTGGACCGATTTTCAAAATTCTTTTTTTATTCGAAAGGGTATTCTTCTGAGGTGGTCCCATTGTCACCAAGTCAAGATCTGATGATGGGATCCTAGGGAAATCGAGGGCAAACCTCAAATTTTATAGGCACACACATGGCGATTTTGGCATTTTTAGCATTAAGATGAGCATTTACATTCAGTAAGTATCATTTGGTAACCTGGACCTAATGAAGAATACCATAGGTGACCAATGGAACCTGTCAAAGCTACGTAATGCTCGCTCGTCTATAAATGATCATGATTAACATATCTAGATAAGCGAGTAAGAAGAAGCTTTAAGTTAATGATTCTTTCGAAGTGATCTGATGCTGAAGCCAGAACAACAGGTAGGCAACGGAACTCTGTTATAAAACAACGTAACTTAGTCGTTTTTGAGCTCAATGGAATCGTTGTGAGATGTACTTTAGCTACGAATCACTAAAAAGTGAGAAATAAAAAAAAAATAACAAAAAAGTAAAACCGACTCTAAAACAAAATTTATAACAAAAAATTGAACCGACTACAAAAAACCATGAAATAATTTTCTACCAGTCTGAAGTCGGTCGGTGCCTCAGCACGAGCCAGCAGGAGTGGACCTATAGTCATCTATCTCAACTACGCACTTTATATTGGGCTTCAATCACTCCTGCTGGCTCGTGCTGAGGCACCGACCGACTTCAGACTGGTAAAAAATTATTTCATGGTTTTTTTGTGGTCGGTTCAATTTTTTGTTATAATTTTTTTTTTGAGTCAGTTTTTTGCTATCACTTGACGATATTGTGGGAATGATCAATTTATTTTAATCGTTTACGATTTACGCTACAACAATTTCAAAGTTTTCGCGGTAAGTATTTTTTTCTAACCAGACAGATATAACAAAATTGCATCGGCGAAATGGTCCGTACACAAACGGAAAAATAGAATGGCGCCACCTTCTATGCTTAATAAGCAAGATCTAAGACCACGTAGATTAAGGACGTGACATTTTCGTCCTGAAAATGGTCCACACACAATTTTATTTTTTGCAAGTAACTGGCTGTTTGAGTTTATCTAAGTCACTCCAAGTAAATTAAAAAATTAATTACTTTTGCTCCCTAAGGAGTAAAGTGCTCACTTTACTCCCGCCTCGTAAGGCTATATTGACCTACTTTTAGAGCATGAGAAGTGAAAATTTTCTTTATTTACTGCGAGTATTGATTTTAAATCCCGAGCAAGCGGAGGGTTCTATAATTGAATCACGAGGCTAGCGATTGATTCTAGATTGAAATCCTGAGAGCAGTGAGGGATTAATTGCACACGAGATGCAAAAAAACTTTGGTCTCAAGTGACACATACAACTTTTCATCTCAGCAGCGAGAACATAATTTAAACGTCTTTAAATTATCTGTCATGTAGTTTGGGTGACAATGCAAGTACAGTCAACAAAAGTATAGTTAGTGAAAAAAGCTTTTATTGAAAATGAAATTTTTAACAAAAACTTTTTTTAAATGAATCCCTCATAGGTAAACAACGTAAAACTTAGAACCATTTCGTAGTAGCTTACCTAAATTAGCGAGACCTGAATTTAATTATTCAAATGTTTTGTATAAAACGTAATCATTAATCAAAAATCAGTGTCAGTCGGTGGTGGACTACCTAAGTGTTAAAGGTTTCAGACCTATATAGTCTAGTCAGTAATAAACGCTAAAGTCGAGTGGAAATAAGGTAATCCCACCAAAAACATTACATGTAAAAAAAAATTTATAACAAAAAAAAAAATTATAACAAAAAATAGAACCGACTACAAAAAACCATGAAAATAATTTTCTACCAGTCTGAAGTCGGTGCCTCAGCACGAGCCAGCAGGAGTGATTGAAGCCATTTAATCGTATAGTTGTAGGTGAGGTAGACGATTATAGGTCCGCTCCTGCTGGCTCGTGCTGAGGCACCGACTTCAGACTGGTAGAAAATTATTTTCATGGTTTTTTGTAGTCGGTTCTATTTTTTGTTATAATTTTTTTTTTTCACGCTTTTTAGTGTAAATATCTAAGATACAATAGTTTAATGTCAACTGCTCATCACCTTTTACGAAAAATTGCTATTTCCGATGCAGAGATGTTCATTATTGAGGAGTCCTGGTGCTTCACCACCCATTCCATTTCACCATATGTGTTCCGAGGAGCATAAGTTGCTTAGCAACTGTGTTAAAGCAATTGAAATTCAACCCATGAAATACTTGTTATTGAGTAGTAACTCCGATGGTCAACTGTGGTCTTCATCATCAGTTCCACTTTACCAAATGATGATTTTCAAGAGCAAATGCACGAGTTACTACTAAATATATCAAAATTACCATAGGTGTCCCTACAACATTTGAAGAGTTCCCTCGATTTCCTTAGGATCCAATCATCAGATCCTAATTTGGTGCTTATGGGACCTAATTGAAAGCATTCCTAGACGAACGCAAAAAAAAATTTTCAAATCGGTTCATAAATGATGGAGTTCTGAGGTAACAAACATAAAAAAAATTAAAAAAAAAAAAAAAAAAAACAACCGAATTGATAACCTCCTCCTTTTTTTGAAGTCGGTTAAAAATAGAACCGACTACAAAAAACCATGAAAATATTTTTCTACCAGTCTGAAGTCGGTGCCTCAGCACGAGCCAGCAGGAGTGGACCTATAATCGTCTACCTCACCTACACTATACGAGTAAATGGCTTCAATCACTCCTGCTGGCTCGTGCTGAGGCACCGACTTCAGACTGGTAGAAAAATATTTTCATGGTTTTTTGTGGTCGGTTCTATTTTTTGTTATAAAATTTTTTTTTCACGCTTTTTAGTGTAAAACATCTAAGATACAATAGTTTAATGTCAACTGCTCATCACCTTTTACGAAAAATTGCTTTTTCCGATGCAGAGATGTTCATTATTGAGGAGTCCTGGTGCTTCACCACCCATTCCATTTCACCATATGTGTTCCGAGGAGCATAAATTGCTTAGCAACTGTGTTAAAGCAATTGAAATTCAACCCATGAAATACTTGTTATTGAGTAGTAACTCCGATGGTCAACTGTGGTCTTCATCATCAGTTCCACTTTACCAAATGATGATTTTCAAGAGCAAATGCACGAATTACTACTAAATATATCAAAATTACCATAGGTGTCCCTACAACATTTGAAGAGTTTCCTCGATTTCCTTAGGATCCAATCATCAGATCCTGATTCGGTGCTTATGGGACCTAATTCAAAGCATTCCTAGACGAACGCAAAAAAAATTTTTCGAATCGGTTCATAAATGACGGAGTTCTGAGGTAACAAACATAAAAAAAAAAAAACAACCGAATTGATAACCTCCTCCTTTTTTTGAAGTCGGTTAAAAAGCTGCAAGTCTCGCAACGCAATGCAGTTCTTGTAATGCTACCAGCAAAAATAAAAAAAAAACGCCCGAAAAAAAGGCCGCCAAAAAAAGACAACTAAAAAATTTTTTAACAAAAAATTGAACCGACTACAAAAAAACATGAAAATAATTTTCTACCAGTATGAAGAGGGAACTATGGCCCAAGCCCTCTCATTCTGAGTGGAGGCCTGTGCCCAGCAGTGGGACGTATATAGGCTGGGACGAAACTGAAGTCGGTGCCTCAGCACGAGCCAGCAGGAGTGGACCTATAGTCGTCTTCTTCACCTACATACCTTATACATACCCATACTTTATATATTAGACTTCAATCACTCCTGCTGTCTCGTACTGAGGCACCGACTTCAGTTTCGTCCCAGCCTATATACGTCCCACTGCTGGGCACAGGCCTCCACTCAGAATGAGAGGGCTTGGGCCATAGTTCCCTCTTCAGACTGGTAGAAAATTATTTTCATGTTTTTTTGTAGTCGGTTCAATTTTTTGTTATAAAATTTTTTTTTCACGCTTTTTAGTGTTAATAATCTAAAATACAATAGCTTAATGTCAACTGCTTGACACCTTTTACGAAAGATTGCTTTTTCTGATGCAGAGACGTTCATTATTGAGGAGTCCTGGTGCTTCACCACCCATTCCATTTTACCATATGCATTACGACGAGCATAAATTACTTATCAACTGTGTTAAAGTAATTGATATTCAACCCGTGAAGTACTTGTTATTGAGTAGTAGCTCTGTTGGTCAAATGTGGTCTTCATCATCAGTTCCACTATGATTTTCAAGAGCAAATGCACGAGTTACTGCAAAATATATCCAAATTACCACAGGTGGCCCTACAACATTTGAAGAGTTCCCTCGATTTCCTTAGGATCCAATCATCAGATCCTGATTTGGTGCTTATGGGACCTAATTGAAAGCATTCCTAGACGATCGCAAAAAAAATTTTTCAAATCGGTTCACAAACGACGGAGTTCTGAGGTAACAAACATAAAAAAAAAAAAAAAAACAACCGAATAACCTCCTTTTTTGAAGTCGGTTAAAAAGTAAAAAATAATTATGCACTACCTAGCTGTTGCCCGCGACTTCATCTGCGAACAATTCGTTTATCCCTATCCCGCTGGGACTATGCTGATTTCCCGCAGAATTAGCCTAAGTTAATTTAGTATAAATACCTAGTAATATTTTTTTTATCCAAGCCTCGTCGGTGTCGGGGGACCGCTAAGGTTAATACTTTGAAAAATACAACATAATTTTAGTTACCTGCTAAACCTAAGCGGTCCCCCGACACCGGCGACGCTTAGATAAAAAAAATATTACTAGGTATTTATACTAAATTAACTTAGGCTAATTCTGCGGGAAATCAGCATAGTCCCAGCGGGATAGGGATAAACGAATTGTTCGCAGATGAAGTCGCGGGCAACAGCTAGGTAGCGCATAATTATTTTTTACTTTTTAGTTGTCTTTTTTTGGCGGCCTTTTTTTCGGGCGTTTTTTTTTTTATTTTTGCTGGCGTTTTTTTCTCGGGGTTTTTAAAATTTTTAATTTAAGTTTTTATTTCACGATTTTTAAACTGGCATATTTTTTTTTTTAAGTGTACTAGTGTGTTGAATATCCTGGCTGCAGCATCAGCTCATCGCGTTGCCACCATTGCATTGTATGTAGAATCAAATACTGATCAAAAGGAATCAACCACGACATGTCTGCTATTATTTTTTCAAGAGTATACTCGTATGCTGGATATCCTGGCTGCAGCATCAACTCATCGTGTTGCCACCACTGCATTGTATGTAGAATCAATTACTGATCAAAACGAATCCAAACACGACATAATGTGCTATCATTTTTTATAGTGTACTAGTGTGCTGGATATCCTGGCTGCAGCATCAGCTCATCCTGTTGCCACCATTGCATTGTATGTATAATCAAATACTGATCAAAACGAATCCAAACATGATATGTCTGCTATGGTTTTATCAAGAGTGTACCGACTAGTGTTCTGGATATCCTGGCTGCAGCACCAGGCCGAAAATTACATAATCATGCATAGTTATATAGCATACATGGGTGTTTCAAATTTTAGGTCCCAAATATGTTTGAAAGCAAAGTAAATACCCATTATGCGTCTAAGATTCCTACCGCAGCGAACAAAAGAGCTGATGATCTTGAAACGGCTGAACCGATTTTGATAAAACATGTCTAAGAACCATCGCTGGAAAACCAGCTTTCAAATAAAAAAAACCGCATTAAATCGGTCCACCCGTTTAAGAGCTACGGTGCCACACACAGACACACAGACAGACAGACAGACACACAGACAGACACACAGACACACAGACACACATAGCGGTCAAACGTATAACACCCCTCTTTTTGCGTCGGGGGTTAAAAAATAATTTGGTTTACTCTTTATTTCAGAACTATAAACTGTAATTTTCATGGTCTTAAAATGAGCAAGTTGGTGCTAGGGTTCCGTAGCCATTACGAAAAAAAAAAATAGAACCGACTACAAAAAACCATGAAAATAATTTTCTACCAGTCTGAAGTCGGTGCCTCAGCACGAGCCAGCAGGAGTGGACCATAATCGTCTACCTCACCTACAACTATACGAGTAAATGGCTTCAATCACTCCTGCTGGCTCGTGCTGAGGCACCGACTTCAGACTGGTAGAAAATTATTTTCATGGTTTTTTGTAGTCGGTTCTATTTTTTTTTATAAATTTTTTTTTTCACGCTTTTTAGTGTAATGCATCTAAGATTTAATAGTTTAATGTCAACTGCTCGTCACCTTTTACGAAAAATTGCTTTTTCCGATGCAGAGATGTTCATTATTGAGGAGTCCTGGTGCTTCACCACCCATTCCATTTCACCATATGCGTTCCGAGGAGCATAAATTGCTTAGCAACTGTGTTAAAGTAATTGAAATTCAACCCATGAAATACTTGTTATTGAGTAGTAACTCCGATGGTCAACTGTGGTCTTCATCATCAGTTCCACTTTACCAAATGATGATTTTCAAGAGCAAATGCACGAGTTACTACTAAATATATCAAAATTACCATAGGTGTCCCTACAACATTTGAAGAGTTCCCTCGATTTCCTTAGGATCCAATCATCAGATCCTGATTTGGTGCTTATGGGACCTAATTGAAAGCATTCCTAGACGAACGCAAAAAAAATTTTTCAAATCGGTTCATAAATGACGGAGTTCTGAGGTAACAAACATAAAAAAAACCGGCCAAGAGCGTGTCGGACACGCCCAAAATAGGGTTCCGGAGCCATTACGAAAAAAATAAGTAATATTTTTCTAAGGATTTCGTACTTAATACGGAATCTTCGAAGTATAGGTATATTTTATACCTTACGCTGCTATTTACTCATAAACTACTAATAATTCTCAAGCAAACTTAGCCGCTATAGTTTTCCTTGGAAGTTTAATATACTGACTACCATCCTGAATTTTTTCAAATTTTTCCACCCACCGGTTTAGATTTTAGAGGGGGGGGACGCTCGATTTTAATGAAAATTTGCACTTTAAAGTTGAATATTTCGCAAACATATGACTGAATCGAAAAATCGTTTTAGCAAACCCCTAATGGTTTTAAAATACCTATCCAACGATACCCCACACTATAGGTTTGGATGAGAAAAAAAAAATCACCGCCACTTTACGTCTATGGGAGGTATCCTAAAAAAAATTGTTTTTGAATTTTTAATTGTACTGTTTTGTCGGCATAGTTTACTTATATATTCGTGCAAAATTACAGCTTTCTAACATTAATAGTCTCTGAGCAAAGCCGCGGACGGACAGACAGACAGACAGACAGACAGACAGACAGACAGACAGACAGACGGACAGACAGACAGACAGACAGACAGACATGGCGAAACTATAAGGGTTCCGTTTTTGCCATTTTGGCTCCGGAACCCTAAAAAATAAAAAAAATAAAAAAAAAACATACAACCGAATTGATAACCTCCGAATCCAAAAAAAAAACCGGCCAAGAGCGTGTCGGACACGCCCAAAATAGGGTTCCGTAGCCATTACGAAAAAAATAAGTAATATTTTTCTAAGGATTTCGTATTTTATACGGAATCTTTCAAGTTTAGGTATATTTTATACCTTACGCTGCTATTTACTCATAAACTACTAATAATTCTCAAGCAAACTTAGCCGTTATAGTTTTCCTTGGAAGTTTGATATACTGACTACCATCCTGAATTTTTTCAAATTTTTCCACCCACCGGTTTAGATTTTAGAGGGGGGGGGACGCTCGATTTTAATGAAAATTTGAACTTTAAAGTTGAATATTTCGCAAACAAATTACTAAATCGAAAAATCGTTTTAGAAAACCCCTAATGGTTTTAAAATACCTATCCAACGATACCCCACACTATAGGGTTGGATGAGAAAAAAAAAATCACCGCCACTTTACGTCTATGGGAGGTACCCTAAAAAAAATTGTTTTTGAATTTTTAATTGTACTATTTTGTCGGCATAGTTTACTTATATATCCGTGCAAAATTACAGCTTTCTAGCATTGATAGTCCCTGAGCAAAGCCGCGGACGGACAGACAGACAGACAGACAGACAGACAGACAGACAGACATGGCGAAACTATAAGGGTTCCGTTTTTGCCATTTTGGCTCCGGAACCCTAAAAAATAACAAAAAGTGGAACCGACTACAAAGCCCTTGAAAATATTTTTCTAGGTACCTACTAGCTCGAAGCCGGTGACTCAGCACGACCCAGCAGGAGTGATTGAAACCCATTGTATGTAGTAGGTGAGGTAGACGACTATTGCTCCACTCCTAGTAGGTACCTCGAAAAATATTCTCGAGTAGGTACCTAGAAAAATATTTTCAAGGGTTTTGTAGTCGGTTCAATTTTCTGTTATTTTTTTATTTTTTTGGAGTCGGTTTTACTTAATTGTTAAATTTTTTTTAGTATTTGTTGTTGTAGCGGCCACTGTAATACATATTCTGTGAAAATTTCAAGTGTCTAGCTATTACGACTCAAGAGATAGAGCCCTGTGACAGACAGACGGACAGCCAGACAGACAGACAGACAACAGACAGCGTAGTCACCCGTTGGCACCCTTTGGGTACGGAACCCTAAAAAAATTGGAACATAGAACCTTCTCCTTTTTTGAAGTCGGTTAAAAATTATAACTTACTAGCTTTTGCCCGCGACTTCGTCCGCGTTACTTTAGTTATCAGGGCATATAACTTTACCCCTCCATTTTACCCCTTTAGGGGGGATTTTTATTAATTTCACCTACATAAATAATTGATCATTGTAATCGAGAACTTATATACTTATTTTCATACTTCTAAGTCCAGAAATGAGAAAATTTCCATACAGACCTTACTCCCCCATTTTACCACTTTACGGCGGAATTTTATCCATTTCACCAATACAGATGATTTTTAATTATAATCGAGAACTTATACAGCAATTTTCATACATCTAAGTCCAGAAATGAGGAAATTCCATATAAGCTTTGCCCCCCCCATTTCACCCCCTTAGGGGATAAATTTCTAAAAATCCTTCCTTAGTGCTCACTTACATCATAAAAAGAACCTCTGTACCAAATTTCAAGTTCCTAGGCCCAGCGGTTTGGGCTATATAGATTTGTAACCAACTTCAAAAAAAAAAAAAAAGGAGTAGGTAGTATCATTTGGTAACCTGGACCTCATGAAGAAGACCATAGGTGACCAATGGAACTCGTCGAAGCTAAGTAATACTCGCTCGTCTATAAACGATCATGATTAACATATCTAAATAAGCGAGTAAGAAGAAGCTTTAAGTTAATGATTCTCTCGAACTGATCTGATACTGAAGCCAGAAGGTAGGCAACGGAACTCTGTTATAAAACAACGTAAGTTAGTCGTGTTTGGGCTTAATGGAATTGTAGTGAGACGTACTTTGGCTACGAATCACTAAAAAGTCTGTCTCACAGGGCTCTTGAAATTTTCACAGAATATGTATTACAGTGGCCGCTACAACAACAAATACTAAAAATTTTTTTTACAATTAAGTAAAACCGACTCCAAAAAAATAACAGAAAATTGAACCGACTACAAAACCCTTGAAAATATTTTTCTAGGTACCTACTACCTCGAAGTCGGTGCCTCAGCACGACCCAGCAGGAGTGGAGCAATAGTCGTCTACCTCACCTACTACATACAATGGGTTTCAATCACTCCTGCTGGGTCGTGCTGAGTCACCGACTTCGAGCTAGTAGGTACCTATAAAAATATTTTCAAGGGTTTTGTAGTCGGTTCCATTTTTTTTTTCATTTTTTTGGAGTCGGTTTTACTTATTATTATTATTTTTTTTTATGTTCACCGATTACTCCGGCAATTGCGGACCGATTTTCAAAATTCTTTTTTTTATTCGAAAGGGTATTCTTCTGAGGTGGTCCCATTATCACCAAGTTAAGATCTGATGATGGGATCCTAGGGAAATCGAGGGCAAACCTCAAATTTTATAGGCACACCTATGGCGATTTTGAAATTTTTAGTGTTAAGGTGAGCATTTACATTCAGAAAGTATAATTTGGTAACCTGGACCTGATGAAGAAGACCATAGGTGATCAATAGAACTCGTCGAAGCTAAGTAATACTCGCTCGTCTATAAACGATCATGATTAACATATCTAGATAAGCGAGTAGAAGAAGCTTTAAGTTAATGATTCTTTCGAAGTGATCTGATGCTGAAGCCAGAAGGTAGGCAACGGAACTCTGTTATAAAACAACGTAACTTAGTTGTGTTTGGGCTTAATGGAACAGGAGTGACTGAAACCCATTGTATGTAGGTGAAATAGACGCCTATTGCTCCACTCCTGCTGGGTCGTGCTGAGTCACCGACTTCGAGCTAGTAGGTACCTAGAAAAATATTTTCAAGGGCTTTGTAGTCGGTTCCACTTTTCGTTATTTTTTTCTTTTTTTTGGAATCGGTTTTACTTTTTTGTTATTTTTTTTTAATTATGTTTATTAATCAACTAGCTCCTCGCCCCGGCTCCGCACGGATATAATATTCAAAATAATCCTATTTTGCACACTGAATGGTCCCGTCCGTACCGTTACTTATACAACATTAGACATTAGCAAAAATCGGCCAAGAGCGTGTCGGACACGCCCGAAATAGGGTTCCATAGCCATTAAGAAAAAATTAAGTCATAATTATCTAAGGATTTCGTATTAACCGACTTCAAAATAAGGAGGAGGTTCTATGTTCATATGTTTGTATTTTTTTTAATGTATTTTCACCGATTACTCAGTCAATTGTGGACCGAATCACACAAACTACACTTGCATACCAAATTTTAAGACGATGCCATTAACCGTTGCAGAGTTCCGTCCTGTGGAGACGATCCTGGCTGGACTACCAGGATGTCACTATTGTATTGTCACGCAATTTAAATAAATGTGCCAAATTTCAAGTCAATCCGACTACTGGTAGTTGGTCGAATTAAACTTGCAATATTTCACAACAGACAGACAGACAGACAGACAACGAAACAGGTGAAACTAAATAGAAGCTTGTAAAATAAAAGCTTGTTATTTGACGACCAAAATCCGAGAGCAAACATTCGTATTCATCATCATTATGTTAGCCGAAAGACGTCCACTACTGGACATAGGCCTCCCCCAAGGCTCTCCACTCAGACCGGTCTTGTGCTTTCCGCATCCACCGCGATCCCGCGATCTTAACCAGGTCGTCGCTCCATCTTGTTGGTGGCCTACCGATAGCTCATCTCCTGGTCCGCGGACGCCATTAGATAACCTTCTGACCCCATCGGCCATCAGTCCTGCGAGCAATGTGCGCCGCCTACTGCCACTTCAGTTTCTCAATTCTTCGGGCTATGTCGGTAACCTTAGTTCAACTGCGGACATTATAATTTCTAATTCTATCTCGCAGAGAAACCCCGAGCATAGACCTCTTCACAGCCCTCTGAGTGAGTTCGAGCTTCCTGATGAGGCCCATCGTTAGCACCCATGCAACATTCATATTATTTATTCAAATATTTGCCCCGAACGAGGATCGAACCCGAGACCTCAAGCTTCATAGTCCGCTATCCGGTCTTCGTACGGTCGTATAAGCATGGATGCTTAACAGCTAATGTTTGTTCAGCAATGGACCCGGCGTTGGCGAAGGAGGTGTCGATGCTCGCGCGGCGGCGTGAGGTGGACGCGGCGGCGGCGGCCGGCGACTCCCCCGTGCAGCAGTTCTACCGCGGCGCGGTGGTGTTCCTCACGGGCGGCTCCGGGTTCATGGGGAAGCATCTCGTGGAGAAGCTGCTCAGGTAAGACGAGGAATGGAATAGCTTCCTTCGTCTGTGCTGCTGCGATTCCACCAAAGATGTGCGAGTGCGAGGCGTTCCGAGGAATGCATTGTTATGAACACAGAAACGCCATCTCGTGGAGATGTTGCTGTGGTAAGACGTGCTAACGAGGAATGGAATAGCTTCCTTCGTCTGTGCTGCTACGCTTCCACCAGAGATGTGCGAGGATGCGTTGCTAGGAATGTGTTATTGTGAACCAATAGAAACCCTCATTTACTTATCCTCGCTCAGCGCAGCTCCAGTGGAAACAACTCAGCGGAGAAGGGTATGTAAATGAAGTGATTCTATTGGAGAAGCTGCTCAGGTAAGAGATCGGTGCTGGAAAACAAGGTCGTATCGATTAAATCATCATATTAGGTTATAATCAGTTTTTTTCCTGCGTGGATTGGTTTGGGGTCTCGTTGCTCTGATAAGGAAACCGGTGTGAAGTTAGCTGCCTAAAGTTAGCTGCCTGTGATAACCCGACCAAATTAAGAAGTGTCGTTTTCGAAAGTGTTAAAATAAATTAAAACATCATGAAATAGGTCGCAAAGTACACAAAATAAACAAAACATTAAGACAAAGGCTTTGATTAAGTGTAAAAGAAGGACAACCGGCGAGAAAACAAATTTTGTTTAAAATTGCCAGGCATTTTCTTTTATATCATAAAGATATAGTCTAATAAGTAAAGCCAGGAGTGGTGGCTGTATTTAACATACAACCACATGACTACGGATCTTAAAACTGCAAAGTCTAGATTGATACCCAGTTTGGTTTAGGAGATAGGCGACGATACAAGTTAGCTGCCTAAATCCAACGAACAAATCAAGTCGAATTTCTGCCAAATACGATCCCAGCCAGGACTGACTATTACATGTGTTTTATAGCCAAGATATATATCTTTCAAAATTACCAAAGAATTATATGATACCTCACTCTGTTAAAAAATTAGAGAGAAATTCTCAAAATATACAATTTTTGTCCTCGCTGCCTAGAACGTTGCCGTTTTTTGCAAAATAGAAGAAATTCCAGGAGCAGTGACTATATCAGTCATTTAGCTACGTAACTAGAGATATAGAAACAGGTACGTCCTAAGTGATACCCAGTTTGGTTTAGGAAAAACTGGAAAATCAAGCGAAATTTTCGAATAAACCTGCAAAAATTTGAGGATATGTCACATTTCTGCGAGATACAAGTGAACCCAGGAGTAGTGGCTATATTTATCATACAGCTACAAACCCAGGGATCTTAAAACTGCAAAGTCTAGATTGATACCCGGTTCGATTTAGGAGATAGGCGACGATCCAAGTTAGCTGCCTAAATCCAACGAACAAATCAAGTCGAATTTCTGCCAAACACGATCCCAGCCAGGACTGACTTTTATATGTGTTTTATAACCAAGATATATATCTTTCAAAATTACTAAAGAATTGTATGATACCTCCCTCTTTTAAAAAAAAATTAGAGCGAAATTCTCAAAATTTAAAATTTTTGTCCTCGCTGCCTATAACGTTGCCGTTTTTTGCAAAATAGAAGTCATCCCAGGAGCAGTGACTATATAGGTCATTTAGCTACATAACTAAAGATATACAAACAGGTACGTCCTGAGTGATACCCAGTTTGGTTTAGGAAAAACTGGAAATCAAGCGAAATTTTCGAATAAACCTGCAAAATTTTGAGGTTATGTCACATTTCCGCGAGATAGAAGTGAACCCAGGAGTAGTGGCTATATTTATCATACAGCTACAAACCCAGGGATCTTAAAACTGCAAAGTCTAGATTGATACCCAGTTTGGTTTAGGAGATAGGCGACGATCCAAGTTAGCTGCCTAAATCCAACGAACAAATCAAGTCGAATTTCTGCCAAACACGATCCCAGCCAGGACTGACTTTTATATGTGTTTTATAACCAAGATATATATCTTTCAAAATTACTAAAGAATTGTATGATACCTCCCTCTTTTAAAAAAAAATTAGAGCGAAATTCTCAAAATTTAAAATTTTTGTCGTCGCTGCCTAGAACGTTGCCGTTTTTTGCGAAATAGAAGTAATCCCAGGAGCAGTGACTATATAGGTCATTTAGCTACATAACTAAAGATATAGAAACAGGTACGTCCTGAGTGATACCCAGTTTGGTTTAGGAAAAACTGGAAATCAAGCGAAATTTTCGAATAAACCTGCAAAATTTTGAGGTTATGTCACATTTCCGCGAGATAGAAGTGAACCCAGGAGTAGTGGCTATATTTATCATACAGCTACAAACCCAGGGATCTTAAAACTGCAAAGTCTAGATTGATACCCAGTTTGGTTTAGGAGATAGGCGACGATCCAAGTTAGCTGCCTAAATCCAACGAACAAATCAAGTCGAATTTCTGCCAAACACGATCCCAGCCAGGACTGACTTTTATATGTGTTTTATAACCAAGATATATATCTTTCAAAATTACTAAAGAATTGTATGATACCTCCCTCTTTTAAAAAAAATTACATAGAAATTCTCAAAATTTAAAATTTTTGTCCTCGCTGCCTAGAACGATGCCGTTTTTTGCAAAACAGAAGTAATCCCAGGAGCAGTGACTATATAGGTCGTTTAGCTACATAACTAGAGATATAGAAACAGGTACGTCCTGAGTGATACTCAGTTTGGTTTAGGAAAAACTGGAAAATGAAGCGAAATTTTCTAATAAACCTGCAAAAATTTGAGGTTATGTAACATTTCCGCGAGATACAAGTGAACCCAGGAGTAGTGGCTATATTTATCATACAGCTACAAACCCAGGGATCTTAAAACTGCAAAGTCTAGATTGATACCCAGTTTGGTTTAGAAGATAGGCGACGATCCAAGTTAGCTGCCTAAATCCAACGAACAAATCAAGTCGAATTTCTGCCAAACACGATCCCAGCCAGGACTGACTTTTATGTGTGTTTTATAACCAAGATATATATCTTTCAAAATTACTAAAGAATTGTATGATACCTCCCTCTTTTAAAAAAAATTACATAGAAATTCTCAAAATTTAAAATTTTTGTCCTCGCTGCCTAGAACGATGCCGTTTTTTGCAAAACAGAAGTAATCCCAGGAGCAGTGACTATATAGGTCGTTTAGCTACATAACTAGAGATATAGAAACAGGTACGTCCTGAGTGATACCCAGTTTGGTTTAGGAAAAACTGGAAAATCAAGCGAAATTTTCGAATAAACCTGCAAAAATTTGAGGATATGTCACATTTCCGCGAGATACAAGTGAACCCAGGAGTAGTGGCTATATTTGTCATACAGCCACACACGCAAGGATCTTAAAACTGCAAAGTCTAGATTGATACCCAGTTTGGTTTAGGAAATAGGCGACGATCCAAGTTAGCTGCCTAAATCCAACGAACAAATCAAGTCGAATTTCTGCCAAATACGATCCCAGCCAGGACTGACTTTTATATGTGTTTTATAACCAAGATATATATCTTTTAAAATTACTAAAGAATTGTATGATACCTCCCTCTTTTAAAAAAAATTACATAGAAATTCTCAAAATTTTAAATTTTTGTCCTCGCTGCCTAGAACGATGCCGTTTTTTGCAAAACAGAAGTAATCCCAGGAGCAGTGACTATATAGGTCGTTTAGCTACATAACTATGGATATAGAAACAGGTACGTCCTGAGTGATACCCAGTTTGGTTTAGGAAAAACTGTAAAATTAAGCGAAATTTTCTAATAAACCTGCAAAAATTTGAGGTTATGTAACATTTCCGCGAGATACAAGTGAACCCAGGAGTAGTGGCTATATTTATCATACAGCTACAAACCCAGGGATCTTAAAACTACAAAGTCTAGATTGATACCCAGTTTGGTTTAGGAGATAGGCGACGATCCAAGTTAGCTGCCTAAATCCAACGAACAAATCAAGTCGAATTTCTGCCAAACACGATCCCAGCCAGGACTGACTTATATATGTGTTTTATAACCAAGATATATATCTTTCAAAATTACTAAAGAATTGTATGATACCTCCCTTTTTTTTAAAAAAATTACATAGAAATTCTCAAAATTTAAAATTTTTGTCCTCGCTGCCTAGAACGTTGCCGTTTTTTGCAAAATAGAAGTAATCCCAGGAGCAGTGACTATATAGGTCATTTAGCTACATAACTAAAGATATATAAACAGGTACGTCCTGAGTGATACCCAGTTTGGTTTAGGAAAAACTGGAATCACCAAGAGAAATTTTCGAATAAACCTGCAAAAACTTGAGGATATGTCACATTTCTGCGAGATGCAAGTGAAGCCAGGAGTAGTGGCTATATTTATCATACAGCTACAAACCCAGGGATCTTAAAACTGCAAAGTCTAGATTGATACCCAGTTCGGTTTAGGAGATAGGCGACGATCCAAGTTAGCTGCCTAAATCCAACGAACAAATCAAGTCGAATTTCTGCCAAACACGATCCCAGCCAGGATTGACTTTTATATGTCTTTTATAACCAAGATATATATCTTTAAAAATTACTAAAGAATTGTATGATACCTCCCTCTTTTAAAAAAAAATTAGAGCGAAATTCTCAAAATTTAAAATTTTTGTCATCGCTGCCTAGAACGTTGCCGTTTTTTGCGAAATAGAAGTAATCCCAGGAGCAGTGACTATATAGGTCATTTAGCTACATAACTAAAGATATAGAAACAGGTACGTCCTGAGTGATACCCAGTTTGGTTTAGGAAAAACTGGAAAATCAAGCAAAATTTTCGAATAAACCTGAAAAATTTTGAGGTTATGTCACATTTCCGCGAGATAGAAGTGAACCCAGGAGTAGTGGCTATATTTATCATACAGCTACAAACCCAGGGATCTTAAAACTGCAAAGTCTAGATTGATACCCAGTTTGGTTTAGGAGATAGGCGACGATCCAAGTTAGCTGCCTAAATCCAACGAACAAATCAAGTCGAATTTCTGCTAAATACGATCCCAGCCAGGACTGACTTTTATATGTGTTTTATAACCAAGATATATATCTTTCAAAATTACTAAAGAATTGTATGATACCTCCCTCTTTTAAAAAAAAATTACATAGAAATTCTCAAAATTTAAAATTTTTGTCCTCGCTGCCTAGAACGATGCCGTTTTTTGCAAAACAGAAGTAATCCCAGGAGCAGTGACTATATAGGTCGTTTAGCTACATAACTAGAGATATAGAAACAGGTACGTCCTGAGTGATACCCAGTTTGGTTTAGGAAAAACTGGAAAATCAAGCGAAATTTTCGAATAAACCTGCAAAAATTTGAGGATATGTCACATTTCCGCGAGATACAAGTGAACCCAGGAGTAGTGGCTATATTTATCATACAGCCACACACGCAAGGATCTTAAAACTGCAAAGTCTAGATTGATACCCAGTTTGGTTTAGGAGATGGGCGACGATCCAAGTTAGCTGCCTAAATCCAACGAACAAATCAAGTCGAATTTCTGCTAAATACGATCCCAGCCAGGACTGACTTTTATATGTGTTTTATAACCAAGATATATATCTTTCAAAATTACTAAAGAATTGTATGATACCTCCCTCTTTTAAAAAAAAATTAGAGCGAAATTCTCAAAATTTAAAATTTTTGTCGTCGCTGCCTAGAACGTTGCCGTTTTTTGCGAAATAGAAGTAATCCCAGGAGCAGTGACTATATAGGTCATTTAGCTACATAACTAAAGATATAGAAACAGGTACGTCCTGAGTGATACCCAGTTTGGTTTAGGAAAAACTGGAAAATCAAGCGAAATTTTCGAATAAACCTGCAAAATTTTGAGGTTATGTCACATTTCCGCGAGATAGAAGTGAACCCAGGAGTAGTGGCTATATTTATCATACAGCTACAAACCCAGGGATCTTAAAACTGCAAAGTCTAGATTGATACCCAGTTTGGTTTAGGAGATAGGCGACGATCCAAGTTAGCTGCCTAAATCCAACGAACAAATCAAGTCGAATTTCTGCCAAACACGATCCCAGCCAGGACTGACTTTTATATGTGTTTTATAACCAAGATATATATCTTTCAAAATTACTAAAGAATTGTATGATACCTCCCTTTTTTTTAAAAAAATTACATAGAAATTCTCAAAATTTAAAATTTTTGTCCTCGCTGCCTAGAACGTTGCCGTTTTTTGCAAAATAGAAGTAATCCCAGGAGCAGTGACTATATAGGTCATTTAGCTACATAACTAAAGATATATAAACAGGTACGTCCTGAGTGATACCCAGTTTGGTTTAGGAAAAACTGGAAAATCAAGCGAAATTTTCGAATAAACCTGCAAAAATTTGAGGATATGTCACATTTCCGCGAGATACAAGTGAACCCAGGAGTAGTGGCTATATTTATCATACAGTCACACACGCAAGGATCTTAAAACTGCAAAGTCTAGATTGATACCCAGTTTGGTTTAGGAGATAGGCGACGATCCAAGTTAGCTGCCTAAATCCAACGAACAAATCAAGTCGAATTTCTGCTAAATACGATCCCAGCCAGGACTGACTTTTATATGTGTTTTATAACCAAGATATATATCTTTCAAAATTACTAAAGAATTGTATGATACCTCCCTCTTTTAAAAAAAAATTACATAGAAATTCTCAAAATTTAAAATTTTTGTCCTCGCTGCCTAGAACGATGCCGTTTTTTGCAAAACAGAAGTAATCCCAGGAGCAATGACTATATAGGTCGTTTAGCTACATAACTATGGATATAGAAACAGGTACGTCCTGAGTGATACCCAGTTTGGTTTAGGAAAAACTGTAAAATTAAGCGAAATTTTCTAATAAACCTGCAAAAATTTGAGGTTATGTAACATTTCCGCGAGATACAAGTGAACCCAGGAGTAGTGGCTATATTTATACACGCCCAAGATAGGGTACCGTAGCCATTACAAAAAAATCAAGTAATGTTTTTCTGAAGATTTCGTATTATGTAAGTACGGAATATTCCTAGTTTACATAATTATTTACATATATTTTGTACCTTAGGCTGCTATTTACTCTTTAACTACTACTAATTCTCAAGCAATCTTAGCCGTTATATTTTCCTTGTAAATTTGATGTACTTACTACCAACCTGATTTTTTTTTAATTTTTCTGTTCAACGATTTAGATTTAAGAGGAGGAGGACGCTCGACTTTAGTGAGAATTTGCAATTTAAAGTTGAATGTTTCGCAAACGGATCACTGTATCGAAAAATTGTTAAAGCAACCCCCAATGGTTTTAAAAGACCTATCCATCGATACCCCACACTATAGAAAACAATCACCCCCACTTTGAGTCCATGGGAGGTACCCTAAAAAAATTTATTTCCTAGTTGACTACGCAACCCTAAAAATGCAAACAAATAATAAAAAGTCAAAAAATGGTCGGCTTGTATTTTTGTCCATGTAAACTTAATACAAAGACGACAGTTTTTTAATTTTTTTTGTTTTTAGTATTTACAGCATAATACTTACATTTTATCTGCCTAACTTTGGGTTTACCCTTAAAATGTTGAAAAACTTTTACTTAAATATCAGTTAAAAGTCAACGTTTCCTTTTATTTTCATTTCATCCAAATAAGTATTTTTAAATCAACGATTTTGAATTTCTGGAAATATTATTTTATATTAGTTTATGTGCAAGAACTTCACTTCATATTTTATTATTTCATACATTTTTGAATGAAATTTAGCTATTTATTTATTTTTTAGGCGATTAATTTTTTGTTGGGGTCGCATTTCTAACCTAACCTACTTTTTGGTAGCGATTTGTTTTTGTTGGGGTCACAGTTCGAACCTAACCTAACATACTTTCCTCGTAGCGATTTATTTTTGTTGGAGTCGCAATTCTCACCTAACCTAACCTACTTTTTTGTAGGGATTTGTTTTTACTGGGGTCGCAGTTCTAACCTAACATACTTTTCTGGCAGCTATTTATTTTTGTTAGGGTCGCGGTTCTAACCCAAGCTAAGGTATTTTTCTGGTACCGGTTTATTTTTTTAGGTCTCAGTTCTATCTAACCCAACCTAACCTACTTTTCTGATTTCGATGAAATTAAATTCGATAAATAGTTTTTCGACATTTCAAGGGCCACCCATACCAACATAGCTAATTTACTATTTCATTGCCTAAAAATGTTACCAATTTAAAGTATAACCCTAGGAAAGCCTGGCTATTTAAATTCTATTATTTTTTTCTTATATGCCCTTATATTCAAAGTTGGCCAGATTTACTTGTTATAACAATTATTATAATTAAGGTTTTGAAAATAAAGACAAGTATTTTGTTAGTAAAGTTTTGATTTACGGAAGTTAAGTCTTGTTTTGATTAGTCATAATTATTATTTTTATAGGTGCTAGTTTGGTAAAATAATTAATAATTTACATACCTAGTTCCTAAACCAAACCAAAATTAAAGATGAAGTTGTTTACTTTTGCAAAAAGTGAAAACATTTTTTATTTAAAGTTTTGATTTTTTTAAATCTTTTAACTTGTAGACTTAATCTATATCTCTAAATACTGGAGTATCAACCGCCTACACCTAAATAATTCATGACAAATCTGTGATTTCAAACAATTCCGATATTAATAAGCATGTGTCTTCAATCAATATGAACTTACCCTATTTTTTCACAAATAAGACGTATAAACTAATTTGCTTTGCGCCGTTCGGCATGTGACATGACGTTTGATTCATTTAGCTTTACTCTGAAAAATAACCACCGATACACTTCAACCATTTTACCTGCTTCTGCAATCGGAACCTGGTGGTCGTTAAAACAATTTGCCTGACTCTATTAAGTGGCTTCTTTGTATGAAGCGACGTTTATTTTACGAAATAATAGTTTTTTTTTTTTATAACATCCAAACTAATTTTGATGCATGCAAAATTGAATCTATTGCTGGAAGTATTCTAAAAATATATTCATTAGTTTTATTTTTATGATTTTTTTTCTGAAAAAATAAACTTTGATTGCTTCTCCTGTAAAGTTCTAAAAATGTCGCTTAATACAAATAGCCTTTCACCCGTCGATATAAAAGTCAGTCCTGGCTGGGATCGTGTTTGGCAGAAATTCGACTTGATTTGTTCGTTGGATTTAGGCAGCTAACTTGGATCGTCGCCTATCTCCTAAACCAAATTGGGTATCAATCTAGACTTTGCAGTTTTAAGATCCCTGGGTTTGTAGCTGTATGATAAATATAGCCACTACTCCTGGGTTCACTTCTATCTCGCGGAAATGTGACATAACCTCAAATTTTTGCAGGTTTATTCGAAAATTTCGCTTGATTTTCCAGTTTTTCCTAAACCAAACTGGGTATCACTCAGGACGTACCTGTTTCTATATCTTTAGTTATGTAGCTAAATGACCTATATAGTTACTGCTCCTGGGATTACTTCTATTTTGCAAAAAACGGCAACGTTCTAGGCAGCGAGGACAAAAATTTTAAATTTTGAGAATTTCGCTCTAATTTTTTTTTAAAAGAGGGAGGTATCATACAATTTTTTAGTAATTTTGAAAGATACGTATCTTGGTTATAAAACACATATAAAAGTCAGTCCTGGCTGGGATCGTGTTTGGCAGAAATTCGACTTGATTTGTTCGTTGGATTTAGGCAGCTAACTTGGATCGTCGCCTATCTCCTAAACCGAACTGGGTATCAATCTAGACTTTGCAGTTTTAAGATCCCTGGGTTTGTAGCTGTATGATAAATGTAGCCACTACTCCTGGCTTCACTTGTATCTCGCAGAAATGTGACATATCCTCAAGTTTTTGCAGGTTTATTCGAAAATTTCTCTTGAGTTTCCAGTTTTTCCTAAACCAAACTGGGTATCACTCAGGACGTACCTGTTTCTATATCTTTAGTTATGTAGCTAAATGACCTATATAGTCACTGCTCCCGGGATTACTTCTGTTTTGCAAAAAACGGCATCGTTCTAGGCAGCAAGGACAAAAATTTTAAATTTTGAGAATTTCTATGTAATTTTTTTTTAAAAGAGGGAGGTATCATACAATTCTTTAGTAATTTTGAAAGATATATATCTTGGTTATAAAACACATATAAAAGTCAGTCCTGGCTGGGATCGTGTTTGGCAGAAATTCGACTTGATTTGTTCGTTGGATTTAGGCAGCTAACTTGGATCGTCGCCTATCTCCTAAACCAAACTGGGTATCAATCTAGACTTTGCAGTTTTAAGATCCCTGGGTTTGTAGCTGTATGATAAATATAGCTACTACTCCTGGGTTCACTTCTATCTCGCGGAAATGTGACATAACCTCAATTTTGCAGGTTTATTCGAAAATTTCGCTTGATTTTCCAGTTTTTCCTAAACCAAACTGGGTATCACTCAGGACGTACCTGTTTCTATATCTTTAGTTATGTAGCTAAATGACCTATATAGTCACTGCTCCTGGGATTACTTCTATTTTGCAAAAAACGGCAACATTCTAGGCAGCGAGGACAAAAATTTTAAATTTTGAGAATTTCGCTCTAATTTTTTTTTAAAAGAGGGAGGTATCATACAATTTTTTAGTAATTTTGAAAGATATATATCTTGGTTATAAAACACATATAAAAGTCAGTCCTGGCTGGGATCGTGTTTGGCAGAAATTCGACTTGATTTGTTCGTTGGATTTAGGCAGCTAACTTGGATCGTCGCCTATCTCCTAAACCGAACTGGGTATCAATCTAGACTTTTCAGTTTGAGGATCCCTGGCGGTGTGGCTGTATTATAAATATAGCCACTACTCCTGGCTTCACTTGTATCTCGCGGAAATGTTACATAACCTCAAATTTTTGCAGGTTTATTAGAAAATTTCGCTTAATTTTACTGTTTTTCCTAAACCAAACTGGGTATCACTCAGGACGTACCTGTTTCTATATCCATAGTTATGTAGCTAAACGACCTTATATAGTCACTGCTCCTGGGATTACTTCTGTTTTGCAAAAAACGGCATCGTTCTAGGCAGCGAGGACAAAAATTTTAAATTTTGAGAATTTCTATGTAATTTTTTTTTAAAAGAGGGAGGTATCATACAATTCTTTAGTAATTTTAAAAGATATATATCTTGGTTATAAAACACATATAAAAGTCAGTCCTGGCTGGGATCGTATTTGGCAGAAATTTGACTTGATTTGTTCGTTGGATTTAGGCAGCTAACTTGGATCGTCGCCTATCTCCTAAACCAAACTGGGTATCAATCTAGACTTTGCAGTTTTAAGATCCTTGCGTGTGTGGCTGTATGATAAATATAGCCACTACTCCTGGGTTCACTTGTATCTCGCGGAAATGTGACATATCCTCAAATTTTTGCAGGTTTATTCGAAAATTTCGCTTGATTTTCCAGTTTTTCCTAAACCAAACTGGGTATCACTCAGGACGTACCTGTTTCTATATCCATAGTTATGTAGCTAAACGACCTATATAGTCACTGCTCCTGGGATTACTTCTGTTTTGCAAAAAACGGCATCGTTCTAGGCAGCGAGGACAAAAATTTTAAATTTTGAGAATTTCTATGTAATTTTTTTTAAAAGAGGGAGGTATCATACAATTCTTTAGTAATTTTGAAAGATATATATCTTGGTTATAAAACACATGTAATAGTCAGTCCTGGCTGGGATCGTATTTGGCAGAAATGCGACTTGATTTGTTCGTTGGATTTAGGCAGCTAACTTGTATCGTCGCCTATCTCCTAAACCAAACTGGGTATCAATCTAGACTTTGCAGTTTTAAGATCCGTAGTCATGTGGTTGTATGTTAAATACAGCCACCACTCCTGGCTTTACTTATTAGACTATATCTTTATGATATAAAAGAAAATGCCTGGCAATTTTAAACAAAATTTGTTTTCTCGCCGGTTGTCCTTCTTTTACACTTAATCAAAGCCTTTGTCTTAATGTTTTGTTTATTTTGTGTACTTTGCGACCTATTTCATGATGTTTTAATTTATTTTAACACTTTCGAAAACGACACTTCTTAATTTGGTCGGGTTATCACAGGCAGCTAACTTTAGGCAGCTAACTTCACACCGGTGATAAGGAATGGGATAAGGTTACCCTGTGTTTAACTCAGTGACAAAGAAGTTTGGCTCCTAAATAGATGGACCGACTTCTTATCGAAGGTAGGTGTATAATTTCTGTTCCTGTGTTTACCTCTGTGGTCTGACCAGGTATGTTGTTCCAGAACGTGTGACGTGGAGCGCGTGTACCTGCTCATGCGCGGTAAGAAAGGCCACAGCGCGCAGGAGCGGCTCGCCAGGATATTCCAGGACCCGGTGAGAGGACCAGCACAACTTGTGGCGTGCAATGAGTAGGCAGCAGGGTAGGGCTAGTGCTGGTGGTGCACTGCTGCACAGAATAATACCGATTACCTACCCTGGAATGGACCCAATGTACGCCAATGTCACAACAGAACACAACACTACACAACATTTTTTTTAGTACAATGACTCTTTACCTGAAACATAAACAGTAAACAATTCGGAATAACCTAAGTTATATCCTATCCATATATCGACATAGTGCTGTCACTTCTGTTGCTAATGACATGAGATAAAACATGCCAACTACTAGGACCTTGTCTTCGTTTGTTGTGGAGGTTTTAGAACCTTGAACCTTGAAGTTAGTTTAATCTCAATTGCAGGTATACGACACGTTGCACAAATGCAAACCGGACTTCTTGAAGCGTGTGGCTATTGTGGAGGGAGATATCACGAAGATCAGGCTCGGGATCAGCGACCCCGACTGGAAAATGCTGGCTGACCAGGTGAGAGTACCAACGGAACTAAGAATTGTGAGGAATATAAATCACCTACGAGGACTAAAAACGCGACGCGAGATTGTTTGGTACTTAATTCCAACTGTTTATTTTACCAACTCGAAAGTCAAGACTTTAACATCTAACCAACTTGAAAAATATTTTGTTAAGAACTTAATCTTTAATGCAAGCTTTTTTCCTGACTGTACTTTTTGTGGACTGGCATTATTATTCTAACTATATTTCCGTACCAAATTTCAAGTCGATGCCATTAACCATTGAGGAGTTCCTTCCTGCGGAAACGATCGTGGCCGTCCGGCTGGCTCGTGCTGAGGCACCGCGTTCAGTTTCGTCCCAGCCTATATACGTCCCACTGCTGAGCACAGGCCTCCACACAGAATGAGAGGGCTTGGGCTATAGTTCCCACCTCAGACTGGTAGTTTTCATGGTTTTTAGGGTTCCGGAGCCAAAATGGCAAAAACGGAACCCTTATAGTTTTTTGTAGTCGGTTTAATTTTTTGTCATAAAATTATTTTTGCTACAAAATTTATTTATTAGCAGAAACTTATAAAAGCAGTGTTATGTTGACGATAAGTTTGCCGCAGGTGACCGTAATATTCCACGTGGCGGCGAAAACCACCTTCGACGAGCCTCTCCGCGTCGCCACTCTGACCAACGTCCGAGGAACCACGCAGACGCTGCTGCTGGGCAAAGACTGTGTAGGGACACAGTAGCCTTACGCAGAGTCAGCTCATATCCCAGTACGTGTGCACTGGAATATGAGTTGACTCAGCAGCTAGCGCTTTGGCCCACGGGCCCGTTTGGTAACTAGTAACTCGCGGAGCTTACTGGTGGACGTACACGCCCCAGCCTTAAGTAGCGGTACTCAGTGGTCATGTTGTAACTTACAAACTTAAGTTATTATTATAATATAAGTGTTAATAGTTCAAACTCTTTTATTCAACTCCACGCAATCACCCCTAAAGTGGTGACCCCGACGTGATCATTTACCAGGTTTCCATCACTGTGGCATAAGACACCTTCAGCCTTAATTAGTTGCATGAGTCTGTGTAACTAGCAGTGATTATCCCATTACCCTTATCCGTCTGTAACCCGTAGGTCTCATGGTGCAGACATCCCGACTTTATTTATTTATTTATTTGTATTGAATCTATGGTAGGGCTAGGGAATTAGGGCTTTAGGGTTGTTTAGGGTAGTAGGCGTTAGGATTGTAGGTTTGGTAGGTTTACAGCTCTCTCCATAGATTATTTTAGTAAATTCCCTACAGGATTACCCACTTATCCCACTTTAGGGGTGGTTGCGTGGAGTTGAATAAAAGAGTTTGAACTATTAACACTTATATTATAATAATAACTTAAGTTTGTAAGATACAACATGACCACTGAGTACCGCTACTTAAGGCTGGGGCGTGTACGTCCACCAGTAAGCTCCGCGAGTTACTAGTTACCAAACGGGCCCGTGGGCCAAAGCGCTAGCTGCTGAGTCAACTCATATTCCAGTGCACACGTACTGGGATATGAGCTGACTCTGCGTAAGGCTACTGTGTCCCTACAAAATCTTTGAAATAATGTAGCGCAGACATCTGTTTAGTAATTTAATCATCATCATCATATTATGTCGGCCGTAGGACGTCCACTTTCCAATCCGTACTAAGCCCGTGTGTCCGCGTACCATATGTTCGTATCTCCGTACCGTTAGCCGCAAAAAGTTTTAAGTCCGCGCACTCGTTTGTACTACGTTTACCTCGCGACGGTAAAATCGAAATGTTTGCCCCTGTGTCCAAGATAGTGTTAGGATTTAAAGTACAGGCAAAACCAGTAAGTAAAGTCAGTGTATTTACATATAGTATTAATTTTTACAACATAGTTTGTGTTATATTTGCTTTGGAAGGGAATGATCACATTATTGGTGCTGACGGAACGTTGATTAATATTTCCATCGGAATAATTTTTATATCATACAGAACCCATGTCTTAAGTTCATTTCCTGTAAAAAATAACATTTAACAATACTATGTCGCATTGTTACTTTGCAGCGTCAACGGGTACTGAGAACAACGCAGTACACCGCTTTTAGTCAGTAAGTTAACTTGGCGTCGCTGCACAGGGGTGCTGTTTGGTAAACCGTTATAATTTGGAACGAACAGGCGGACGAAGCTTTTATTCACTGCAAAGTAGCATTGCAGAACGCCGCACTGTTAGCTTATCCGAAAGCAAATGCAACTTTGTCGATATGTACAGACGCGTCAGAAAGTTACGCCGCAGGTGTTTTACAGCAACGGGTAGACGGGAAATGGCAACCGCTAGGATATTTCTCTAAAAAATTTACAGACACACAAAAGAAATATAGTACGTATGACAGAGAGCTTCTAGGAATTTATTTATCAATTGTGCATTTCCGCAATGCGTTTGAAGGGCGGCAAATAACGATTTATACCGATCATAAGCCCTTAACCTTTGCGTTTACAAAGTTAGGTAGCGATAAGGAAACACCCCGGAGAACGAGACAATTAGCGTATATTAGTGAATTTACAACGGATATCCGCCACATCTCCGGGGACGCGAATGTCGTGGCAGACAGCTTGTCCAGGGTAGAGACGATTGCATGCCCGTCGGTACTCGATTATCATAAACTAGCGGCTGAGCAAGAGGCGGACGAGTACATAACGCGCATGACTCAATCGGTTAGCGGCGCCGCCGCGAGTAACTCGCGGAGCTTACTGGTGGACGTACACGCCCCAGCCTTAAGTAGCGGTACTCAGTGGTCATGTTGTAACTTACAAACTTAAGTTATTATTATAATATAAGTGTTAATAGTTCAAACTCTTTTATTCAACTCCACGCAACCACCCCTAAAGTAACTTGGCGTCGCTGCACAGGGGTGCTGTTTGGTGACACTTTCAATTAATTATAGCAGAGCAGGCCCTGTGCAGTGACTACCCTTAATATTATTTTTTTTTTGTTAATGTTTTAGGTTGGCTCATAGGTACATAAAGTCGGACCATGAAACATGGGTTCCGCAAACTTAGTTTATAAGGCTTATATTACTGTTGCCATAATATTTACTGTGTCAATTTATCTAGAGCACCAGCTGCTTGCAAAGCAACTCTTACACGTTCCAACATTTTATTGTTTCAATCACATATTTAGTTAACTTAAAAAGATTTTATTACCTTTTGTACACTCATTGGAGTCAGATCAGTTCAAGCATTTTTGAAAATTTAAATCGATCATGGGGTACAACCAAAGTAAAGAAAAAGAGGAAAACGCACATAACACCATCGCAGTAGCAAAAGTGGAAATGATGTCAAATCAAATGGAGTTAAAAATCAACTATTTGGGAATTGGAATGATCGTGGTTGGAGTGTTACTGGCAGTTTTCCTGTGTTTCTTGATTCGAGCTAAATGCAAGCAGCGTGCTCAAGCGTGGCTCGAGAAGGCAGTTAACAAAGTGCCTCTCACATCAGTTAGAGCCCAGGTTCCAGAAAATCAGGCCGTTAAGCAGCCTACGTTGTATTAGCAGAATCAGAGTGTTGTTGTGTTAGTAGTGTAACGGATATAGGTCAGCAAATGAAACACTATAGGTTTGTTTAACTTTGTAATTACAATGTAGCGACTTTGGTGTGTGATTACAGTTGGCATGCGTAGGCACATGCGATTCAAGATAGAGTAAGCAAAGTACACATACAGGGGGATTCTTGTTCATTTGTTGGATGCTTTAATAATTTTTTTTGTATAAAAAATTAAAGGGGGGAGTGATGTAGGGACACAGTAGCCTTACGCAGAGTCAGCTCATATCCCAGTACGTGTGCACTGGAATATGAGTTGACTCAGCAGCTAGCGCTTTGGCCCACGGGCCCGTTTGGTAACTAGTAACTCGCGGAGCTTACTGGTGGACGTACACGCCCCAGCCTTAAGTAGCGGTACTCAGTGGTCATGTTGTAACTTACAAACTTAAGTTATTATTATAATATAAGTGTTAATAGTTCAAACTCTTTTATTCAACTCCACGCAATCACCCCTAAAACTGCAAGAATATCAAGTGAGGCATAGCAACTTCATTCCCATCGGGTTGCTTAAATATTCTTATTTTTACAAGCTTTCATTGAATCTAGTTTAACCTGTCCCGTTGTCTGTCTGCCTGCCTGTCTGGTTGTTTGTCTGCCTGTCTGTAGTCAAATCTTGCGAGTCAAATTCGACCAACATCCAGTAGTTGGATTGACTTGAAATTTGGCATACTTATATGCAAATCAAGTGACAATACAATAATTTAGTAGTAGACATCCTGGTAGTCCAGCCAGGATCGCCTTCGCAGGACGGAACTCTTCAACGGTTAATAGTTAGCATCGTCTTGAAATTTGGTTGGCAAATGTTGTTTGGGTGGCACTACAAGTACAGTCAACAGAACCTACTATCAAATAAAAAAAAACCGCATTCAAATCGGTCCACCCGTTTAGGAGCTACGGTGCCACAGACAGACACACAGACACACAGACACACATGGCGGTCAAACTTATAACACCCCTCTTTTTGCGTCGGGGGTTAAAAAGTTCAGTCAGCAAAAAAATCTTCTATTAAAATAGAATTTTTTATCAAAAACTTGGTAATAGGGAGTTGGATAGCATGTAGTTGTTAATCAGGCGCCTAATCTCTCGTTCTTGCTCCAGATCCTTCGTCCATGTATCCACGGCGTACTCACACGCGACACACGGCCGCATCGGCAAAGAGGTCCGCGAGGAGTTCTACGACAGCCCCGCCCACCCCGACACCATCATAGACCTGGTGCAGCAGCTGAGCGAGGAGAAGCTCGCTGCTATCAAGCCTCAGTGAGTTTTAGGGGCTGTTTCACCATCTATTCATTAGTGTTAACTGACGGTTAAACGTGATTCCGTTTCTGTCTATTCGAACAAAACAAATAGGGACGGCATTACAGGTGGTAGAACCTCGTGCGAGGTCCGCTCGGATTGCTACCGCCATCTTGCTCGCTAATCCTGCCGTGAACCAGCAGTGCTTGCACTGTTGTGCTTCGGCGTGGAGAGTAAGACAGCCGGTGAAATTATTGGCACTTGAGGTATCCCATTTTAGGGTTCTAGGTTGGCAACGCATCTGCAATACTCCTGGTTTTGTAGATGTTTATGGGCGGTGGTGATCTCTTACCATCAGGAGATCCACTTGACTGCTGAGGCACCGACTTCAGTTTCGTCCCAGTCTATATACATCCCACTGCTGGGCACAGGCCTCCACTCAGAATGAGAGGGCTTGGGCCATAGTTCCCACTTCAGACTGGTAGAAAATTATTTTCATGGTTTTTTGTAGTCGTTTCTATTTTTTGTTATAAAATTTTTTTTTTCACGCTTTTTAGTGTAAAACATCTAAGATACAATAGTTTAATGTCAACTGATCGTCACCTTTTACGAAAAATTGGTTTGTCCGATGCAGAGATGTTTGTTTGTTTGTTTAAACTCTTTATTGTACAAAAAGGAAATAGGTACAAAAATAACACACAAAAGAAAGTTCATTATTGAGGAGTCCTGGTGCTTCACCACCCATTCCATTTCACCATATGCGTTCCGAGGAGCATAAATTGCTTAGCAACTGTGTTAAAGCAATTGAAATTCAACCCATGAAATACTTATTATTGAGTAGTAACTCCGATCGTCAACTGTGGTCTTCATCATCAGTTCCACTTTACCAAATGATGATTTTCAAGAGCAAATGCACGATTTACTACTAAATATATCAAAATTACCATAGGTATCCCTACAACATTTGAATAATTCCCTCGATTTCCTTAGGATCCAATCATCAGATCCTGATTTGGTGCTTATGGGACCTAATTGAAAGCATTCCTAGACGAACGCAAAAAAATAATTCAAATCGGTTAATAAATGACGGAGTTCTGAGGTAACAAGCACAGAAAAAAAATCAACCTAATTGATAACCTCCTCCTTTTTTTGAAGTCGGCTAATGAGTGCCAAGTTCTGTGCAAAATCCAAATATATATGTACTAGGTTTTGCCCGCGGCTCCGCCCGCGTGGTATTCGGTTATCGCGCGCTGTTCCCTCGGGAACTGTGCATTTTTCCGGGATAAAAAGTAGCCTATGGCACTCTCGGGCCCATAAACTATCTCTATACCAAAAATCACGTCGATCCGTCGCTCCGTTACGGCGTGAAAGACGGACAAACACACAAACATACTTTGACATTTATAATATTAGTATGGATATGGATAGTATATTAAATGCCTTAATGCCAAGTTTCATAGTTTTATCTTCGACAGCGACGAACTTCCACCATATAAACTTTCACCCCCTATTTCAATCCCTTAAAGCCTCTTTTTCGCGATAAAAGATAGCCTATGTTCTTTCCCAAGGCCTTTTCTATCTCTGTACCAAATTTCATCAAAATCGGTTCAGCGGTTTTGGCGTGAAAGCGTAACAGACAGACAGACAGACAGAGTTACTTTCGCAGTTATAATATTAGTAGGGAAGTAGGGATAGGAACAAAATAACATTATGAACAAGTACTAAACTCTATCCCCCTTATTCATAAACGACAATCAAACCTATTTTAGTTAAAATGCCGCTAAAATTCGTTTGTCCTTATCTGTCACTTTGACATTTGTATTTGTTAGAAAGGGACAAAGCATTTGTTAGTTAACATAGGCTTGTTAAGTTTTATGAATAAGGGGGTATTTCTTTGCTTTATTGGATACCTATAACAATTGTTATTTAAAAATGTGAGATTTCAAAGTAGGTTACATTTGACTTGGCCCGCCCATTTGAGCGTGAAGGAGTGACAAACACACACACATACAAGCTTTCGCGTTTATAATAGTAGTAGAATTAGAATTTTGATGAATTTGCAGTGTGAGTGTTTTCGGGGCCGGACAATCAATTTAGCTTGGTATTATCAGTGAGAAAACGCGTTCTTACGATTTTGCAAAGACCTAGCGAAACTCGGTCATCCACTACTATGATTAAGTCATCACTAGACTAGACCTTGAGAATGAGCCTAACCGTGTAAGTTAGTTAATATTCTGATGCAAATAATTGATTTATGACTGGTCGAATGCGATACAGATTCAAGTTAGTGATAAGTACTAAAACTGTTGGCAAACAGGAAAACTATGCAAGATTATTGCAACTCGTGTATTGATCCAAGTAAACAAATCGGACATGCACTGATTCTTGTCGCTGTATGACATTGTAACATTATCTTAGTATAATAAACTTGGAAATATTATACGTAACTAGTTTTTAGCCGCAGGTTCGCCCGCGCGGAAAATTTTATACGTAACTTGGATTTTAGATTTTGTATGCTTTACTTTACTTGACTCGCACTTGGACGAGTTTTTACACTGGTGTTCCCACAGGATGGGGATAAAATATCGAAATCTCATCCGCTGGGCGTTGGGGGTCATGAAATTCGGCACGGTTGTTTGTGATACAATCCATACTACTATACTTACTATACTAATATTATAAATGCGAAAGTGTATTTGTATGTTTGTGTGTTTGTCCGTCTTTCACGCCGTAACGGAGCGACGGATCGTCGTGATTTTTGGTATAGAGATAGTTTATGGGCCCGAGAGTGACATAGGCTACTTTTTATTCCGGAAAAATGCACAGTTCCCGAGAGATCAGCGCGCGATAAAGGAATACCACACGGGCGGAGGCGCGGGCAAAAGCTATACTAATATTATAGATGCGAAAGTGTGTTTGTATGTTTGTGTGTTTGCCCGTCTTTCACGCCGTAACGGAAAAATAGTTTATGGGCCCGAGAGTGACACAGGCTACTTTTATGCCGGAAAAATGCACAGTTCCCGAGAGATCAGCGCGCGATAAAGGAATACCACACGGGCGGAGGCGCGGGCAAAAGCTAGTAAGTAATATCATAGGTAATATATAGCCCTACAATACTAATAAAGCGTTTACTTTTACTGGCCCGAATTTCATTTGTCCGAATTTCACTTGCCATACCAACGTTTGCCATAAAATATATCCCACCAAAAACATTACATGTAAAAAGCTGCAAGTCTCGCAACGCAATGCAGTTCTTGTAATGCTAAAAAGGTTTGAGATGCAATGTTATACCAAGTCGGTTATTTTTGTCAGTACCGGGGGGTTTCCATAGAACTCGATTTTCACCAACTTGCTTATTTTAAAACCATAGAAAAATACAGTTTATAGTTCTCAAATAAAGAGTAAACCAAATTATTTTTAAACACATAAATGACTTGGCCATCGCAAGACATAATGACATAAGAATTATAATCATCAACGTCAGCTATTTAAAGTAATTCTAATTAAAGATAGCGCTAGCCCCAGCCTTGCAGTTTGAGTGATACACATAATACGAGAATGACTAAAGGTTGAGTGCGATGGCCAAGTCATTATGTGTTTAAAAAATAATTTGGTTTACTCTTTATTTGAGAACTATAAACTGTATTTTTCTATGGTTTTAAAATAAGCAAGTTGGTGAAAATCGAGTTCTATGGAAACCCCCCGGTACTGACAAAAATAACCGACTTGGTATAACATTGCATCTCAAACCTTTTTAGCATTACAAGAACTGCATTGCGTTGCGAGACTTGCAGCTTTTTACATGTAATGTTTTTGGTGGGATCTCATCACTTTTTGTAAGCAGTTCTTTTTTTTCGGGTACTACTTCTTGTAATAACGCATTACTATCTTCATTTGTTCATCCTTCCTTGTCCATCGTCCATCGTCCATCCTCGTCTATCGTCCATCGTCCATTCTCGTCCATCGTCGCCCATTGTTGAACTTCCGTCGTCCGTCTACCGTCTGTCGTCCATCGTACATCTTCCATCGTCCACCCTCCATCATCCGTCGTCGATCGTCGGTCATCGTCCGTCATCCGTTGTCTTGTCCGTCGTCGGTCGTCGTCTTTTGTCCGTCGTCGCCATCGTCTATCGTTCGTTGTCCGTCGTCTGTCGGCGTTCGTCGTCTGTCGTCGTCCGTCGTCTGTCATCGTCCGTTGTCCGTCATCGTCCGTCGTCGAACTTCCCTCGTCAGTCATCGTCTGTCGTCCGTCGTCGAACTTCCGTCGTCATCCATCGTCTTTCGTCGGTCGTTCGTCTTTCGCCCGTCTAACTTCCGTCATCCGTCGTCGTCCGTCGTTTTCTGTCGTCCGTCGTCGTCCATCGTTCATCCTCCACCATCCATCGTCCGCACTGGGCTCGCGTGGGAACTAAGGCCCAAGCCCTATTATTCTGAGAGGAGGCTTGTGCCCAGCAGTGGGACGCATATAGGCTGGGATGATGATGATGATCCATCGTCCGTCGCCCATCGTCCATCGTCCACACTCCATCGTCCAACGTCCATTTTCTACCCATCGTCCATCGACCATTATCCATTGTCCATCATCCATATTCCAATTTCCATCGTCCATCCTCGCGTCCACTCGCATCGCACAAACATTCACAAACAAACGAACTTTGGTACTTATTACATTAGTAAGATAAACAATTTCATTTTAACCCTTAATACTCAGGTATTAAGACTCAACATTAGTACGTATACAATACGACTACGTTCAATAAAGTCATTGCTGTGTAACTTTGTAATCGCTAGTATTTATATGGGATTACAAACTTACTTGTGCGGTTTGTATAACTTTGAAACGTGACTGAAATTGCAACATTTTGGATTTTTTCGTGACCATGTAGGCTAAAAACTAACTATGTTTAAAATTTGGACCTTGTGGGTCTGCTAGAAGTACCTTAGAATTATGATGATCAAAAGTCAGTGTGTAGGTATGTCAGTGACAAAACTGAGGAACTTTAACATGTGATAGTTCTTAATCTATGTGTTTAAACTGAATGTTATTGATAATATATCTAAGTCCCATTAGGCCCTATAGGTAACTGAAAATTCAGGGTTCTAGCTTTAGCCATAACAAAAATACAGGGTGTTGAAAATAGCCTGAATGGCTTCGAGAAAAGTATGGTACGGCCGTGCCTTTGTTTTTTTTTGCTCGACTTGGCGGGGGCACTGCCGTGCCCCCAGATAGAACCCTGCTGTTTTCAGGATATTTTTAATGGCATCATATAGAATGCTAGGTTAGTTTAATTTCAACTCTGAGAAAATTACTATTTCAGAAATAAATTACTTTATGGCAAATGAAAATTCTAGAAAATGATACATTCGAGCATATGAAATTCGGGCAAACGATAGAGAACCCCAATAAAAACCACGCCGTAATTTTTGGGGAATTCCTACTTTTTTCCTATTGATGCGTGCGAAGCCGCGGGTAAACGTTAGTTAATTATAACTTGTATTTCCTGTCCAGTTTGTTAGCAGACTGGCCCAACACGTATGCATTCACCAAAGCACTGGCCGAAGAAGCGGTAAGGACCACGGCCGGAGACCTGCCCATATGCATCGTCCGACCTGGTATAGGTAAGTCACTCTCATCATCATCATCATCAGCCGGAAGACGTCCACTGCTGGACATAGGCTTCCCCCCTAGAACGCTCAACAACTCGCCACTTCCATCCACCGGTTTCCCGCAACTCTCACGATGTCGTCAGTCCACCTGGTGGGAGGCCTGCCAACGCTTCTTCTTCCCGTTCATGGTCGCCACTCGAGAACTTTTCTCTCCCAACGGTTATCTATAGATAAGTCACACTTATCATCAGCCGGAAGACGTCCACTGCTGGACATAGGCCTCCCCCCTAGAACGCTCAACAACTCGCCACTTCTATCCACCGGTTTCCCGCAACTCTCACGATGTCGTCAGTCCACCTGGTGGGAGGCCTGCCAACGCTTCGTCTTCCCGTTCATGGTCGCCACTCGAGAACTTTTCTCTCCCAACGGTTATCTATAGATAAGTCACACTTATCATCAGCCGGAAGACGTCCACTGCTGGACATAGGCCTCCCCCCTAGAACGCTCAACAACTCGCCACTTGCATCCACCGGTTTCCCGCAACTCTCACGATGTCGTCAGTCCACCTGGTGGGAGGCCTGTCAACGCTTCGTCTTCCGGTTCGTGGTCGCCACTCGAGGACTTTTCTCCCCCAACGGTTATCTGTTCTTCGAGCGATGTGGCCTGCCCATTGCCATTTCAATCACACCGTCACACTAATTGTACCTAATAGGAATAGGGCCTATTGTCCGACTCCTACATACTTATCCTATTAATATCCTACTAATCCATATCCATACTAATATTATAAATGCAAAAGTGTGTGTGTTTGTATGTTTGTCCGTCTTTCACGTCGAAACGGAGCGACGGATCGGTCACCACAGCCCATAAACATCTGCAACACCAGGGGTATTGCAGACGCGTTCCCAACCTAGAGGCCTAAGTTGGAATACCTCAAGTGCCAGTAATTTCACCGGCTGTCCTATTCTCCGCGCCGAAACACAACAGTGCTAGCACTGCTGCTTCACGGCAGGATTAGCGAGCAAGATGGTGATAGCAATCCGGGAGGACCTTGCACAAGGTCCTACCACCTGCAAAACATAACGACAAACTTTCGCGTTCATAATATTAGTAGGATTTTGGTTATAATCGTGTGCTATGTTGCAGTGATCGCTTCCCTCCTGGAGCCGTCTCCTGGGTGGGTGGACATCAGCAGCGCGTACGGACCGAGCGGGGTGAGTGTCAACCAGCATTGAAAGAAAGAAAAATCCCATCAAAAATATAAATGTGAAATGAGAGGCAAGTTCAATTGATGATATGATATATGGCCCGGTTGTTGTCTTCAACCTTCAACGACAAAAGTGAGATCTAAATGGGTGCTAAGTTCAATGGTCAGTCCTGAAATCTATATATATAAAATTCAAAGTCCTGACTGACTGACTGACTGACTGACTGAGATATCAACGCACAGCCCAAACCACTGGACCTAGAGACTTGAAATTTTGCACATAGATACCTTATACAATGTAGGCATCCACTAAGGAAGGATTTTTGAAAATTCCCACGGGAACGGGAAAAATCAGGATTTATATATTCGATTCTGAGTGACCCTATCTCAGTAACTATAATAACTAGACACTTCAAATTTGATACAAAGGTAGGTGTAATAATAATTAAAACATGAATTTTAGGATTTTTGAAAATTCCCACGGGATAAGGAAGAAACGGGATTTTTATATTCAGTTCAACGGTATCCCATGAACAATAATTACTAGACTCTTCAAATTTGGCATAGAAGTAGGTGATTATAATAGTAAAAAATAATTTTAAGAATTTTTGGAAATTCCCACGGGATAAGGAAAAAATGGGATTTATATTTAGTTCAACGCGATGGAATCTTCGTTTTACTGGTCGTAGAAAATTGTAATTTGGCATTCAGGTTCCTTTGGGGGAGTGTTGGGGAGCACTACAAAAGGATTTCCCGAAATTTTGACGGGAGCGGGAAAAAACGGGAATTTTCGTTTTTCTGGTCGTAAAAAGCTGAAATTTGTCGTGTAGGTTGCTTGAAAAGTGTAGGACAGCATTAAAGAGATAATTTTCCGAAATTCCCACGGGAAAGGGAAACAACTTCGCTTCGTCGCTTAACGGACGCAAAAAGCTGAAAATCAGCATGTACCTAGATTGCTTGGGGAGTGTAGAAGAGCATTGAGAGTGGAGTTTACAAAATTCCCACGGAAACGGGAAAAAACTGAATTTTTCGTTTCACTGGTCATACAAAACTGAAAATAGACATGTAGATTATTTGGGGAGTGTAAGGGAGCACTACAAAAGAATACCTATACCGAAATTCTGACGGGAACGGGAAAAGACGGGATTTTTCGTTTGACTGGACACAGAATGCTGAAAATCGGCATGTAGATTACTTATGAAGTGTGTAGAGGACCATTGAGAGAGGTCTTTAGATAATTCCCAAGGTAACGGGAAAACCAGGATTTTTCGTTTTACGGGTCGTAGAAAGCTGAAATTTGGCAAGTTCGTTCTTTGGGGAGAGTAGAGGAGCGTTGGGAGAGAATTTCCCGAAAATTATTACCGGAACGGGAAAATCGGAATTTTTCTTTTTCTTTCTTATTTATTTAATAAATTCTTTTTTTATTCGAAAGAGTCCCGTGAGATATCCCACGGGAATTCTATGTCACATAGGTATGAAGTTGCGTGCAAAACAAAAAATTACGCCCTTGACCTGAAGATGTGAAACAGGGCTTCAAAATCGATTTTTAAATTGGAAAATTTGCAAATGTAATCCTCCGAAACATCAATTCGAAAATAAAGATCGTAGAAAGTAAATCTGTGTTCCCAAATTTAACGCGAGCGAGCCGCGGGCAAAAGCTAGTTTATTTATAAAAACACTAGCTGTTGCCCGCGACTCCGTCCGCGTAGTAGTATGAAAAATAGATGTTGGCCGATTCTCAGACCTACTCAATATGCTCACAAAATTTCATGAGAATCGGTCAAGCCGTTTCGGAGGAGTACGGGAACGAACATTGTGACACGAGAATTTTATATATAAGATAAAATATTTTATATTAAATTAAAATAATTTTCTACCAGTCTGAAGTCTGTGCTTCAGCACGAGACAGCAGGAGTGATTGAAGTCTAATATAGTCTGTAAAAAACTGGCCAACAAAAAATTGAACCGACTACAAAAAAACATGAAAATAATTTTCTACCAGTCTGAAGAGGGAACTATGGCCCAAGCCCTCTCATTCTGAGTGGAGGCCTGTGCCCAGCAGTGGCACGTATATAGGCTGGGACGAAACTGAAGTCGGTGCCTCAGCACGAGCCAGCAGGAGTGGACCTATAGTCGTCTTCTTCACCTACATACCTTATACATACCCATATACATACCCATACTTTATATATTAGACTTCAATCACTCCTGCTGTCTCGTACTGAGGCACCGACTTCAGTTTCGTCCCAGCCTATATACGTGCCACTGCTGGGCACAGGCCTCCACTCAGGCTTGGGCCATAGTTCCCTCTTCAGACTGGTAGAAAATTATTTTCATGTTTTTTTGTAGTCGGTTCAATTTTTTGTTATAAAATTTTTTTTTCACGCTTTTTAGTGTTAATAATCTAAAATACAATAGCTTAATGTCAACTGCTTGACACCTTTTACGAAAGATTGCTTTTTCTGATGCAGAGACGTTCATTATTGAGGAGTCCTGGTGCTTCACCACCCATTCCATTTTACCATATGCATTACGACGAGCATAAATTTCTTATCAACTGTGTTAAAGTAATTGAAATTCAACCCGTGAAGTATTTGTTATTGAGTAGTAGCTCTGTTGGTCAAATGTGGTCTTCATCATCAGTTCCACTTCACCAAATTATGATTTTCAAGAGCAAATGCACGAGTTACTGCAAAATATATCCAAATTACCACAGGTGTCCCTACAACATTTGAAGAGTTCCCTCGATTTCCTTAGGATCCAATCATCAGATCCTGATTTGGTGCTTATGGGACCTAATTGAAAGCATTCCTAGACGATCGCAAAAAAAATTTTTCAAATCGGTTCACGAACGACGGAGTTCTGAGGTAACAAACATAAAAAAAAAAAAAAAACATACAACCGAATTGATAACCTCCTCCTTTTTTTGAAGTCGGTTAAAAAGTAATGAAATCTAGACGAAGTCGTGCCTAATTTAAGGTTCCTCACTGAGATTTCTTTATTATTATAGTTAATGTTGTTTGACTTGGCCGTTGACTTGTACCCACTCACGTATAAAGAATGTTGAGTCTTAAGTCTTATCCAGTAAATGTTGAGACTCAATACGCGGACAATATAAAGCAATCGCAGTAACTAGACTGAACATTCTTTATACGTTATTTAGTCGGTACAAGTCAACGGCCAAGTCACACAACATTAACTATAATAATAAAGAAATCGCAGTAATGTTAATGTACCTTAAATTTGGCACGACTTTGTCTAGATTTCATTACTTTTTAACCGACTTCAAAAAAAGGAGGAGGTTATCAATTCGGTTGTATGTTTTTTTTTTTTTTATTTTTTTTTTTATGTTTGTTACCTCAGAACTCCGTCATTTATGAACCGATTTGAAAATTTTTTTTTTGCGTTCGTCCAGGAATGCTTTCAATTAGGTCCCATAAGCACCAAATCAGGATCTGATGATTGGATCCTAAGGAAATCGAGGGAACTCTTCAAATGTTGTAGGGACACCTATGGTAATTTTGATATATTTAGTAGTAACTCGTGCATTTGCTCTTTAAAATCATCATTTGGTAAAGTGGAACTGATGATGAAGACCACAGTTGACCATCGGAGTTACTACTCAATAACAAGTATTTCATGGGTTGAATTTCAATTACTTTAACACAGTTGCTAACTAATTTATGCTCCTCGGAACGCATATGGTGAAATGGAATGGGTGGTGAAGCACCAGGACTCCTCAATAATGAACATCTCTGGATCGGAAAAAGCAATTTTTCGTAAAACGTGACGAGCAGTTGACATTAAACTATTAAATCTTAGATGCTTTACACTAAAAAGTGTGAAAAAAATATTTTATAACAAAAAATAGAACCGACTACAAAAAACCATGAAAATAATTTTCTACCAGTCTGAAGTCGGTGCCTCAGCACGAGCCAGCAGGAGTGATTGAAGCCATTTACTCGTCGGTATAGTTGTAGGTGAGGTAGACGATTATGGTCCACTCCTGCTGGCTCGTGCTGAGGCACCGACTTCAGACTGGTAGAAATTTATTTTCATGGTTTTTTGTAGTCGGTTCTATTTTTTGTTATAAAATTTTTTAGAGATAAACAAGCAGCTCCATCGAGACTTGGCTAGTTTTTTACAGAATATTTTTGGTGGGATTTCACTTCTTTTTGTAGAAAAGTGGGCTTATTGATTTATTTTATTAGATTTTATTTAAAAAAAAATATATTTTTTTCTTTCTTTTTTTCTTCGATTATTGTAGTTTTTATAGTTTCCCTTTATGTGGCCATTAAACCCTTACTCTGTACCAAATGTCAGCTTTCTGAGTTTATGGGAAGTACTACTTCTATTTTGATGATCATGAGTGAGTGTTTTGATGATCATAAGTGAGTGTTATAACCTGTCTTCAGACAGGTAATTTTCATGGTTTTTTGTAGTCAGTTAAATTTTTTGTTATTTTTTTTTAGTTTATACTGTCCCGTTCTCTGTCTGTCTTTCTGTAATCAAATTTTTGAAATTTGGTATATTATGTCAATAGCATATATGACAATACAGTACTCTGGAATTGCTCAATGCACGCAATAGCGTTATCCGGCTTGTTTGTTTCCAGCTGGTCCTAGGCTGCGGGCTGGGCTTCATCCACACGTTCCTTGCGGACGACGACTGCAAACTCGGCCAGATTCCGGTGGACTTCGTCAGTAATGCCACAATAGCTGCAAGCTGGGAGACGGTCGATCGGCGCGCGCAAGGAGACACCGCTGTGAAGATCTATGCGGTCACACCCGCTAGGAACCTGATATCATGGCGTGAGTGATCTTAATAATAACACCAGACTAGCCACCGCAGCCGGCTGGGAGACGGCCGAACGGCGCGCTCGAAGAGACATCACAGTGAAGGTCTATAGATGAAGTCGCCCCGCTACGAACTGTAATATAAGGATTGTGGTGGTTAATAATACGATGTTGTGCGTAAAGAACTGAACTCATTTATTTAATAAAACGTAGTTTATATACATTATGATTGTCGCTGATACAAGCAATATGCGTTTATGTAGCAGTAAACTATTGTGTTACTGCTAAACACTGAAAGTGGCCAATTGCCATACTACACCTCCCCCGAAAGTCCCTTCACCCCCGGGGTGGCAGAAAAAAAAATAAACGCATGTTACTTGTTTACATTTTTTTTTTAAATTTCTGTGAATAAAACCAAAAGAGACTAATTTTACTATTTAGAGAAGTTACTTATTTTAAGTTTAAACATGAATGCAATTTTTTCATTTATCATCTGTATTTTTTTTCTGTATTTATTCTAGTGTCACTTGTAATGGAAAATGTTTTGGAAAAAAAATAAGGTGTTAAAAATATATATAAAATACTACTTATATCTCAATAACTTAATTATTCATCGTTGGCATATCTTTGTGCCTATTTATGATTTTTTTTTATTTGTTATTGTCAATACAAGATTTTTTTTGTATTTTGGTATCGGTACTATTTCTGTATATTAATAACTAATGCCATAACTCGGAGTCATCTGGCTCCTAAAAAACTCGATGGGTAAGTATTATGAGTCACTAATACATTAAGACCTTTGGTCTCCAACTGTTGTCACGGACGCTCTTACGGCTGACTATGATCCAACTAGAAGGACATGTGCTCTACTTCCCTTACGTGTGTCAATGCACACAATGGGTTACGCTTCCGTGCGTACCCTAAAATATCAATATAATTGGGCATGGTCACCCAAGGGCATGGTCACCCTACAATACAACCTTGGCATATCAGGTCACCCATTTCGGTGTGCCTGTAATAGTTATGGGATACCGTTTAAGATTAAAATCTCCAATAGGATCTCACAGAGGACACGGTAGTTCACACCATGATCAATCACTATGGACTGGTTCTCTAACTATAATTTCAATATGTACCGTACCAAAATCCATACTGCAATTAAACTAAAAACATAAAAGTAGAATTAAAAGAGTATCATTATTTATCATTTAAATAAGTAATTAAATAGTTTTATTGAATAGTATTGTTAACTATGTTATTGTTGGAATGATGCGACGCATTCTCAGGGTATCGAATTTCATTCAATTTAAATTATAATGTTTAAAACAATTGCGCCCGCGCTCGTCCTAGTTAAAATTTTGCTGACGAGCCGTAACGTGCATTTAACTTCGCACGGCGATATTGCGAAACTGAATGTTTCGAAATAATTAAACAACGTGACACTAGAAATAAGTGAAATTTTACATTTTATAATTGACTTTAAATGGTTTGTAAATGAGATAAAATTTTATAGAAATAACGGTACAGCGACAATCCCTTATTTATACGTGTACTTACGTAAAAAAATAATTTAAAAAAAACATGTTGAAATTAGTGCAAAAACTATAAATGTAATAATTATTTTTAAATAAATGACTGAAGTAATTTTTACTCCTACCAGGTGTCAAGGTGATCAGTCTTGATACTGGTTAAAGTATAAATCACTACAATTAAATAGTGTTATAGATCTATTTTAAAAAATATTTTTAATTATTCAATTCTTATTTTAGTTCACTTACTTTAAAATTAATGTTACTAGTAGGAAAAGTTACTAAATTTTAAACTATATAACGCGAATTAATAAAAAAAATATACAACAGGACTAAAAAAAACCTTTCGCCGTAAGCGGCAACAGCGTCTCTCGTGCTGGCGGCACGCAGCATCTTGGCTGCTGGCGCGGCGGCTGGCATCGGGGTCAGCGTCAGGCATCACGGGGCGGCGACACGGCGTGGCACGTGACCTGCAGCGTCACATCGGACATGTCGGCGGGCCGGGATATCCCTGGACTCCCTCGAACATGGGCCGGGATAACCCTGGACACCTCTTGAAATGGGCCGGGAAAACCCTGGACACCTCTTGAAATGGGCCGGGAAAACCCTGGACACCTCTTCTTTCTTCGTTTTTCTTTCTTCTTTATTGATTATATTTAATTTAGTTATTTTAGTTTATTAACTTATATCTTCATATTTATTTTTCTTCAATTTTTTCATTCTTCATTTTCATAGTTTTTTTCGTTTCTGTTCTTACAGCATCTTATTTGTTTCCCTTCTTCTTATTTTATCTTCTTACATTCTTTATTTCTCTAAGTATTCTATAATTTCTTCATGATTAAATGTTATTTTTCTCTTCTTTCTTCAGTAATCTATTTTTCTTTGTAAATCTTCGTTCTTCATAATTGGTCTTATTTGCCTTGAATAGGTTTCTTCATTCTTCTAATAATATAACTTCTACTTCTATAATTTTTTTTTCTTCTTTTTCTTCATGATGTCTTCGTGTATATTTTCTTCTTGTGTTCTGACTGCGATTAGGTTTTGAAAATTCCTTTGGCTCTTAAGGCAGGGTCGCCATGTAATATAAGGATTGTGGTGGTTAATAATACGATGTTGTGCGTAAAGAACTGAACTCATTTATTTAATAAAACGTAGTTTATATACATTATGATTGTCGCTGATACAAGCAATATGCGTTTATGTAGCAGTAAACTATTGTGTTACTGCTAAACACTGAAAGTGGCCAATTGCCATACTACAGAACCCTATTAATTGGCGTAAGTGATCTTAATAATAACGCTACACTCGTCGCTAAATCCCTACTTCCCTACTAATATTATAAATGCGAAAGTAACTCTGTCTCTGTCTGTCTGTCTGTCTGTCTGTCTGTTACGCTTTCACGCCAAAACCGCTGAACCGATTTTGATGAAATTTGGTACAGAGATAGAACAGACCTTGTGGAAGAACATAGGCTATCTTTTATCGCGAAAAAGAGGCCTTAAGTGGTTGAAATAGGGGGGAAAGTTTATACTGTCGAAAATAAAACAATGAAACTTGTCATTGAAGCACTTAAATAGAAATAAGTCGGTATATGTTTGAGCTTTTTTAGGATACCTTTTATTCCGGTAGAGGGCGCCACCCCGCGATAACCTAGATCCGCGCAGATGAAGTCGTGGGCATAAGCTAGTCTTGTTCTATTTACATATCTGTTTTTGCGATAACTTGTCCGAGCTATGCTATACTTACTGTTTACAGCAGTTCGTCCTTCAGGACGAGCCCTGGTTACATAAGTGACCTGATTTTTTGGGAGATGAGGAGCTAGTCTAAACCATCGTTTGCTCCACAGGAGAAATGATAGCCGCGTTGAACTCCGATGCCAGACAGATAGTCTCGCCGCGCTCGGTCTGGTACGTCTGCGCGATCCACACCAAATACCGCTGGCTGTTCTTGCTGTTGACGTGGCTGCTGCACTTCATACCGGGGTACCTGGCAGACGGCGCGCTGCTGCTGCTCGGGAAGAAACCCATGTGAGTATCAGTTCAGTAGCGTGGAAAACACAGATATAGATTACATTTGATTACGCAAATGCGTCTATTTCGCGTGTCAGAACCTCGACCAAACGTCAGGGTTGGCCCCATACAAAGACTGACCGCTAAATGACTAATCATGACTGACTCGAGATATAGGTACTTCGTTGAGTTTCTTGGCGGATACTTCTCAACAGAGGTTTTTTCCGAACCGGTGGTAGATTTTTAGACGTTCTTGCCATAGCCTAAATTGAATAAAGAGATTTTGACTTTGACTTTAACTTTGATATCAAATTCCATGTTTCTTTTCCAGAGTGCTAAAACTGTACCGGACCGCCTACAACCTCTGTTCAGTGCTCGCCTTCTACACTTGCAACGAGTTTAAATTCGATGACGTCAATCTCCAAAACCTCCAAGACAACCTTTCGGAAGTCGACAGAAAAATCTACGATTTCGATGTCACTAAGATATCCTGGACAGAAATGCTAGTGATATGGGCGATTGGTCTAAGGAAACATATAGTCAAAGATGGGCTAAAAGACACGGAGTATGCTGTCAGAAAACAATCTGTGCTTAGAATTGTGAACTACATAGCAATCGGGCTGTATGTGTACGCGTGGTACAAATTGTTTACGTATGCAGTTTGGTTCGTAAGTTTGTTGTGCTAGTTAATAAATATTTGAATTTGTGTTCTTGTTTTATTATTTTAAACTAGCTTATGCCCGCGACTTCGTCTGCGCGGACCTAGGTTATCGCGCGGTCGCGCCCTCTACCGGAATAAAAAGGATCCTATGTTGATCTTTGAGGCTTAAAGTATCTCTATACCAAATTTTATCAAAATCGGTTCAGCGGTTTCGACGTGAAAGCGTAACGGATAGACAGACAGAGTTACTTTCGCATTTATAATATTTTTAAATTTAAATAATTTATATTTTTGAGGGGTCAAGCAAAAATTATTGAATAGGTTGCACAGACTCGTTGTTGTTAACTTGTATACGTCTTCATTTCAAGACATAATAATCCCATCAAAAACATTACATGTAAAAAGCTGCAAGTCTCGCAGCGCAACGCAGTTCTTATATTGCTTGTAAAAAAATTATTTACATAAAAGTAAAACCGACTCCAAAAAAATAAAAAAATAACAAAAGATGGAACCGACTACAAAACTCTTGATAATATATTTCTAGGTACCTACTAGCTCGAAGTCGGTGCCTCAGCACGAGCCAGCAGGAGTGGAGCAATAGGTGTCTATTTCACCTACATACAATGGGTTTCAATCACTCCTGCTGGGTCGTGTTGAGTTACCGACTTCGAGCTAGTAGGTACCTAGAAATATATTGTCAAGACTTTTGTAGTCGGTTCCATTTATTGTTATTTTTTTATTTTTTTGGAGTCGGTTTTACCTACTTTTTTGTTAATAAAAATGTTGTGTCTCACTTTTTAGTGATTTGTAGCCAAAGTACATCTCACAACGATTCCATTAAGCCCAAACACGACTAAGTTACGTTGTTTTATAACAGAGTTCCGTTGCCTACCTTCTGGCTGCAGCATCAGATCAGTTCGAAAGAATCATTAACTTAAAGCATCTTCTTACTCGCTTATCTAGGTATGTTAATCATAATGGTTTATAGACGTGAGAGCATTACTTAGCTTCGACGAGTTGCATTGGTCACCTATGGTCTTCTTCATCAGGTCCAGGTTACCAAATGATACTTTCTAAATGTAAATGCTGACCTTAATGCTAAAAAAAATTATAACAAAAAATAGAACCGACTAAAAAAACCATGAAAATAATTTTCTACCAGTCTGAAGTCGATGCCTCAGCACGAGCCAGCAGGAGTGGGCCTATAATCGTCTACCTCACCTACAACTATACGAGTAAATTGCTTCAATCACTCGAGCAAATGCACGAGTTACTACTAAATATATCAAAATTACTATAGGTGTTCCTACAACATTTGAAGTTTGATTTCTAAGGAAATCGAGGGAACTCTTCAAATGTTGTAGGGACACCTATAGTAATTTTGATATATTTAGTAGTAACTCGTGCATTTGCTCGAGTGGATTTAATGATCCTAAGGGATCCAATCATCAGATCCTGATTTGGTGCTTATGGGACCTAATTGAAAGCATTCCTAGACGAACGCAAAAAAAAAATTTCAAATCGGTTGAATTGCTTCGCAGGTTTGTGCAGGTTTCCTCACGATGTTTTCCTTCACCGCAAAGCTCGTGGTAAATTGCGCACATGAATTTCGAAAAACTTAGAGGTGCGAGCCGGGATTTGAACCCACGACCCTCAGCTTGAGAGGCGATAGGTCAAACCACTAGGCCACCACGGCTTCGTATAATTTATAAGTGAATTAAATTATTTAAATGTTTTGTATAAAACTCAGTCATTAATGTTCCAAAATCAGTGTCGGTGGTGGACTACCAAAGTGTTAAAGGTCTGAATCTACGATTAAATATTCTTCGTAGGTCTGAAGTATAGTCAGTGATAAACGCTAAAGTCGAGTGGAAATAAGGTAATTGTTTCTATATTTATGTATAGTCTAGCTATGTAGTCGGATTGACTTGAAAAGAAAATTAGCATATTTATGTAAATCTGGTGTCAATATAAAGAACTAGTAGTCAACAAAAAACTTGTATTTTGTAAAAAAAAATTAACAAAAAAGTAAAACCGACTCCAAAAAAAATAAAAAAATAATCAAAGATGGAACCGACTACAAAACTGTTGATAATATTTTTCTAGGTACCTACTACCTCGAAGTCGGTGCCTCAGCACGAGCCAGCAGGAGTAGAACAATAGTCGTCTACTTCAGCTCCATGCAATGGGTTTCAATCACTCCTGCTGGGTCGTGCTGAGTCACCAACTTCGAGCTAGTAGGTACCTAGAAAAATATCTTCAAGGCTTTGTAGTCGGTTCCATTTTGTGTTATTTTTTTATTGTATAATTTTATATTACTATAGTTAGTGTTGTGTGACTTGGCCGTTGACTTGCACCCACTCACGTATAAAGAATGTTGAGTCTTAAGTCTTATTATTACTTATTATTTTTTATACGTTAGTGAGTACCAGTCAACGGCCAAGTCACACAACATTAACTATAATAATAAAGAAATCGCAGTAAGGAACCTGAGGCTTGGCACGACTTTGTCTAGATTTCATTACTTTTTAGGGTTCCGTACCCAAAGGGTGCTAACGGGACCCTATTACTGAGACTCCGCTTTCTGTCTGTCTGTCTGTCTATCTGTCTGTCTGTCTGTCTGTCTGTCCGTCTGTCACAGGGCTCTATCTCTTAAGCCGTAAAAGTTAGACACTTGAAATTTTCACAGATTATGTATTACTGTGGCCGCTATAACAACAAATACTAAAAATAAAATAAAGTTACAAATAGAATGTGTAGGGGGTCGTCATACAATAAACGTGTTTTTTTTAGCGTTTTTTGGTTGCTAGGCGTATTTAGCCGTTGCTAAGGCGGCCGAATCACCTAGCAACGGCTAGCTATATCGTTTGAATATTTACCTTTAGGTTTGCAATTTTAATGATGTTTTATAAAAGTTTCGATAATATAATTAGTGACTGTCTGATTTATTCATTTTTCTGCAAAATTAATGAAGAAATTTATGAACCACAAACCTCAATGAAGCCAACTTTGAGCGCTCGTCAAATCTGCACGGTACTAATCACTTTGTTTACCTATTGTTTTTTACACTAAAAAAAATCATACTAAGTATTTAACACGACTTACAAGGTTAATAATACAGTTTAAAATTTATTCACACTAAGTTGAGCTTCTTATTATTTAATTACACAACATACGAAGTACGCCAAATTTCCCGCGAATGAACCGCGCATGACGGATATATTTTTTAATCCAATGAGCGGGCAATGGTTTCAGAAGCAAACAGCCAGAACCAAAGAGGATGAGAATTCAAATTATTTTTTATTCGAAATACTTGCACAGGTGTTTACATTTCGGCGATATTTTTAAATTATAAATCATAAATCATTTATTTGCATAAAAACATGGTACATATTTTGTGGTAAGAAAGAAAGAGAAGCTTTTCTTTAGCTTGCCCTGTTTGTTTATTTATTTATTTATCGTTTTTTTGGGTCAGATCTTGGAAGTTAAATTTCATCCACTTCCAAGGGTCCGATTGACTTGAAATTTGGCATACTTATGTAAATTTGGAGACAATATAATAATCTGGTAGTGAAATCTTGGTGGTCCTGCCAGACTCGCCTCTGCAGGAGGGAACTCCTCAATAGTTAATAGTACCGACTTGAAAATTGGTACAAATATGTAGTTTAGATGACAATGCAAGTACAGTCAACAAAAAGTACATTCGGCAAAAAAGCTTGTATTTATTTGCATTTGCATGTGTGATGTAACTGGGTATATTTGCTCTGGTGGAATCTTTCAACTCAAATTTGAAGTGGATATCTTCAACCGATTGAGTTGAAAATTTACGCGCATGTATAAATCCGATGCCAATGCAATATTATTATGACATGATCTGATGATAAGGCTAGCGGCTGACCATAGGAACTCTGTGATAAACGACACGACCGCATCGAGTTTGGACTCGTTTGATTCGTCTTGACGAGTACTTTGGTAACCAGGGACAAAAAGTACTGCTAGCAAAAAAACCTTGTATTAGATTTTTTTAGAAAAAAATATTATGGAACTATTTGTTTTTAAACATTGTACGGAGGTGCGGAACCCTTTATGCGCGAGTCGTTCGCACTCGCACTTGACCGATTTTTAGAGATAAACAAGCAGCGCCATCGAGACTTGATTAGTTTTTTACAGAATGTTTTTTGTGGGATTTCACTTCTTTTTGTAGAAACGTGGACTTATTGATTTATTTTATTAGATTTTCTTATTTGGGCACAGTTTATTTTTTATTTCTTTTTTTCCTCGATTATCCTAGTTTTTATAGTTTTCCCTTTATGTGGTCATTAAACCCTAACTCTGTACCAAATTTCAGCTCTCTTGAGTTGATGGGAAGTACTAGTTCTATTTTGATGATCATGAGTGAGTGTTTTGATGATCATGAGTGAGTGTCATAAATGCGAGACTTTGCTTTCGCTTAACTTCGGAACTAAATGACCTACAGACTTGAAATTTTGGATTTTAAGTATGTGATTATAGCTTACTGGATAAAGAAAATGTCAGCGTTCTGGTCTTATCCAGAGGTTCTCAAATAGGGTCCTGAAAATGCGGCGAAATGGTTCCAGTAAAGTATGGTACGGCAGTGCTTGCTTCGCGCTCGACTTGGCGGGGGCACTACCGTGCCCCCAGATTCAACCTGTGAAGTACTTGTTATTGACTAGTAGCTCTGTTGGTCAAATGTGGTCTTCATCATCAGTTCCACTTCACCAAATTATGATTTCCAAGAGCAAATGCACGAGTTACTGCTAAATATATCCAAATTACCATATGTGTCCCTACAACATTTGAAGAGTTCCCTCGATTTCCTTAGGATCCAATCATCAGATCCTGATTTGGTGCTTATGGAACCTAACTGAAAACATTCGTAACGAACGCAAAAAATTTTTTTGCAAATCTGTTCATAAATGATGGAATTCTGAGGTAACAAACATTAAAAAAAAACATACCACTGAATGGATAACCTCCTTTTTTTGAAGTCTGTTAAAAATATACTGGCGAACTAATTGGCCAGGGTAGTCAAACCGTCGACACCGCCGCCCGCGCCCCCCGCGTCCCGCCGCACTCTCCGATGCCGTCATCGCCATCGCTCATTATTAGGAAGGAGTGCGATGATGTTGGACAGGCAGTAGAAGAGAGTGGTTCAGAGGGCGATGACGCGGAGGAGGAGTGGGCTGAGGCGCGGGAGCTGCCGGCGGGCGTACCTATTTAATGTCTTCTGTTTGTCTCCAGTGCTTCAAATAATGCTGGAGGAGTATGATGTTTGTAAATGATATATCGACCTTCGCCAGAGGGCCCGTTGTTTGGTCAGTAGTTAAAATTACTAATACTTAGTCAAATTTCCATTGAAATGTGTTAACTATTGTTATTTTTGCCATTCATTTTGACTATTAGTTTGTTTAACTAATGATCAAATAACAGGCCCTTAGTAATAAACGGACCGTGCATCGTAACTGTCGTTTGATTGTAAACACCTCAGAGGTCCTCTCACTGTAAAATTTTCTGAGACCAATAAAATATATTGTTTTTTTTTTATATAGATGTGTGCAGCAATGGACCCGGCGTTGGCGAAGGAGGTGTCGATGCTCGCGCGGTGGCGCGAGGTGGACGCGGCGGCGGCGGCCGGCGACTCCCCCGTGCAGCAGTTCTACCGCGGCGCGGTGGTGTTCGTCACGGGCGGCTCCGGGTTCGTGGGGAAGCATCTCGTGGAGAAGCTGCTCAGGTAATGCTGATGAGGAATGGGATTTGGGCCGTTTAACACACGGTGCAAAAAGAAGGGTGTTTAAGTTTGACGTCAAAGTATGTCTGTCTTTGGGACTCCAACTATCTCCGTACCGAATTTCGTCTAAATCGTATCAACGGTTGAAGCTTGAAAAGGTAACAGAAAGACAGATGTACTTTCACATTTATAATATTGTTTGTTTGTTTGTTTATTTATACTCTTTATTGTACAAAAGGAAATACAGAAATATCACACAAAAAGAAGTTGTAAGTACAAAGGCGGACTTATCCTGATTAGTAGGGATGTAGGGATTTCTGTTCCTGTTATTAGTTCTGTGTGTTTACCACGTGTGTTGTTCCAGAACGTGTGACGTGGAGCGCGTGTACCTGCTCATGCGCGGTAAGAAAGGCCACAGCGCGCAGGAGCGGCTCGCCAGGATATTCCAGGACCCGGTGAGAGGACCAGCACGACCTGTGGCGTGCAATGAGTAGGCAGCAGGGTAGGGCTAGTGCTGGTGGTGCACTGCTGCACAGCATACTACCAAATACCTACCCTGAAATGGACCCAAAGTACGCCAATGTCAACACAACACGCCACATCACAACAGAACACAACACAACACAATATTTTTTAATATAATGACTCCTTACCTGAGACATTACGATAATAAAATAAACAATTCGGAATAACCTAAGCTATATCCTATCCTACACCTACCATATATCGACATAGTGCTGTCACTTCTGTTGCCAAGGACATGAGATAAATCATGCCAACTACTGGGACCTTATGCCTTCGTTTGTTGTGGAGGTTCTAACTTCATCTCAATTGCAGGTATACGACACGTTGCACAAATGCAACCCGGACTTCCCGAAGCGTGTGATTGCTGTGGAGGGAGACATCACAAAGATCAGGCTCGGGATCAGCGACCCCGACTGGAAAATGCTGGCTGACCAGGTGAGAGTCCCAAAGGAACTAAGGATAATAATATGAGGAATAAGTATAAGTTACGATTACGAGGGCTAAAAACGCGATGCGAGATAATTGTTAATTTCCACCCTACGGAAACCAGGATGTCATTGCCAGATTATTGTATTATCATCAGATTTACATACAAGTATTCCAATTTTCAAATCGATTCGATCACTAGAAGAGGGTCAAAATGAACTTGCAAGATTAGATCAAAAACAATAATAGGGCAAATTAAATAAAAGTAGGTTGGATGGCAACACACGTTCATAATTTAATAAATCAAGCGTTACTTTGTGGAGGTCCATTTCAAGTAAAATGCAAGTACAGTTTAGAAATAGTACAGTCAGCAAAAAATGCTTATATTAAAAGCGAAAATTTTAGCAGAAACTCATAAAATTATCGACGTTATGTTGATGATAACTTTGCCGCAGGTGACCGTGATATTCCACGTGGCGGCGACCACCACTTTCGACGAGCCTCTCCGCGTCGCCACGCTGACCAACGTCCGAGGAACCACGCAGACGCTGCTGCTGGGAAAGGACTGTAAAAATATTAAGTGAGTCTATAGGCGTAGCAACTCGATGCCCATCTTATTATTTAAATATTCTTCTTTTTCGTTTCGCTCTCGGCAAATCGGTCGTGGTCGGTCACATTGAGGCATCCACATTGGTTGTAGAGGACACAGCTCCTATTAGCGTAACGTGCTACATTGTTGTCGTGTTTTGCCAGCCATAAAGAGTCAGCTGTTAAATGTTCTCAAATATAAGCAATTTTGTGTACTGGATTTAGGTTATCTATGGCCAAATTTTTGAGCAGTGTCGTGAAAAAATATTTTTTATCAAAAACTCAAGTTTAATAATAATAAAGTAATAGGGAGTAGGATAGTATAGTTAGATAGCATAGTAGTAGATAGATAGTTGCCAATATTATTATTGGTAGTTGCCAATCAACCGCCTAAATACTCGTTCTTGCTCCAGATCCTTCGTCCATGTGTCCACGGCGTACTCACACGCGACACACGGCCGCATCGGCAAAGAGGTCCGCGAGGAGTTCTACGACAGCCCCGCCCACCCCGACACCATCATAGACCTGGTGCAGCAGCTGAGCGAGGAGAAGCTCGCTGCTATCAAGCCTCAGTGAGTTTTGGATTACTTCCCCCAACGATAGTCCTATAGAAATGGAATGTCAAAGGCATACATACGCGACGGCGACGACTGTTGTTTCCGAAACGTGCTAAGTAGGTATAGTCTAGCTATGTAGTCGGATTGACTTGAAAATTGGCATATTTATGTAAATCTGGTGTCACTCACGTATAAAGAATGTTGAGTCTTAAGTCTTATTATTATTATTCTTTATTAGTGGGTACAAGTCAACGGCCAAGTCACACAACATTAACTATAATAATAAAGAAATCGCAGTAAGGAACCTTAGGCTTGCCACGAATTTGTCTAGATTTCATTACTTTTTAGAGATAAACAAGCAGCTCCGTCGAGACTTGGCTAGTTTTTTACAGAATGTTTTTGGTGGGATTTCACTTCTTTTTGTAGAAACGTGGGCTTATTGATTTATTTTATTAGATTTTCTTATTTGACACAGATTTTTCTTTCTTTCTTTTTTTTCTTCGATTAGGTATCCTACTTTTTATAGTTTTCCCTTTATGTGGCCATTAAACCCTAACTCTGTACCAAATTTCAGCTCTCTGAGTTTATGGAAAGTACTAGTTCTATTTTGATGATCATGAGTGAGTGAGTGTCATAAATGCGAAACTTTGCTTTCGCTTAACTTCGGAACTAAATGACCTACAGACTTGAAACTTTGGATTTATAGTATGTGATCTGGGGGCACGGCAGTGCCCCCGCCAAGTCGAGCAAAAAAAAACAAAGGCACGGCCGTACCATACTTTTCTCGAAGCCATTCAGGCTATTTTCAACACCCTGTATTTTTGTTATGGCTAAAGCTAGAACCCTGAATTTTCAGTTACCTATAGGGCCTAATGGGACTTAGATATATTATCAATAACATTCAGTTTGAACACGTAGATTAAGAACTATCACATGTTAAAGTTCCTCAGTTTTGTCACTGACATACCTACACACTGACTTTTGATCATCATAATTCTAAGGTACTTCTAGCAGACCCACAAGGTCCAAATTTTAAACATAGTTAGTTTTTAGCCTACATGGTCACGAAAAAATCCAAAATGTTGCAATTTCAGTCACGTTTCAAAGTTATACAAACCGCACAAGTAAGTTTGTAATCCCATATAAATACTAGCGATTACAAAGTTACACAGCAATGACTTTATTGAACGTAGTCGTATTGTATACGTATTAATGTTGAGTCTTAATACCTGAGTATTAAGGGTTAAAATGAAATTGTTTATCTTACTAATGTAATAAGTACCAAAGTTCGTTTGTTTTTGAACGTGTGTGCGATGCGAGTGGACGCCAGGATGGACGATGGAAATTGGAACCCACCAAAAACATTACATGTAAAAAGCTGCAAGTCTCGCAACGCAATGCAGTTCTTGTAATGCTAAAAAGGTTTGAGATGCAATGTTATACCAAGTCGGTTATTTTTGTCAGTACCGGGGGGTTTCCATAGAACTCGATTTTCACCAACTTGCTTATTTAAAACCATAGAAAAATACAGTTTATAGTTCTCAAATAAAGAGTAAACCAAATTATTTTTAAACACATAAATGACTTGGCCATCGCAAGGCTACATAATGACATAAGAATTATAATCATCAACGTCAGCTATTTCAAGTAATTATAATTAAAGATAGCGCTAGCCCCAGCCTTGCAGTTTGAGTGATACACATAATACGAGAATGACTAAAGGTTGAGTGCGATGGCCAAGTCATTATGTGTTTAAAAAATAATTTGGTTTACTCTTTATTTGAGAACTATAAACTGTATTTTTCTATGGATTTAAAATAAGCAAGTTGGTGAAAATCGAGTTCTATGGAAACCCCCCGGTACTGACAAAAATAACCGACTTGGTATAACATTGCATCTCAAACCTTTTTAGCATTACAAGAACTGCATTGCGTTGCGAGACTTGCAGCTTTTTACATGTAATGTTTTTGGTGGGATCTCATCACTTTTTGTAGGCAGTTCTTTTTTTTTCGGGTACTACTTCTTGTAATAACGCACTACTATCTTCATTTGTTTATCCTTCCTTGTCCATCGTCCATCGTCCATCCTCGTCTATCGTCTATCGTCCATTCTCGTCCATCGTCCATTCTCGTTCATCGTTCATCGTCCATCGTTCACTATCATCCATCGTTCATCCTTGTCCATCGTGTGCCATCCATCGTCTATCCTCGTCCACTATCCATCATCCATTCTCGTCTATCGTCCACCGTCCATCGTCTATCCTCGGTTATCGTCCATTGTCCATCCTCGTTCACCGTCTACAGTCCATCGTCCGTACCGACTGTCGTCGTCGTCGTCGTCGTCGTCGTCGATCGTCGGTCGTCATCCGTCGTCCATCGTCGCCCATCGTTGAACTTCCGTCGTCCGTCTACCGTCTGTCGTCCATCGTACATCGTCCATCGTCCACCCTCCATCATCCGTCGTCGATCGTCGGTCATCGTCCGTCATCCGTCGTCCGTTGTCTTGTCCGTCGTCGGTCTTTGTCTTTTGTCCGTCGTCGCCATCGTCTATCGTTCGTTGTCCATCGTCTGTCGGCGTTCGTCTTCTGTCGTCGTCCGTCGTCTGTCATCGTCCGTTGTCCGTCATCGTCCGTCGTCGAACTTCCCTCGTCAGTCATCGTCTGTCGTCCGTCGTCGAACTTCCGTCGTCATCCATCGTCTTTCGTCGGTCGTTCGTCTTTCGCCCGTCTAACTTCCGTCATCCGTCGTCGTCCGTCGTTTTCTGTCGTCCGTCGTCGTCCGTCGTTCATCCTCCACCATCCATCGTCCGCACTGGGCTCGCGTGGGAACTAAGGCCCAAGCCCTCTTATTCTGAGAGGAGGCTTGTGCCCAGCAGTGGGACGCATATAGGCTGGGATGATGATGATGATGATGATGATGATCCATCGTCCGTCGCCCATCGTCCATCGTCCACACTCCATCGTCCAACGTCCATTTTCTACCCATCGTCCACCGACCATTATCCATTGTCCATCATCCATATTCCAATTTCCATCGTCCATCCTCGCGTCCACTCGCATCGCACACACATTCACAAACAAACGAACTTTGGTACTTATTACATTAGTAAGATAAACAATTTCATTTTAACCCTTAATACTCAGGTATTAAGACTCAACATTAATACGTATACAATACGACTACGTTCAATAAAGTCATTGCTGTGTAACTTTGTAATCGCTAGTATTTATATGGGATTACAAACTTACTTGTGCAGTTTATATAACTTTGAAACGTGACTGAAATTGCAACATTTTGGATTTTTCGGTGACCATGTAGGCTAAAAACTAATTATGTTTAAAATTTGGAGCTTGTGGGTCTGCTAGAAGTACCTTAGAATTATGATGATCAAAAGTCAGTGTATAGGTATGTCAGTGACAAAACTGAGGAACTTTAACATGTGATAGTTCTTAATCTACGTGTTCGAACTGAATGTAATTGATAATATATCTAAGTCCCATTAGGCCCTATAGGTAACTGAAAATTCAGGGTTCTAGCTTTAGCCATAACAAAAATACAGGGTGTTGAAAATAGCCCGAATGGCTTCGAGAAAAGTATGGTACGGCCGTGCCTTTGTTTTTTTTGCTCGACTTGGCGGGGGCACTGCCGTGCCCCCAGATATGGATGATGGACAATCGATAAATGGTCGATGGACGATGGGTAGAAAATGGACGTTGGACGATGGAGTGTGGACGATGGACGATGGGCGACGGACGATGGATCATCATCATCATCATCATCATCATCATCATCATCCCAGCCTATATGCGTCCCACTGCTGGGCACAAGCCTCCTCTCAGAATAATAGGGCTTGGGCCTTAGTTCCCACGCGAGCCCAGTGCGGACGATGGATGGTGGAAGATGAACGACGGACGACGACGGATGACGGAAGTTAGACGGGCGAAAGACGAACCACCGACGAAAGACGATGGATGACGACGGAAGTTCGACGACGGACGACAGACGATGACAGACGAGGGAAGTTCGACGACGGACGATGACGGACAACGGACGATGACAGACGACGGACGACGACAGATGACGAACGCCGACAGACGACGGACAACGAACGATAGACGATGGCGACGACGGACAAAAGACGACGGACAAGACAACGGATGACGGACGATGACCGACGATCGACGACGGATGATGGAGGGTGGACGATGGAAGATGTACGATGGACGACAGATGGTAGACGGACGACGGAAGTTCAACAATGGGCGACGATGGACGAGAATGGACGATGGACGATAGACGAGGATGGACGATGGACGATGGACAAGGAAGGATGAACAAATGAAGATAGTAATGCGTTATTCCAAAAAGTAGTACCCGAAAAAAAAGAACTGCCTACAAAAAGTGATGAGATCCCACCAAAAACAAGCTGCAAGTCTCGCAACGCAATGCAGTTCTTGTAATGCTAAAAAGGTTTGAGATGCAATGTTATACCAAGTCGGTTATTTTTGTCAGTACCGGGGGGTTTCCATAGAACTCGATTTTCACCAACTTGCTTATTTTAAAACCATAGAAAAATACAGTTTATAGTTCTCAAATAAAGAGTAAACCAAATTATTTTTTAAGCACATAATGACTTGGCCATCGCACTCAACCTTTAGTCATTCTCGTATTATGCGTATCACTCAAACTGCAAGGCTGGGGCTAGCGCTATCTTTAATTAGAATTACTTTAAATAGCTGACGTTGATGATTATAATTCTTATGTCATTATGTCTTGCGATGGCCAAGTCATTTATGTGTTTAAAAATAATTTGGTTTACTCTTTATTTGAGAACTATAAACTGTATTTTTCTATGGTTTTAAAATAAGCAAGTTGGTGAAAATCGAGTTCTATGGAAACCCCCCGGTACTGACAAAAATAACCGACTTGGTATAACATTGCATCTCAAACCTTTTTAGCATTACAAGAACTGCATTGCGTTGCGAGACTTGCAGCTTTTTACATGTAATGTTTTTGGTGGGATTATAGCTTACTGGATGACGAAAATTTCTGCGTTCTGGTCTTATCCAGAGGTTCTCAAATAGGGGCATGAAAATGCGGCGAAATGGTTCCAGTAAAGGATGGTACGGCAGTGTCTGCTTCGCGCTCGACTTGGCGGGGGCACTACCGTGCCCCCAGATTTGGTGAAGTGGAACTGATGATGAAGACCACATTTGACCAACAGAGCTACTACTCAGTAACAATTTACTTCACGGATTGAATTTCAATTACTTTAACACAGTTGCTAAGCAATTTATGCTCGTCGTAATGCATATCGTGGTAAAATGGAACGGGTGCTGAAACACCAGGACTCCTCAATAATGAACGTCTCTGCATCAGAAAAAGCAATATTTCGTAAAAGGTGTATAGCAGTTGACATTAAAGTATTGTATCTTAGATTAATAACACTAAAAAGCGTGAAAAAAATTTATAAAATTAGACTTCTTATATATAAGACTTCAATCACGCTGTCTCGTGCTGAGGCACCGACTTCAGACTGGTAAAGAAATATTTTCATGTTTTTTTTTGTAGTCGGTTCAATTTTTTGTCATAATTTTTAAAATATTGAGTATTGAGTATTGAGTATAAGTACAAAAACTCTTATAATTACTCGAATTTCCTGTTCAGGTTGGTAGCAGACTGGCCCAACACGTATTCATTCACCAAAGCACTGGCCGAAGAAGCGGTAAGGACCACGGCCGGAGACCTGCCCATATGCATCGTCCGACCTGCTTTAGGTAAGCTACGCTATTCTTAGAGCCATAGACAGACAGACATTGGCGTCAACTAACAAATAACCCAATTTTTAACCGATTTCAAAAAGGAGGAGGTTCTATGATCCGATGTTTTTGTGACGGGGTTTAAAAATCTGTATAACCAATATCCTACTAATCCTACTAAAATTATAAATGCGAGTGTTTGTGAGTAAGTAAGTGAGTGAATGAGTGAGTATGTTTGTTACTTCTTCACGCTGACACACGAAATTTGGAATGTGGATAGCTGGACATCAGGAATAAAACATAGGCTACTTTTTAACATATTTCAAAAACTTAACCCTCCTTCGGGCAGTCGGGTAAAAAGGAGGAGGTTTTATGGTCCAATATTTGTATTTTTTTATGTAGATATGTTCACCGATTACTAAGTCAATTGTGGACCGATTTTCAAAATTCTTTTTTTATTCAAAAGAGTATTCTTCTGAAGTGGTCGCATTGTCACCAAGTCAAGATCTGATGATGGGATCCTAGGGAAATCGAGGGCAAACCTCAAATATTATAGGCACACCTATGGCGATTTTGGCATTTTTAGCATTAAAGTAGTAGAAAATTATTTGCATGGTTTTTGTAGTCGGTTAAATTTTTTGTTATAATTTGTTATAAATTCTTTTTCGTTGTTTGTATACTATTAATAGCTTACATACCAAATTTCAGCTTTCTAGGACTTCAGGAAGAACCTTAAGAATATTGATGATCTTCAGTGAGTCAGTGACGAAATCGGGGTTTTTTAGATATCAATAAAATCTAAAGTATAAGAGCTATGCTATTGAAAATTTATAGTTTTAATAAGTAAACCACTAACATCATATCCCGAAAATTTGGTTTATCTGGTATAATCCGAACCCAAGTTAAGAAGGTTCAAAAATACGATGTAGCGCTTCGAAAAGGTAGGTAGTGACCTTGCGCTTCGCTTGGCTCGTCTTAAATGTCTTGGCTCATTTTTTGAAAAAAAATAATGAAAATAAAAAAATCTTGGCGCGTCGTATAAACTCGTTTTGAAGTTTATAATTCGAATACTACGATATGAGAGTAGATATATATACTACTACGCTAGCGCTAGCGCCGACTCTATCACTGATGTAATCCTTCAGGGAATGGAATTATTTATTCCAAACTCGTTGGTCCGCATCGGTGGTAGATCCCAACCATGGTTTGGCCGTTCCTGTAAACTAGCCTCTCGTCAGAAGCAGGAATGTTACCAGACATGGGGTAGGGCGGTAGCGTCTCAGGATCCCAACACTTGCGCGTACAAAAAAAAGCTGAATGCTGCCTCTAGGTCATTTGAGGTAAGTATTGCTAAAGCGAAGTCATCTTTCATAAGCAGAATTGGCGAAAAGCTAACTGCGTCTTCCCTCGGGTACTCGAGCGTTCTGGTCTCTCGCCAAAGCTGTCCTTGGAAATTTCTGCCAGCCGACCTTTCCACCTCTGAGCGCTAATGGTGGTTCCCTGGCCCACTCTGCTAAAGAGAAAGCCGATCTTTTGGGCTCTCTTTTTGCATCTAACTCGACTTTGGATGACGGGGGTAATGCACCGCCGACCATTCGGTTCTACGCAGAACATTCAGTTCTTGCAAAAAACCGTGCGCAAGGCCCTCCTTTCCCTAGACATCCATAAGTCGAGTGGACCAGATGGAATCCCACCAATTGTGCTCAAAATGTGTGCTCCCGAGTTGGCATCGGTCCTTACGCGTCTTTTCCGGCTTTCCTACTCTACTGGTGTTGTCCCGTGTGGATGGAAGACAGCTCTCGTGCATCCGATCCCTAAAAAGGGCGATCGCTCAGACCCGTCCAGCTACAGACCGATAGCTATCACCTCTTTGCTCTCCAAGGTAATGGAGTCAATTATTAACCGCCAGCTCTTAGCCTATCTAGAGGAGCACCAGCTGATTAGTGACCAACAATACGGTTTTCGTCGTGGTTGCTCAGCTGGTGCTCTTTTGGTTTACCTAACACACCGTTGGGCTATGGCGATTTGCTGTCTCACCTTGTTTTGAAGGTACTCCCCTTGATGCCAAATCGTCTATTGGGATCCTGGGTGTCGACATTTCGAGTGATGTTCAGTTTCGTGGTCATTTGGAAGGCAAAGCTAAGTTAGCTTCAAAAAAATTGGGGGTGCTTAATAGAACGGGACAGTACTTCTCACCAGCCCATCGCTTACAACTCTATAAAGCGCAGGTTAGGCCGCACATGGAGTACTGTTCTCATCTCTGGGCTGGGGCACCCAAGTACCAAATTCTTCCACTTGACCGTATCCAACGTAGAGCTGTTCGATTTGTCGATAGCCAGGCACTTTCAGGCCTACTCGATCCTTTGGCTTTGCGGAGGGATGTGTCGTCTCTCTGCATATTATACCGTATTTATTATGGGGAGTGTTCTGACGAACTGTTCGATTTGTTGCCTGCGGCTAAATTCCACCACCGGACTTCAAGGAACCGTCTGTCTTTCCATCCTCACCATCTCGATGATTGGCAGTCAAGTACCGTACGTTTTAAGCGAAACTACTTCCCTCGCACGACGAAGATATGGAATCAGCTTACTGCCGCAACATTTCCGGAGCGTTACAACTTAGGGATTCCAATTCCTTAAAGGGTCGGCAACGCACCTGTGATTCCCCTGGTTGCGGGTGTCCATGGGCGACGGTGATCGCTCTCCATCAGGTGACCCGTCTGCTCGTTTGCCCCCTCTTATATAAAAAAAACTAGGTAAGTCCTCATACATTATCACCAAGTTTCAAGTCTTAGCTAAACCCACGCAAATACAAATTTTCGTATTAATAGTACATGTAGGATTATAATCATGTGCTATGTTGCAGTGATCGCTTCCCTCCTGGAGCCGTCTCCTGGGTGGGTGGACATCAGCAGCGCGTACGGGCCGAGCGGGGTGAGTGTCAACCAGCATTGGTAATTACATGACTACCTAAAGCCTACCTAAAGTAGGTACCAGCATTCAACAATTGACTTTACTATGACAACTTTCTTGTCTGTGGTAATAGGTAACAACAGTACCTAACGTACAGTCAGCTGCAGAGAAAGTGTTATAAGTTTGACCGCTATGTGTGTCTGTCTGTCTGTCTGTGTGCCTGTCTAAGGCACCGTAGCTCTTATTCCGGAGCCAAAATGGCAAAAATGGAACCCTTATAGTTGCGTCAAGTCTGTCTGTCTGTCTGGGGGGCACTCCATACACGTAACAGAAATTGAAAAAAAATAAATTTTTTTTTTAACTCGCATCAATGTGTGGCATATAGTTCGACAGCTCTTTTGATAAAAATTATTTAACAAAAAAGTAAAATCGATTCCAAAAAAATTTTATAGTAAAAAATTGAACCGACTACAAAAAGCCATGAAAATAACTTTTTACTAGTCTTTCTTACTCAGCACGAGCCAGCAGGAGTGAACCTATAGTCGTCTATCTCACCTACAACTATACGAGTATATATTGGGCTTCAATCACTCCTGCTGGCTCGTGCTAAGGCACCGACTTCAGACTGGTAGAAAATTATTCACATGGTTTTTTGTGATAATTTTTTTTTCACGCTTTTTACTGTAAAAGATCTAAGATAATAGTTTAATTTAAACTGCTCGCCAATTTTTACGAAAAATTGCTCTTTTCGATGCAGAGACGTTGATTATTGAGGAGCCCTGGTGCTTCACCACCCACAAGCCACCCACTCCATTTCACCATATGTATTACGAGGAGCATAAATTGCTTAGCAACTATGTTAAAGTAATTGGAATTCAACACATGAAATACTTGTTATTGAGTAGTAGCTACGATGGTCAACTGTGGTCTTCATCATCAGTTTCACTTCACCAAATGATAATTTTCAAAAGCAAATGCACGAGTTACTACTAAATATATCAAAATGACCATAGGTGTTCCTACAACATTTGAAGAGTTCCCTCGATTTCCTTGGAATCCAATTATCAGATCCTAATTTGGTGCTTATGGAACCTAATTGAAAGCATTCCTAGCCGAACGCCGAAAAACTTTTTCTAATCGGTTCACAAATGACGGAGTTCTGAGGTAACAAACATTAAAAAAAAAAATAAACGAAAAGATAACCTCCTCCTTTTTTGAAGTCGGTTAATGACGTAGTTCTGAGGTAACAAACTTAAAAAAAAAATACAGCCGATTAGATAACCTCCTCCTCTTTTTGAAGTTGGTTAATAAAATACAAACATTGGAACATAGAACCTCCTCCTTTTTTGAAGTTGGTTAGTAAATAAATAACGCTGAAATCTACGATGTTCGTTATCCGGCGTATTTGTTTCCAGCTGGTCCTAGGCTGCGGACTAGGCTTCGTCCACACGTTCATGGCGGACGAAGATTCCAACCTAGACCCGGTTCCGGTGGACTTCGTAAACAACGCCACAATCACCGCCGGCTGGGAGACGGCGGAGCGGCGCGCGCGCGGTGACACTGCTGTGAAGATCTATGCGGTCGCGCCCGCTAGGAACCCGATAAAGTGGCGTAAGTGATCTTCCTTTTACTTGGGGCACTCTTAGCTGAAAGTACGCGACATTTTTGGAGGAGGAGGTTTTCCAATGTTTGTATTGTTTTTTTATGTATGTTCACCGATTTCTCAGTCAATTGTGGACCGATTTTCTTTCGATTTTTATTCGAAAGGGTCTTCTTCTGAGGTGGTCTCATTGTCACCAAGTCAAGATCTGATGATGGGATCCTAGGGAAATCGAGGGCAAACCTCAAATTTTATAATTACACCTATGGTGATTTTGGCATTTTTTGTATTAAGATGAGCATTTACATTCAGAAAGTTTCATTTGGTAACCTGGACCTGATGAAGAAGACCATAGGTGACCAATGGAACTCGACAAAGCTAAGTAATGCTTGCACGTACATATATATCCCACCAAAAACATTACATGTAAAAATCTGCAAGTCTCGCAACGCAATGCAGTTCTTTTAATGCTAAAAAATTTATAACAAAAAATAGAACCGACTACAAAAAACCATGAAAATAATTTTCTACCAGTCTGAAGTCGGTGCCTCAGCACGAGCCAGCAGGAGTGATTGAAGCCATTTACTCGTATAGCTGTAGGTGAGGTAGACTATTATAGGTCCACTCCTGCTGGCTCGTGCTGAGGCACCGACTTCAGACTGGTAGAAAATTATTTTCATGGTTTTTTGTAGTCGGTTCTATTTTTTGTTATAAATTTTTTTTTCACGCTTTTTAGTTTAAAACATCTAAGATTTAATAGTTTAATGTCAACTGCTCGTCACCTTTTACGAAAAATTGCTTTTTTTTCCGATGCAGAGATGTTCATTATTGAGGAGTCCTGGTGCTTCACCACCCATTCCATTTCACCATATGCGTTCCGAGGAGCATAAATTGCTTAGCGACTGTGTTAAAGTAATTGAAATTCAACCCATGAAATACTTGTTATTGAGTAATAACTCCGATGGTCAACTGTGGTCTTCATCATCAGTTCCACTTTACCAAATGATGATTTTCAAGAGCAAATGCATGAGCTACTACTAAATATATCAAAATTACTATAGGTGTCCCTACAACATTTGAAGAGTTCCTTCGATTTCCTTAGGATCCAATCATCAGATCCTGATTTGGTGCTTATGGGACCTAATTGAAAGCATTCCTAGACGAACGCAAAAAAAAATTTTCAAATCGGTTCATAAATGACGAAGTTCTGAGGTAACAAACATAAAAAAAAAAAAAAAAAAAAAAAAAAAAAAAAAAAAAAAAAAACATACAACCGAATTGATAACCTCCTCCTTTTTTTGAAGTCGGTTAAAAAGGTTTGAGATGCAATGTTATACCAAGTTGGTTATTTTTGTCAGTACCGGGGGGGTGTCCATGTCCATAGAACTCGATTTTCACCAACTTGCTTATTTTAAAATCGTGAAAAATATAGTTTATAGTTCTCAAATAAAGAGTAAACCAAATTATTTTTTAAACACAGAAATGACTTGGCCCAATTTGGGCCCATCGTTGTGGGTGCATGCGACAAACATGATCAGCCTAGTCCCACTTAAGCTTAGCGGTCTTGGAGCATTTGTTATAGCCTAAGATGAACAGAGATGTTTTGACTTTAACTTTGATCCGCAGGGGAGATTCTCGGCACGATGTACACGGAGGGCGGCCAGTTTATGACGCCGCGTGCCATCTGGTACAACTACAGCTTCCACACCAAATACCGCTGGCTGTTCGTGCTGTTGACGTGGCTGCTGCACTTCATACCGGGGTACCTGGCAGACGGCGCGCTGCTACTGCTCGGGAAGAAGCCCAAGTGAGTACCAGTGCAGTAGAGTGGGAGATATTGGTATCCAGAAGTGAAGTCCTCTCGCTACTCTAAGGGCGGCAAGATGTACGCCACGCGCGATCTGGGGGGGCTACTCTAAGAAAATCGAAGTTCGCATCGTACCGTTCCTCTCACTCTCTTGTTATATAATAATAATAATAATACTAATAATAATAATGTTTTCATCTCTCCTGTTCGGAAAGTTTAATTTTCATGGGTAGATAGCCGAGTGGAAAATTGCGTTTTCTCCTCTAGGGTGGAAAGTAATTTTTTTTTTAATTTTTCGGCTAGCCATGACATCGAACATAATTGAGTTACGTCAATGACATTTTTTTTTCACGTTTCGGCATGGCAAGTGGCCAGTCGAAAAGGTACCGTTGGAGGTTGGATAGGTATAAGTAAATTCACTTTATTATTTTTCTCGTCTTTTTGTAGTATTTCAGTTTCCTCACAGTCGAAATGAAAAGTAGAGTGTCTAACTCGGGTGAAATAACCCATTTCTCGAGCGCCAGAAATATCTCGGGTGAAATGGGTCACTTTCCACCCTTGGTTATCAATCTACTAAATCAGACTTTTCAATCCATTTTGTTAGTAACACATAATCACTTATTGACTATTGTTAGTAGCTTTCTACATATGTTTATCCCGGGTTATACCGGGTGTGGCCTGTAATACGGGCAAAAAACCGGCCAAGAGCGTGTCGAATACGCTCAAAATAGGGTTCCGTAGCCATTACGAAAAAAATAAGTAATATTAGGGCTCCGTACCCAAAATAGCAAAAACGGAACCATTATAGTTTCACCATGTCTGTCTATCTGTCCGTCCGTCCGTCCGCGGCTTTGCTCAGGGACTATCAATGCTAGAAAGATGTAATTTTGCACGAATGTATATGTAAACTATGCCGACAAAATTGTACAATAAAAAATTTTATAGCAAAAAATTGAACCGACTACAAAAAAACATGAAAATAATTTTCTACCAGTCTGAAGAGGGAACTATGGCCCAAGCCCTCTCATTCTGAGTGGAGGCCTGTGCCCAGCAGTGGGACGTATATAGGCTGGGACGAAACTGAAGTCGGTGCCTCAGCACGAGCCAGCAGGAGTGGACCTATAGTCGTCTTCTTCACCTACATACCTTATACATACCCATATACATACCCATACTTTATATATTAGACTTCAATCACTCCTGCTGTCTCGTACTGAGGCACCGACTTCAGTTTCGTCCCAGCCTATATACGTCCCACTGCTGGGCACAGGCCTCCACTCAGAATGAGAGGGCTTGAGCCATAGTTCCCTCTTCAGACTGGTAGAAAATTATTTTCATGTTTTTTTGTAGTCGGTTCAATTTTTTGCTATAAAATTTTTTTTTCACGCTTTTTAGTGTTCATAATCTAAAATACAATAGCTTAATGTCAACTGCTTGACACCTTTTACGAAAGATTGCTTTTTCTGATGTAGAGACGTTCATTATTGAGGAGTCCTGGTGCTTCACCACCCATTCCATTTTACCATATGCATTACGACGAGCATAAATTGCTTATCAACTGTGTTAAAGTAATTGAAATTCAACCCGTGAAGTACTTGTTATTGAGTAGTAGCTCTGTTGGTCAAATGTGGTCTTCATCATCAGTTCCACTTCACCAAATTATGATTTTCAAGAGCAAATGCACGAGTTACTGCAAAATATATCCAAATTACCACAGGTGTCCCTACAACATTTGAAGAGTTCCCTCGATTTCCTTAGGATCCAATCATCAGATCCTGATTTGGTGCTTATGGGACCTAATTGAAAGCATTCCTAGACGATCGCAAAAAAAAATTTTCAAATCGGTTCTCAAACGACGGAGTTCTGAGGTAACAAACATAAAAAAAAATAAAAAAAAAAAAAAAAAACATACAACCGAATTGATAACCTCCTCCTTTTTTTGAAGTCGGTTAAAAAATTGAAAAAGAAATTATTTTAGAATGCCTAATGATGTAAAGTTGCAATGACGGCCCCACGGTCCCACCGGAAGACCAGCGCTAGCTCCTGAGCCGGCATTATGCTGAGGTGGGTACGTTTCGTAATAAGTAACTGCTTTCTTTGTTTTCTTTGTTGTGTATCGTTTAAGTTATGTACTTTGTTACTTTTTGCGAATAAAATGTATTTTCTTTCTTTTCTTTCAATGTATTTTCTAAAGTAGGGGTGATTTTTTTTCTCATCCAACCTAGTAGTATGAGGTATTGTTGAATAGGTCTTTTAAAACAATTAGGGGGTTGCTAACACGATTTTTCAATTCAGTGATTTGTTTGCAAAATATTCAACTTTAAAATGCAAATTTTCATAAAAATCGAGCGTGCCCTCCCCCCCGCCTATAAAATCTAAACCGGTGGGTGAAAAAAATTCGAAAAATTTCAGGATGGTAGTAAGTATATTAAACTTACAAGGAAAACTATAATTGATAAGTTTTCTTGAGAATTATTAGTAGTTTAAGAGTAAATAGCAGCCTAAAGTATAAGAAAATTTAACAAAAAAGTAAAACCGACTCCAAAAAAATAAAAAATAACAAAAAATGGAACTGACTACCAAACCCTTGAAAATATTTTTCTAGGTACAGTCAGCTGCAGAGAAAAGGTACCCCCCTGTAACGGCGGTATCCATACTTACCGCTATAAGGGGGGGTACCCTTTCTCTGCAGCTGACTGTACCTACTAGCTCGAAGTCGGTTTTTTTTTACCTGGGGAAATCCTTTAAGGATATCACCGGCCCGGGGCGACCGGTGGGCATGTGGGAATTCCGCCCCAGAACGGGACGGTGTACCCACTAAAACCCCAGGGTGTTCCTCTTCACCATCGTTTCGCATCCGGGCTGTGGGATCTGTAAGCATCCATGGCCCGGATGCACGACGGTTGTCCAGTAATGGACTCGTCTCAAGTGGACCTTAAGTCCACATCTACACCGCTGTAGGCGCGCCGGGACACTTGGCGCGCCTACCAGCTCGGGGACCCTCACGACAGCGGACGGGCTTCCCCGTGCCCGTCACCCGCAGTCCCTCTTAGGGCGGGATTTGGCGGCGGTTATTACCTAACCGCCTCCGCCCAACTCGCCTGTGGCGCAGGGGCTGGGAGGACTGGTCCTCCTCTCGCTCCCGCTCCGCTCCTTCCTTGATTGCCATGACTTCTTCACAGTAAGAAGTCATGGCTGTCCACGACGTTTCGCTGCCGGTCATGGATTTGATCACGGCCGGCACCGAGTGTTTCAATCACTCTTGCTGGGTCGTGCTGTCACTGATTTCGAGCTAGTAGGTACCTAAAAACATATTTTCAAGCGTTTGGTAGTCGGTTCCATTTTTTGTTATTTTTTTTATTTTTTTGGAGTCGGTTTTACTTTTTCGTAATTTTTTTATTTTATTTCTCACTTTTTAGTGAGCGAAAGTATATCTCATAACGATTCCATTAAGCCCAAACACGACTAAGTTACGTTGTTTTATAACAGAGTTCCGTTGCCTACCTTCTGGCTTCAGCATCAGATCAGTTCGAAAGTATCATTAACTTAAAGCTTTTTCTTACTCGCTTATCTAAGTATGTTAATCATGACCGTTTATAGACGAGCGAGCATTACTTAGCTTTGACGAATTCCATTGGTCACCTATGGTCTTCTTCATCAGGTTCAGGTTACCAAATGATACTTTCTGTTTCCCCTACTGTCGGTTTTCCCTCATCAGATCTTGACTTGGTGACAATGGAACAACCTCAGAAGAAGACCATTTTGAATAAAAAAAGAATTTTGAAAATCGGTTCACAATTGACTGAGTAATCGGTGAACATACATAAAAAAATATATACAAATATTGGAACATAGAACCTCCTCCTTTTTTTGAAGTCGGTTAAAAAGTAATGAAATCTAGACAAAGTCGTGCCAAGTCTAAGGTTCCTTACTGCGATTTCTTTATTATTATAGTTAATATTGTGTGACTTGGCCGTTGACTTATCATATATGACGTTGTCATAAGTCTTATCCAGTAAATGTTGAGACTCAATACGCGGACAATATAAAGAAATCGCAGTAACTAGACTGAACATTCTTTATACGTTAGTGGATACAAGTCAACGGCCAAGTCACACAACATTAACTATCATAATAAAGAAATCGTAGTAAGGAACCTTAGACTTGGCACGACTTTGTCTAGATTTCATTACTTTTAGAGATAACAAGCAGCTCCATCAAGACTTGGCTAGTTTTTTACAGAATGTTTTTGGTGGGATGTGGTTTTCATCATCAGTTCCACTTACCAAATTATGATTTTCAAGAGCAAATGCACGAGTTACTGCTAAATATATCCATTACCATTGGTGTCCCTACAACATTTGAAGAGGTTCCTCGATTTCCTTAAGATCCAGACATCAGATCCGCAACGAACGCAAAAAAAATAATTTTCAAATCAGTTTATAAATGACGGAGTTTATCTTCGTTTGATATGACGTACTTATGTTGACATGTTTGTTTCAAATTCAGCGCAATGCTAGAGTTCCGTATATACTACCAATATTCACAGGTATTATTTTAAGCTTGGGTGTCTTGTTCCAGCAAATTTTTATCTTATGAGATAAGTACTTCATATTCCATTTTTATTTTCCAGAGCGGTAAAACTGTACCGGACCGCCTACAACCTCTCTTCAGTGCTCGCCTTCTACACTTGCAACGAGTTCAAATTCGACGACGTCAATCTCCAAAACCTCCAAGACAACCTTTCGGAAGTCGACAGAAAAATCTACAATTTCGATGTCACTAAGATGTCCTGGACTGACATGCTAGTGATATGGGTGATCGGTATAAGGAAATATATAGTCAAAGATGGGCTAAAAGATACGGAGTATGCTGTCAAAAAACAATCTGTGTTTAGAATTCTGAACTACATACTTCTCGCGCTGTATGTGTACGCGTGGTACAAATTGTGTACGTACGCGGTTTGGTTCGTAAGTTTGTTGTGCTAGTTAATAAATATTTGAATTTGTGCTCTTGTTTTATTATTTTAAATTTAAATATTTTTTATTTTTGAGGGGTCAAGCAAAAATAATTGAATAGGTTGCACAGACTCGTTGTTGTTAACTTGTATATTAACTAACTTCATGTCAAGACATAATAATCCATACTAATATTGTAAATGCGAAAGTGTGTTTGTATGTTTGTCCGTCTTTCACGCCGTAACGGAGCGACGGTCCCTGAGCAAAGCCGCGGACGGACAGACAGACAGACAGACATGGCGAAACTATAAGGGTTCCGTTTTTGCCATTTTGGCTCATACTTAGTAAATGATTTGAATTTGGATAGGGATTTTTTTTTTAAATTTCAACACTGGGTTTAGAGTCTTGAATTTTGTACAACTATTCACAACACAACCTCTATAAAGGAAGACCACGATAAAAATTTTGGAAATTTCCAGGGGAATTTCGTTAAATCCCGAAAATTTCAATTGCAACTAACAGACCGATTAGTTGACGCGTGCGAAGCCGCGGGTAAAAGCTAGTTAAACATATAAGCAAGTAACCTGACCTAATCCTTGATACAATAAAAAGCTTGTTTTAATATAAAGTTGATTTTACTTGCCTACAAACTGATCGTGCGTCAGTACATCACACCAGTTTTCGCAGAGCTAGGTGATTTCATCAAACATAACATGATGTGCCAAGCTAATATCCATATACAGCGCTCGGTCGCGTGAGATACACGTATGATTAGTAATTTTTTTCCTTGACTGTGTCATTTATAGTGAATTAAATTATTTAAATGTTTTGTATAAAACACAGTCATTAATATTCCAAAATCAGTGTCGGTGGTGGACAAAGTGTTAAAGGTCTCAAGTGCTGTGTCAGTGATAAACGTAAAAGTCGAGTGGAATATAAGGTTTGTACCAAAGTGAAAATAAGGGAAAATACTTATAAATATAATTTACTAATTTTTTCTAGTTTCTAGTTTAGTTATTAGTTACTTTTATTTTACTTTTAGTTTTTAATTTAGTTTGTAATACTAAATATTACTATTTCTGCGTTTTGATCTATTTCTATCTTAATAAAATTATTAAAATATATATATATATAAGGATGAGCAAGTCACGAGGGTAAATATAAAGCCATAACAAAAATACAGGGTGTTGAAAATAGCATGAATGGCTTCGAGAAAAGTATGGTACGGTCGTGCCTTTGTTTTTTTTGCTCGACTTGGCGGGGGCACTGCCGTGCCCCCAGATGGATTGGTTTCATAAATAGTAGATCGTGCAACAAGAGCATAAAACGACCCATTTTACCCAAGACGTCCATATAGCCACCCGAGCCTGTACGGAGAGGGTGGTTAGACACGCCGAGGGGAAAATGGGTTTGATGCTTGAGTTTTACACTCTACTTTTCACTTAGATTGCGAAAGAAGTTGTAGCTCCCACCTTAGCCTTCGATGTTAGGTTTTTTTAGGGTTCCGTGCGCAAAGGGTGCCAACGGAACCCTATTACAGAGACCCCGCTGTCTGTCTGTCCGTCCGTCTGTCACAGAGCTCTATCTCTTGAGTCGCAATAGTTACGCACTTGAAATTTTCACAGATTATGTATTACTGTGACCGCTGTGCCAACAAATAGGTACTAATAAACTAACAGAATAAAATAAATATTTACCCATACAGCAAACGTGATTGTTTTGCCGGTTTTTGCATAAATATAGGGGGGGGGGGGGGCTCCCATACAGCTACCTTGATTTATGCGAGTCCGACTCGAACTTGGCCGGTTTTTGTAACAGAGCGACAAAAATAATGACTTGCTTAACTGCTTGCTTGCATCAAATTTTTTAATTCTTAGGTGTTATGAACATTATACGCTTGCTTTGATCGTTATATCATTTGATATTATATATAAACAACGTTATACCTTTCAAAATAAGATATTTTAAAATTATATATTTCGTTCATTATGTCCAGTGAATGTTATACTAATATATTCTTACTTACGTATTACTTACCCCACTGAAATCGGGTCAAAATTCACTCAAAAGATTTGAAAGTATATCAAAAAATGTGGCCCTCAAATATATGCAGTAATATGTACGTAGGTATTTTTGTATGTAGAGTGAGCTAAATTTTGTGCCGCTTAGGTAGTAGGTATATCATTATTAAAACAGCAGCGTAAATAATGACTTGTGACTTGCTGATTAAACTAATTCTAACACGATTGCGTTGTCACGATAATCGAAGGGCGCACCAGGAGGCCAAACTTATTTATAATCATAATTATAAATATACATATGTATTGAGTGAAATAAATAGAATAAATAATTTTAATTTTTTTCGTATATGAATATTTCTAAAAAAGTTTGTACATTTGATTTGTGACTCCGATTTGGATAAAAATTTGCAGATATGTAGATTGAACGACACTGAGTCGTAATAACATAGTCTCTCAAAATGTCCCAATTGGTTTGTATGGACATTTCCTTTTTTGTTACAAAAACTCTATGGATTTGCGGTTACAAAAAAGGAACTTTCCATACAAATTAATTAGGACATTTTGGGAGACTATGTTATTTAAACTCAGTATCGTTCACCTGCTAATTTTTACCCAAATCGGAGTCGCAAATCAAATGTACATTTTTTAGAAATGCTCATTATATGAAAACTAGCCAAGTCCGACCTTAGGCTTCAATATTATCCTAAATTATGAGAATAAATGATTTTTTAAGTTGTTATAAAATAATTTCACGACTCACATTGAACTTCGCACCTTGGCACTTGGCAACCATTTAGATCTCACTTCTTTTGGGCAAATAATATTTACAACTGTTTTTAAAACATTAGGGCTGTTATTATGATCAGTTGAAAAAAGTAATGGGTAGTATTTTCTGGTGGTTGGTAAATTACTATAGCATTAAAACTGGAGCAGTACCTAAAGAATAGAAAGTTCAGCGGTTATTTCCTCTTACAACTCGGGTTCTAAAATTATTTAAGCAGTGTAATAAATGATTGAATGGGCAGTTAGATAAATAGTTCGGCAGTTAATGGTGAAAAACTTCGATATTGACAGTAGTGCCCAAGTTCATCGCGAAACAACATATTTCTATCAAAAAGAAACGTATCTAAGTACTTAATTAATTATCAATCTTGCATTTTTGTAAACAAATTTAATAGTGCTAACGTAGCTCAATTTTTTTTAAAGAAGAATATATTTGGCCTATAAGTTATTCATACGCGGAAAAAGGCACGAAAACATACTATTATTGGTCTAATAAAGTAAAGAAACGAGGACATCAGTGCTCAGATAGAAGGTACGATCTTGTACGATTCTTTGTCAGATGCTCCTACCTATTAATGTATCGTACTGAAGATTATTATTAGCAGAACGTAGATTATCGAAAAAAGTAAAAGATAAAGTAAATAAATTGTTAGATCTTCAGTTCAAAGGGATACATTCTTCCGCGTCATTTTTAAGAGGGTTTAGAATGAGATTTCTCACCGGCTAATTTCGATTTGTAACCTGACAGCTAATAACTGCCCATTCAGATATATATTTCTGCTCAGTATTTATTTCAATGCCCATTTAAAATTTTCGTACGAATCAGTTTTATTTAGTTTACTACTGAACTTTTAAATAATCACGCATTTTTTTTAATTTTGAACTTTCCAATTCTACAATACCTATACAACTGCCGCTTTAAATCAGTGCCCTTCTTATGTCGTCAAAGTCAACAAACAATCAAGGAATATTATCATAATGTTGAACCCGGCTATTATTTCAAATCTATGTTCTGAAGGGATATCATTACTTTTTGTTCAGAAAGTGCAATTTTGTCAGCATAGTTTACATATACATTCGTGCAAAATTACAGCTTTCTATCATTGATAGTCCCTGAGCAAAGCCGCGGACGGACGGACAGACAGACATGGCGAAACTATAAGGGTTCCTTTTTGCTATTTTGGCCCCGGAACCCTAAAACGGAGTACGAGTAACAAACATACAAAAATTCGCATTTAAGCATAATGTTAATAGGACTTGCGTAATGCTGACAAAAATTTGTCGAACTAACAATTTGTTACATTACAACACATCTAGCAAATATATTAATTAAGCTTTTTCGCAAAAAAATATGCATTTATTTGAAGGCTAACTGGTTGAAATGTCTACGCAACGCGCATGGGCAGTTTTGAGCAGTGGATTGAGGTCGCATCACCTGCAACCGTGATTTGTGATATGAACTCATTTCCTTGTCATCTCTTAACGTTCTCTATCGTTTGCCGTTTAGCTTTTATTTAGTTTCACCTGTCCTGTTGTCTGCCTGTCTGTCTGTTGTCAAATCTTGTAAGTTAAATTGGACTAACTTCCAGTCAGATTGATTCGAAATTTGGAATACTTATGTAAATCGCGTGTCCGTCTGTCTGTCTGTCCGTATGTCACAGGCATTTTACTCGAAAACTACAAGATATACCTGTGTATATCAATGAAATTTGGAGTACAAATGTCTTGTCAAAGCCGCTATTTAGTTTTGTAGTTAAATTACAAAAATAAATATTTATAAGGGGCACTCCATACACGTAACAGATATTGAAAAAAAATAAAAAATAACTCGCATCAACGTGTGGCACATAGTTATTTATTTATTTATTTATTTCATCATTGCACTTTGTACAGTCACCTTATTATTTTTGTTATTGTAGTTCGACAGTTCTTTTGAAAAGATAGTAAGTTTTCTCAAAAACTTTTTGATTAAGTGAAGATTTCCGGAAATAATCGCTCCCAAAGTAGCAAAAATTGTCCCCGCCCCTCTATCTTGTAAGCCGTTTGCCCAAAAAATATGCAAAAAATATGGAAAATAAATACTTTCAACGACACACTTGGTTACAACATGATTGGATATACCGTTTTTGAGGTATTGTCGAAAAACTGCGCTTCTCAAGAAAAGGATGTAAGTGTCGTGAAGATACGCTCTTTTTCTGGTTGTAGTAAGTGTTTTAATTGTGTTATAACGCACATAATATTACTTAATTTTTTCGTAATGGCTACGGAACCCTTGGGCGTGTCCGACACGCTCTTGGCCGGTTTTTTAGTCTAGTGGGTTAGAACTCTGTGAAGTAGCTAACTTAGACCGCCTTGCAGGTAAAAATAAATCTAGATTTAGTAGTTAAACCTGGCTTAAGCTTGACAGTTCCATACATTGTGACACTACTAAATTAAGATTAGCGCTAACTCGAGATTTATGTGTTTCCAGCAAGTAGATATTAAAGTTCAACAGTCGGGACCCATTTAAATCGTGATGCTCAAAAATTCTTACCTGATGGGTCCCGACTGTTGAATTTTAAGTTAGCTACGTAACAAAGTTCTAGCCCAGACTTGTTTACAGTCGGGTTTTTTCGATTTTTTAATTCGACCAGGTTTTGTTCTTAATGATATGGAAATTTTATGCGTTCAACATTTTTTATTGAACTTTTGGACGGTCAAAGATTTCACGTGTTTCTGACGCACGCGATACGAACTATAAAGTTGCCAAAACTCGTATTTGAATTTGAATATACGTAGGTATGTGCTATTAAGCTTTCCTCGTCTGTGAGAGTGACGTACTCGCACATACGTAACCAGTTCTGAGTACCGTAATTATGAATGAGTACATATGATTTTTTCTACCAATAAATAGACACTGGAGCGCCTAAGTTAAGTATCAAACTCTTTCCTTTGACCGCATTTAACGAAAAGCCGCTTGAATAGGGATAATGACGCCATTAAAAAATAATTCGAAGGCAAAACTCCAGTAAAAAAAAAACGGCCAAGAGCGTGTCGGACACGCCCAAAATAGGGTTCCGTAGCCATTACGAAAACATTAAGTAATATTTTTCTAAGGATTTCGTATTTTATACGGAATCTTCCAAGTTTAGGTATATTTTATACCTTACGCTGCTATTTACTCATAAACTACTAATAATTCCCAAAGACAGACAGACATACAGACAGACACACAGACAGACAGACATGGCGAAACTATAAGGGTTCCGTTTTTGCCATTTTGGCTCCGGAACCCTAAAAACGCTTTATTTTAGCTGAAAACCAGATAAAATTTCGATTTACTGTAAAATTGGATTGTTGCTTTAAAACAAATAAACGGTTAGTTGATTGAGATACCGGACAATGACGTCATAAGTCGCTATTGCCATTGAAACTCTGTGGGAGAATTTTGTTTTGACAGCTCATAAAAAGTACGTCAGTAGATTGGTGGTGTCAACGTCCCTATTGTCAACGATTGCGTACTTTTTGACCGGCTTGACCCGCTGTCCTTGCGGAGCATCCCTATGTGTCTGATAAGTACCGCACATTACATGGGGAGGGCTCTGAGGAGTTGTTCGGTCTATTGCCTGCTGCTAAGTTTCTCTATCGCACCACTCGCAACTGACTTTCTTTCTTCACTCACCACCTCAATAGCTGGGAGTCTACTACATTGTTTCTTCCGAAACTTTTTGCCACTTTAGAGGGGGACGTTCCCACTGCTGAGCAAAGTTCTCCCTTTTTAGGGTTCCATCGTCAAATAGGAACCCTTATAGTTTCGCCATGTCTGTCCATCTGTCTGTCTGTGTGTCTGTCTGTCCGCGGTTATGCTCAGAGACCGTTAGTACTAGAAAGCTGTAATTTGGCATGAATATATATTAGTCACGCCGAAGAAGTGGTTAAATAAATAAGAAAATTTATTAGTAATTTAGTAAAAAGCAAAACTGAATAATTGCTCGTTTAATAGTTATTCATGATACGAGTGCGGAAAGTAAGCAATTCCCAACGAGTGGCGGAGAACTTAGAACACAAGCGAAGCGAGTGTTTTGAGCTGGCACGAGTTGGGAATTTCCTACTTTCCGCACTCGTATCATAAATAACTATTAAACGAGCAATTATTCGGTTTTGCTTTTTACTAAATCTGGGGGCACGGCAGTGCCCCCGCCAAGTCGAGCGCGAAGCAAACACTGCCGTACCATCCTTTACTGGAATCATTTCGCCGCATTTTCATGCCCCTATTTGAGAACCTCTGGATAAGACCCAGTAAGCTATAATTACATACTTAAAATCCAAAATTTCAAGTCTGTAGGTCATTTAGTTCCGAAGTTAAGCGAAAGCAAAGTTTCGCATTCATGACACTCACTCACTCATGATCATCAAAATAGAACTAGTACTTCCCATAAACTCAGAGAGCTGAAATTTGGTACAGAGTTAGGGTTGAATGGCCACATAAAGGGAAAACTATAAAAACTAGGATAAGCGAAGAAAAAAAAATCTGTGTCAAATAAAAAAATCTAATAAAATAAATCAATAAGCCCACGTTTCTACAAAAAGAAGTGAAATCCCACCAAAAACATTCTGTAAAAAACTAGCTAAGTCTCGATGAAGCTGCTTGTTAATCTCTTAAAAGTAATGAAATCTAGACAAAGTCGTGCCAAGTTTAAGGTTCCTTACTGCGATTTCTTTAAGTTAATGTTGTGTGACTTGGCCGTTGACTTGTACCCACTAACGTATAAAGAATAATAATAATAAGACTTAAGACTCAACATTCTTTATACGTGAGTGGGTACAAGTCAACGGCCAAGTCACACAACATTAACTTAAAGAAATCGCAGTAAGGAACCTTAAACTTGGCACGACTTTGTCTAGATTTCATTACTTTTTAGAGATCAACAAGCAGCTCCATCGAGACTTGGCTAGTTTTTTACAGAATGTTTTTGGTGGGATTACTAATAAATTTTGCTATGGATATGTTGACCCACGTCAAGAGGCACTTTCCGAGCATGTGCATTGTAAAGGTATTATATACTTAATGAGAAGGTCCCACCCCAAACACATCTCTTGTAAAATTTTCTGAGACCAATAAAATACATTTTTTTTTTGATTTTAATATAGATGTGTGCAGCAATGGACCCGGCTTTGGCAAAGGAGGTGTCGATGCTCGCGCGGCGGCGCGAGGTGGACGCGGCGGCGGCGGCCGGCGACTCCCCCGTGCAGCAGTTCTACCGCGGCGCGGTGGTGTTCCTCACGGGCGGCTCCGGGTTCGTGGGGAAGCATCTCGTGGAGAAGCTGCTCAGGTAATGCTGATGAGGAATGGGATTTGGTTGGGGCTGTTTAACACACGGTACAAAAACAAGGGTGTTTAAATTTGACGTCGAAGTCTGTCTTTGGGACTCCAACTATCTCCGTACCGAATTTCGTCTCAATCGTATCATGGGATTTCTGTTCCTGTTATTAGTTCTGTGTGCTTACCACGTGTGTTGTTCCAGAACGTGTGACGTGGAGCGCGTGTACCTGCTCATGCGCGGTAAAAAAGGCCACAGCGCGCAGGAGCGGCTCGCCAGGATATTCCAGGACCCGGTGAGAGGACCAGCACAACCAGTGGCGTGCCATAATGAGTAGGCAGCAGGGCAGGGCTAGTGCTGGTGGTGCACAGCATACTACCAACTAACTACCCTGGAAAGAACCCAAAGCACGCCTATGTCAACACAACACGCCACATCACAACAGAACACAACGCAACACAATATTTTGTAGTATAATGACTTCTCACGATATCACGATAATAAAATAAACAATTGGGAATAACCTAAGTTATATCCTATCCTATACCTATCATATATCGACATTAGTGCTGTCACTTCTGTTGCCAATGACATGAGATAAATCATGCCAACTACTGAGACCTTATGCCTTCGTTTGTTGTGGAGATTCTAACTTCATCTCAATTTCAGGTATACGACACGTTGCACAAATGCAACCCGGACTTCCCGAAGCGTGTGATTGCTGTGGAGGGAGACATCACGAAGATCAGGCTCGGGATCAGCGACCCCGACTGGAAAATGCTGGCCGACCAGGTGAGAGTCCCAACGGAACTAAGGATAATAATATGAGGAATAAGTATAAGTCACGAAGGCTAAAAACGCGAAGTGAGATAATTGTTAATTTCCGTCCGGCGGAAACCAGGATGTCATTACCAGATTATTGTATTATCATCAGATTTACATACAAGTATTCCAAATTTCACGTTGATTCGATCACTGGAAGAGGGTCAAAATGAACTTGCAAGATTAGACCCCACAAACAACTAGTAGGGCAAATAGAATAAAAATTTTATAACAAAAAATTGAACCGACTACAAAAAAACATGAAAATAATTTTCTACCAGTCTGAAGAGGGAACTATGGCCCAAGCCCTCTCATTCTGAGTGGAGGCCTGTGCCCAGCAGTGGGACGTATATAGGCTGGGACGAAACTGAAGTCGGTGCCTCAGCACGAGCCAGCAGGAGTGGACCTATAGTCGTCTTCTTCACCTACCTTATACATACCCATATACATACCCATACTTTATATATTAGACTTCAATCACTCCTGCTGTCTCGTACTGAGGCACCGACTTCAGTTTCGTCCCAGCCTATATACGTCCCACTGCTGGGCACAGGCCTCCACTCAGAATGAGAGGGCTTGGGCCATAGTTCCCTCTTCAGACTGGTAGAAAATTATTTTCATGTTTTTTTGTAGTCGGTTCAATTTTTTGTTATAAAATTTTTTTTTCACGCTTTTTAGTGTTAATAATCTAAAATACAATAGCTTAATGTCAACTGCTTGACACCTTTTACGAAAGATTGCTTTTTCTGATGCAGAGACGTTCATTATTGAGAAGTCCTGGTGCTTCACCACCCATTCCATTTTACCATATGCATTACGACGAGCATAAATTGCTTATCAACTGTGTTAAAGTAATTGAAATTCAACCCGTGAAGTACTTGTTATTGAGTAGTAGCTCTGTTGGTCAAATGTGGTCTTCATCATCAGTTCCACTTCACCAAATTATGATTTTCAAGAGCAAATGCACGAGTTACTGCAAAATATATCCAAATTACCACATGTGTCCCTACAACATTTGAAGAGTTCCCTCGATTTCCTTAGGATCCAATCATCAGATCCTGATTTGGTGCTTATGGGACCTAATTGAAAGCATTCCTAGACGATCTCAAAAAAAATTTTTCAAATCGGTTCACAAACGACGGAGTTCTGAGGTAACAAACATAAAAAAAAATAAAAAAAAAAAAAAAAAAAAAACATACAACCGAATTGATAACCTCCTCCTTTTTTTGAAGTCGGTTAAAAAGTAGGTTGGATGACAACACAAGTTCATAATTTAATAAATCAAGCGTTACTTTGTGGGGGTCCATTTCAAGTAAAATGCAAGTAAAGTTTAGAAAAAGTACAGTCAGTAAGAAATGCTTGTATTAAAAGCGAAATTTTTAGCAGATACTTATAAAATTAGCGACGCTATGTTGACGATAAGCTTGCCACAGGTGACCGTGATATTCCACGTGGCGGCAACAACCACCTTCGACGAACCTCTCCGCGTCGCCACGCTGACCAACGTCCGAGGAACCACGCAGACGCTGCTGCTGGGAAAGGACTGTAAGAATATCAAGTGAGTCCATAGGCGTAGCAACTCGATGCCCATATTATTGTTTAAATATTCTTCTTTGTCGTTTCGTTCTTGGCAAACCAGTCGTGGTCACATGTTGTAGAGGACACAGCTCCTAGTTATTAGCGTAACGTGCTACATTGTTGTCGTGTTTTGCTATCCATAAATGAGTCAGCTGTTAAATGTACTCAAATATAAGCAATTTTTAACCGACTTCAAAAAAAGGAGGAGGTTATCAATTCGGTTGTATGTTTTTTTTTTTTTTTTTTTTTTTTTTTTTTTTTTATGTTTGTTACCTCAGAACTCCGTCGTTTGTGAACCGATTTGAAATTTTTTTTTTGCGATTGTCTAGGAATGCTTTCAATTAGGTCCCATAAGCACCAAATCAGGATCTGATGATTGGATCCTAAGGAAATCGAGGGAACTCTTCAAATGTTGTAGGGACACCTGTGGTAATTTGGATATATCTTGCAGTAACTCGTGCATTTGCTCTTGAAAATCATAATTTGGTGAAGTGGAACTGATGATGAAGACCACATTTGACCAACAGAGCTACTACTCAATAACAAGTACTTCACGGGTTGAATTTCAATTACTTTAACACAGTTGATAAGCAATTTATGCTCGTCGTAATGCATATGGTAAAATGGAATGGGTGGTGAAGCACCAGGACTCCTCAATAATGACCGTCTCTGCATCATAAAAAGCAATCTTTCGTAAAAGGTGTCAAGCAGTTGACATTAAGCTATTGTATTTTTAACCGACTTCAAAAAAAGGAGGAGGTTATCAATTCGGTTGTATGTTTTTTTTGTTTTTTTTTTTTTTTTTTTTTTTTTAATGTTTGTTACTTCAGAACTCCGTCATTTATGAACCGATTTGAAAAATTTTTTTTGCGTTCGTCTAGGAATGCTTTCAATTAGGTCCCATAAGCACCAAATCAGGATCTGATGATTGGATCCTAAGGAAATCGAGAGAACTCTTCAAATGTTGTAGGGACACCTATGGTAATTTTGATATATTGCTCTTGAAAATCATCATTTGGTATAGTGGAACTGATGATGAAGACCACAGTTGACCATCGGAGTTACTACTCAATAACAAGTATTTCATGGGTTGAATTTCAATTGCTTTAACAAAGTTGCTAAGCAATTTATGCTCCTTGGAACGCATATGGTGAAATGGAATGGGTGGTGAAGCACCAGGACTCCTCAATAATGAACATCTCTGCATCGGAAAAAGCAATTTTTCGTAAAAGATGACGAGCAGTTGACATTAAACTATATTGTATCTTAGATGTTTTACACTAAAAAGCGTGAAAAAAAAATTTTATAACAAAAACTAGAACCGACTACAAAAAACCATGAAAATAATTTTCTACCAGTCTGAAGTCGGTGCCTCAGCACGAGCCAGCAGGAGTGATTGAAGTCATTTACTCGTATAGTTGTAGGTGAGGTAGACGACTATAGGTCCACTCCTGCTGGCTCGTGCTGAGGCACCGACTTCAGACTGGTAGAAAATTATTTTCATGGTTTTTTGTAGTCGGTTCTAGTTTTTTAACCGACTTCAAAAAAAGGAGGAGGTTATCAATTCGGTTGTATGTTTTTTTTATTTTTTTTTTTTATTTTTTTTTATGTTTGTTACCTCAGAACTCCGTCATTTATGAACCGATTTGAAAAATTTTTTTTGCGTTCGTCTAGGAATGCTTTCAATTAGGTCCCATAAGCACCAAATCAGGATCTGATGATTGGATCCTAAGGAAATCGAGGGAACTCTTCAAATGTTGTAGGGATACCTATGACAATTTTGATATATTTAGTAGTAGCGCGTGAATTTGCTCTTGAAAATCATCATTTGGTAAAGTGGAACTGATGATGAAGAACACAGTTGACCATCGGAGTTACTACTCAATAACAAGTATTTCATGGGTTGAATTTCAATTACTTTAACACAGTTGCTAAGCAATTTATGCTCCTCGGAACGCATATGGTGAAATGGAATGGGTGGTGAAGCACCAGGACTCCTCAATAATGAACATCTCTGATCCGGAAAAAGCAATTTTTCGTAAAAGGTGACGAGCAGTTTGACATTTAAACTATTAAATCTTAGATGTTTTACTTTACACTAAAAAGCGTGAAAAAAAAAATTTATAACAAAAAATAGAACCGACTACAAAAAACCATGAAAATAATTTTCTACCAGTCTGAAGTCGGTGCCTCAGCACGAGCCAGCAGGAGTGGACATATAATCGTCTACCTCACCTACAACTATACGAGTAAATGGCTTCAATCACTCCTGCTGGCTCGTGCTGAGGCACCGACTTCAGACTGGTAGAAAATTATTTTCATGGTTTTTTGTAGTCGGTTCTATTTTTTGTTATAAATTTTTGTTATAAAATTTTATATACTGGATTTAGGTTATCTATGGCCACATTTTTGAGCAGTGTCGTGAAAAAATATTTTTTAGCAAAAACCCAAGTTTAATAATAATAAAGTAATATGGAGTAGGATAGTATAGTTAGAGAGCATAGTAGTAGATAGATAGTTGCCAATATTATTATTGGTAGTTGCCAATCAACCGCCTAAAGTTTCGTTCTTAATCCAGATCCTTCGTCCATGTATCCACGGCGTACTCACACGCGACACACGGCCGCATCGGCAAAGAGGTCCGCGAGGAGTTCTATGACAGCCCCGCCCACCCCGACACCATCATAGACCTGGTGCAGCAGCTGAGCGAGGAGAAGCTCGCTGCTATCAAGCCTCAGTGAGTTTTGGATTACTTTACTTCCCCCAATGATAGAGTCCTATAGAAATGGAATATCAAACGCATGCCACGCTCACGCAACGGCGAAGACGGTTGGTTCCGAAAAGTGCTAAGTAGGTGTAGTCTAGCTATGTAGTCGAATTGACTTGAAATTTGGCATATTTATGTAAATCTGGTGTCAATATAATGAACACCGCAAATATAGTGGTCTCAACGCCGGATACCTACAACTTCATTGCCTTCGGCGTCGAGACGCTCGGTCCGTGGGGCCCTGGCGCAAGGGATCTCTTCAGCCAACTGGCAAAGAGACTGGTCGACGCCACCGGAGACAAGAGAGCTGGCAGCTTCCTCGCACAGCGTCTTGGCATCGCCATACAGCGAGGAAATGCTGCAGCTTTCTTGGAACCATGTCAAAGGGGCCTTTTTTAACCGACTTGAAAAAAGGAGGAGGTTATGTATTCGCTTGTAGTTTTTTTTATGTTTGTTACCTCAGAACACCGTCATTTATGAACCGATTTGAATTTTTTTTTGGGTTCTCCTAGGAATGCTTTCAATTAGGTCCCATAAGCACCAAATTAGGATCTGATAATTGGATCTTAAGGAAATCGAGGGAACTCTTCAAATATTGTAGGGACAACTATGGTAATTTGGATATATTTAGCAGTAACTCGTGTATTTGCTCTTGAAAATCATAATATAGTGAAATAGAACTAATGATGAAGACCACATTTGATCAACAGAGCTACTACTCAATAACAAGTACTTCACGGGTTGAATTTCAATTACTTTAAAACAGTTGCTAAGCACTTTACCACTCCTGCTGGCTCGTGCTGAGGCACCGATTTCAGATAGGTAGAAAATTATTTTCTTGGTTTTTGTAGTCGGTTAAGTTAACTTTCTAATAATAACTCGAATTTCCTGTTCAGGTTGGTAGCAGACTGGCCCAACACGTATGCATTCACCAAAGCACTGGCCGAAGAAGCGGTAAGGACCACGGCCGGAGACCTACCCATATGCATCGTCCGACCTGCTATAGGTAAGCTACGCTATTCTTAGAGCCATAGACAGATAGACATTGACGTAAACTAACAAAAAACCCAATTTTTAACCGACTTCAAAAAAGGAGGAGATTCTATGTTACGATGTTTTTGTGTCGCGGTTTAAAAATCTGTATTATCAATATCCTACTAATCCTGCTAAAATTATAAATGCGAATGTTTGTGAGTGAGTGAGTGAGTTTTTTATTGCACCATTTTGTCGGCATAGTTCACATATATATTCGTACAAAATTACAGCTTTCTAGCTAGACAGTCCCTGAGCAAAGCCGCGGACGGACGGACAGACAGGCAGACAGACAGACATCCGTTTTTGCAATTTTGGCTACGGAACCCTAAAAACTAATTATATGTAAAATTTGGAGTTTGTGGGTCTACTAGAAGTACCTTAGAATTATGATGATGGTGACTCAGTGAGTAGGTATGTCAGTGACAAACCTGAGAAACTTTAGCACGTAATGGTTCTTAATCTACATGTTCAAATTGAATGTTATTGATATTGTATCTAAGTCCCATTAGGGCCAATAGCTAACTGAAAATTCAGGGTTCTAGCTTTACCAATAACAAAATTGCAGGGTGTTGAAAATAGCCTGAATGGCTTCGAGAAAAGTATGGTACGGCAGTGCTTTTGTTTCAGTTTTGCTCGACTTGGATATTATGTATATACATTATCACCAAGTTTCAAGTCTTAGCAAAACCCACGCACATACAACTTTTCGTATTTATAGTATTAGTAGGATTACAATCGTGTGCTATTGTTGCAGTGATCGCTTCCCTCCTGGAGCCGTCTCCTGGGTGGGTGGACATCAGCAGCGCGTACGGACCGAGCGGGGTGAGTGTCAACCAGCATTGGTAATGTTATAACATCTACATGACTACCTAAAGCAGGGGTTGGACACTCCGCAGTTTAGGTACGTTCAGCCGGCGACCTCACCGTGGGGTTCGCGGCAAAGGGTTGCCGCTTATTGTATTTTTCACCTATGATGAGTTCTGTGACATTTGAAAATTTTCCGAATTACGCATACTATGTTCGCAAAATGTTTTTTAAAAATTTTATAACAAAAAATTGAACCGACTACAAAAAAACATGAAAATAATTTTCTACCAGTCTGAAGAGGGAACTATGGCCCAAGCCCTCTCATTCTGAGTGGAGGCCTGTGCCCAGCAGTGGGACGTATATAGGCTGGGACGAAACTGAAGTCGGTGCCTCAGCACGAGCCAGCAGGAGTGGACCTATAGTCGTCTTCTTCACCTACATACCTTATACATACCCATACTTTATATATTAGACTTCAATCACTCCTTCTGTCTCGTACTGAGGCACCGACTTCAGTTTCGTCCCAGCCTATATACGTCCCACTGCTGGGCACAGGCCTCCACTCAGAATGAGAGGGCTTGGGCCATAGTTCCCTCTTCAGACTGGTAGAAAATTATTTTCATGTTTTTTTGTAGTCGGTTCAATTTTTTGTTATAAAATTTTTTTTTCACGCTTTTTAGTGTTAATAATCTAAAATACAATAGCTTAATGTCAACTGCTTGACACCTTTTACGAAAGATTGCTTTTTCTGATGCAGAGACGTTCATTATTGAGGAGTCCTGGTGCTTCACCACCCATTCCATTTTACCATATGCATTACGACGAGCATAAATTGCTTATCAACTGTGTTAAAGTAATTGAAATTCAACCCGTGAAGTACATGTTATTGAGTAGTAGCTCTGTTGGTCAAATGTGGTCTTCATCATCAGTTCCACTTCACCAAATTATGATTTTCAAGAGCAAATGCACGAGTTACTGCAAAATATATCCAAATTACCACAGGTGTCCCTACAACATTTGAAGAGTTCCCTCGATTTCCTTAGGATCCAATCATCAGATCCTGATTTGGTGCTTATGGGACCTAATTGAAAGCATTCCTAGACGATCGCAAAAAAAAAAATTTAAATCGGTTCACAAACGACGGAGTTCTGAGGTAACAAACATAAAAAAAAAAAAAAAAAAAAAAAAAAAAAAACATACAACCGAATTGATAACCTCCTCCTTTTTTTGAAGTCGGTTAAAAATAAATTCAGTTTTGAAACAAAATAATCAAAAAAATCTAAAACTGTTCTTTTTAAGAATATATAGCAATATCAGTGTCTGTTAAATAGCCTCCATCGAATACGATAGAAAAATATTTATTTTTAAATGACGCAATGTTATCGGATTTTTTATTGTCTTGGAATAACTAAATAAATAAATCGGCAATTGCAGCGGTTCATTATTCGATAACAATGAACTAAGATATTTTAAATTTTTAAACAAAACTTGCAAGATTTTGTAAATGCGGCTATTTGGGAAGCGGCCGCAACCATCTTGTGCCTCTTGTGGCCAGTACTTGTCAGTATCATTGTTAGTAGGTACGAGTGCGTCTGCCGTGAGACACGAGGCGAATTTCCGTTGCATTTTCTTTGCATTGTATTTGTCATTGTTCATTTCTATTATTATTTGTTGTTGACTTTTGTTACTGTTTCTCGCTAAGTTTGTTGTTATTTTTTGACAAAATGCTGAAACGGTCCAAAACAGACTGTTTTGAACTCCTAGAGTCGGGAGTTTGAACTTAATTCGTTTGAGGGATTACTTCGAGCGAGAACGACAAAACGGTGGCCCGGTGGACGGAAAACTGGAAGAATATATATATATATTTTTTAATATAATGCAACTTTTCCAAAAACATAGAACCTCCTCCTTTTTTGAAGTCTGTTAAAAATGGTTGCTGTTGCTGATAAAATATTGTTGTTTTGTAGCTTTAGCTTTTAAAGTGTATTTACTTATTTATTAAAGATAGCTTATTTAATTCATATTAATACCCACTGTTATCTTTATTCATCGGAGAGTGGGAACCCTGCGCTGTTGGCGCCAAACCTGTTTCGTGTCAACGGTGCCCAACGGAATATGAACGCTCGTGTAACATTATAAGTTACAATTTCGCGTGCATGTCGTAAGAGTAGATAACGATTTATACCTAAACTTGACTTTTGTTCGAGAGAGTCCCTTCTGTACGGTAGTACTATTGGTTATTCTGTGCCTAAAGCCTACCTAAAGTAGGTACCAGCATTCAACAATTGATTTTACTATGACAACTTTCTTGTCTGTGGCAGTAGGTAACAACAGTAACGTACTACAAACTGTGACTCCAAAAAATTAAAAAAATAATAAGAAATGGAACCGACTACAAAACTCTTGAAAATATTTTTTTAGGTACCTACTAGCTCGAAGTCAATGCCTCAGCACGACCCAGCAGGAGTGGAACAATAGGCGTCTACTTCACCTACATGCAAGGGCTTCAATCACTCTTGCTGGGTCGTACCTCCTCCTTGTTTTGAAGTCGGTTATTAAATAAATAAATAGCGCTGGAGTCTACGACGTTCGTTATCCGGCGTATTTGTTTCCAGCTGGTCCTAGGCTGCGGGCTAGGCTTCGTCCACACGTTCATGGCGGACGACGACTCCAAGCTGGACCTGATTCCGGTGGACTTCGTGAACAACGCCACAATCACCGCCGGCTGGGAGACGGCCGAGCGGCGCGCGCGCGGTGACACTGCTGTGAAGATCTATGCGGTCGCGCCCGCTAGGAACCCGATAAACTGGCGTAAGTCATCTTCCTTGTATTTGGGGCACTCTTTGCCGAAATTACACGACATTTTTTAGAAATTATGTAAAATTTTAGTGTACTGATGAAATTTGGCTGCATAAACCAAGATTATCCAAATGGACCAGCGAGAAAGGCACATTTTCCATTAATACGCCTAATGGTCTACCTTGATGCAATATATTAAGATTCTAGATGATCTGGAAGTGGCTTAGGTTAGGTTAGGTTAGCCCTTATAGTTTCGCCATGCCTGTCTGTCCGTCCGTCCGCGGCTTTGTTCAGGGACTATCAAAGCTAGAAGCTGTAATTTTGCACGAGTTTACATGTAAACTATGCCGACAAAATGGTACAATACAAAATTGCAAAAAAAAATTTTACGATACCTCCCATAGACGTAAAGTGGGGGTGATTTTTTTTTTCTCATTCAACCCTATAGTGTGGGGTATCGTTGGATAGGTATTTTAAAACCATTAGGGGTTTGCTAAAAACGCTTTTTCGATTCAGCAATATGTTTGCGAAATATTCAACTTTAAAGTGCAAATTTTCATTAAAATCGAGCGTCCCCCCTCTAAAATCTAAACCGGTAGGTGGAAAAAATTGAAAAAATTCAGGATGGTAGTCAGTATATCAAACTTCCAAGGAAAACTATAACGGCTAAGTTTGCTTGAGAATTATTAGTAGTTTATGAGTAAATAGCAGCGTAAGGTATAAAATATACTTAAACTTGGAAGATTCCGTTCAAAATACGAAATCCTTAGAAAAATATTACTTAATTTTTTCGTAATGGCTACGGAACCCGATTTTGGGCGTAACCGACACACTCTTGGCCGGTTTTGTTTAGCCATGCGTCCGATTCGTCCCACCATCTTTTCTTTGGACTGCAGAGGCAGAGGCCTTGGTCATCCCTCCGAACCGCGGATAGCAATTTGGGCCCATCGTTGTGGGTGCATGCGACAAACATGATCAGCCTAGTCCCACTTAAGCTTAGCGGTCTTGGCGCATTTGTTATAGCCTAAATTGAATAGAGATGTCTTGACTAACAGCCTTATTCACAAAAAGTCAAAGCCTCCTTGAAGGCTCCTTGATGGCCCGATGCTAAAAAACGTGATTCATAAACGTCTGTTAGCGCTAATCAGTCGATCAAGGCTCTGCTAAAGTTATTGGACCGTAGACCCTCCTTTATCTCCCTGCTAAGTCACAAAATGGCCGCCACAAATTTGAACAGCTGACTTTGACAAGAGCAAAAAACCATACCGAAGATATTTATATGGAGGTTTACGCAAAGATTAAAAAAAATCAGGAAAATTTATTTTCAGGAATTTGTATTTAAAAATCCTCTAATAATATGAAATCAAAATCAAATCAAAATCAAAATCAAAATATACTTTATTTGCTAGAATACAGTCAAGCGGATGTTGATATGTATTACAATAAAATTTGTGTGCAGTGTATTCTGCCTGCTAATGGGCATGCAAATATTTAGTCTTAATTACAATCTTAACTTTAATAAATATCATGAGGCTTATAATCTAAGTATTCTTTTATGGAGTAAAAGTCAAATAATTGATTAAAAGTCAAATAATTGAATAAAAGTTTCTTAAACTCTTGCCTTTCAGATGCTCTTATAAATTCAGGTAACTTATTATACAATCTTGGTGCCATACCGAATACACTTTTTGCACATAGGGCTGTTTTTGATCGTTGGTTTACGATTTTATGTCGCTGCCGTACACTATTAAAAACAGAAAATTGGCTAATATTTGACTTAACATACATAGCTGTTTCGAATATATGAAAAAAATAAAATTACAATGATTAACATAGTTGTGGCTTTTTGCACTTAATTTAGGTCTACTAAAACACGCGGATCGGAAATGGCGGAAAAACAAACATCTCTGCTGTCACTGCTGTCAATTTTTTTTTTAATTTTCGACAAAGCCATTTTTTGTTTTTGATTTGTCAAGAGTGCCAACATAACGCGTCTAATCAGTCTATCAGCAGCTAAACAACTAGCAGACTGCTAGCAAGCGTTTATGAATCACACTTCTTGGCAAACGTCAAACAAGCTTAATCAGTCTGTTAACTAACAGACCGATCAAACCTCAATTAAGGATATTTTATGAATAAGGCTGTTTGACTTTGGCCCTCAGGAAAGATTCTCGGCACGTTGTACACGGAGGGCGGCCAGGTTATAACGCCGCGTGCCATCTGGTACAGCTACGACTTCCACACCAAATACCGCTGGCTGTTCGTGCTGTTGACGTGGCTGCTGCACTTCATACCGGGGTACCTGGCAGACGGCGCGCTGCTGCTGCTCGGGAAGAAGCCCAAGTGAGTACCAGTGCAGTAGAGTGGAAGACATTGGTATTTAGAAGTGAAGTCCTCTCGCTACTCTAAGGTCGGAAAGATGTACGCCGCGCGCGATCTGTGGGGCTACTCTAGGAAAATCGAAGTTCGCATCGTACATACGTCCGTCTTACTTTCTTGTTATACCGGGTGTGGCCTATAATACGAGCAAAAAACCGACCAAGAGCGTATCACACACGCCCGCTGGGCCCGAAATCGTCCTCATTATTATGCTGTGGCCTTTTCACCTCTTATTGACAAAGTCACGGTAGCACTATTACACATTCTGTGACAGTCTAAATTGGAAGCCATTTAAGTGGCATTTACTAGCTTGCAATGGATTAAAGAATATTGTATGGAAAATATATTTGAATGTTGCGGAGTAGAAATTGCGGATCACAATTTGGTTCTGCTATGTGTATATATAGAATTCCCTGCGCTGATTTGAAGCTGTTCTTTTCTAAATTTGACCAAGTACTTCATACTTTAACCAGAAATGGTAGAAATAAAAAAAAAATAGTAATTTGTGGTGACTTTAATATAGATCGTATGAAGCTAGATTCAAAAGTGGCAAAGGAATTTGAGGACATTTTATCGAATTACAACTTTAAGCTGCAGATTAACGAGCCAACTCGTGTCTCCGAGCATACAAAAACGTGCATAGACAATATCGCTGTAAATTTCGCAATTGATAAAAAAAACACTATCATCCATCAATTGGGTCTGTCAGATCACTCTGCGCAAACTATAACAATACCCACGCGGAACAACATAGCATATGCAGCGCAAACATTTATTGAAAAGAGAGACTATTCGAAGGCAAATCGCGAGAAATTCAGCGAGAGTTTACAAAAACTGTCGTTTTCTGATGTCCTTGGGTGTGATGACCCAAATAAAGCGTTTGATATGTTTCATGAGTAGCTAGTTTTGCTTTTCAACCTTTGTTTCCCGATTGTTAGGGTTAAAATGAAAAGTGGTACTGGTTTGCGATGGATCACAAAAGGCATAAAAACGTCGTTTAAAAATAAAAGAAACCTTTACCATGCTTATCTGAACGGTGGGCGGTCGGAGAGCAAGGTAAAGGCTAAATTATACTATAAAAAATATTCGCGATTGCTTAGAAAATGTATCCGAAAGTCACAGAAAATTAGCAATGATAATATGATCAAAAACGCAGTAAATATTGCAAGGGCATCATGGAAGATAATAGGCGATCATTTGGGCAACGAAATAGCACCTCAAACATTAAATGAAGTAAAATTCGGAACACGAATCATTTGTGAGCCGCAAGATATCGCCAATGCATTTAATAGACAATTCTCTAATATAGGTGATACACATTACAATAACTCTGACCAAACAAAGGCATCTGATTTTATGGGACCTCCCAACAAATCTACCATATTTCTGTATCCTACCGATCCCTTGGAGGTATATAAAGTTGTTTGTGGTTTGAAAAACTCTAAATCATGCGGTTATGATGAACTTACGACAGCAATCATAAAAGAAAATATTGAGTATCTGGCTCTACCGCTTACACATCTGATTAACTCATCGATGGCCCAAGGCATATTTCCAGACAGCCTCAAATTTACAAAAGTAAAACCCATATTTAAAAAAGGGGATCCTCTTTCATCCGACAACTACAGACCGATTGCACTAATCCCTATATTGTCCAAAGTATATGAAAAAATCATGTATGGCAGATTATTGAATTTCTTGGAAAAATTCGATATATTAAATGGGAATCAGTTTGGCTTTCGGAGAAACAGATCGACGACCATGGCCTTTCTTGAACTTATAAAAATCACAACAACTTGCCGAGACAAAAGAATTCCAGTTACGACTATATTCCTGGACATGTCTAAGGCATTTGACTTAGTCTCACACGACATACTTCTCCATAAGTTGGAAAATTACGGCCTGAGAGGGAGTTGCTACGCTTGGATTAAGTCTTACTTGGACAAAAGACAACAGTACACAGAAGTGACGCATCTTTGTAATAAGTCTAAAACGGTTGTTAAGGTTAAATCGGAAGTGGAATTAGTGAAACAAGGCGTACCGCAGGGCAGCATACTGGGCCCGCTCCTATTTTTGCTTTATATTAACGATCTACCAAATATTACTAATAATAAAGTAATTTTATTTGCGGATGATTGTTCTGTGGTCATATGTGGCCACGACCCGAACACGTATCAATTAGAGATAAATCGGGTCTTCAGTTTGATCAACCGTTGGCTACTCTGCAACAAATTACGAGCCAATCTTAAAAAGACCAGTTACATGCAGTTCCATGCTCCGCAAGGCAATGCTATGGAGATAAAACTTTCATACAATGGCTGTGAAATTGAACAGGTCAACGTGGCACGATTCTTGGGTCTTATGGTTGATGCTCATGGAACCTGGGAATCACATGTAGATTATGTCTCAAAGAAGCTAAATAGATTTGTTTTTGTGCTACGTAAATTGACCAATATTGCGTCTGAAAAGACAGCTTTACTGGCTTATCATGGCCATGTAGAGAGTAACTTGCGCTATGGAATCTTGCTTTGGGGAAACTCGTCTTTCATGCAAACGCTATTTAGGATCCAAAAAAAATGCCTACGTGCCATATATGGCATGGGACCAAGAGAATCGTGTAGGGCAACATTTTTAAAACAGAAATTGTTAACCCTGCCTTCCCTGTATATATTTGAGGTTTGTCTATATGTTAAGAAAAATATTTCTAATTTCAAAATTGCTACTTCTAACCCGAGAAAGACATCGAAAAATCACGGCTTTCATCTTATTCTGCCTACTAGTAGGACCACACACTACAGGAAAAGCATACTCTATAAGTCAGTTAAAATATTTAATTACCTGCCTGAAGACCTCAAAAGATCTGAGTTTCCCGAATATAAATCTAAACTGTACAAATTTTGTTTGGAGAAGGCATACTATAGCATTGATGATCACTTTGTAGATAAAAACAAAAATAATTGACATTATGTAATGGGCTGATAAACAAATAATTAATATAACTATAACTAAAATTGAGAATCCAATATTTAAGTAATCAAATTAATGCAATAATTATTTATAGCTAGACATAATTGACATGTAATTTTAACTACCTCAATATTATTATTATTCTTTTAATAGGTACCTAATAAGCGAGTATTGATCGCATTGTAATAATAACTTAGTAAAAGAAGGTACCTAGTTAATTTAAAATATTGTATGCCAAAAACTGGCTGATTGTGCTGGTTCGATTATAAAATACCTAATTGTAACAACTATTTGTGATGTACCCACAATCTACAATAATAAAATATTTGAATTTTGAATTTGAATTTGAATTTGTGGGTACGACTGAAATATTTACATTAAAATGGACGTAGAGGATTTTAAGGTTCCGTAGCCGAAACGGTTAATTTACAAACTCACCTCTAATTTTTTTTTATACAAAAAATAAAATTTAACTCACTACAAAAAAACTATGAAAATAATTTTCTACCAGTCTGAAGTCGGTCGGTGTCTAAGCGGTAAGGTCCCGGGTGAGCAAGGAAATTCTTTTAGTTCATTGATATGGACCTCCGCAATGTAACGCCTGATTCAATAAATTATCCGTGTAGTACTTGTTACTTAGTAGTCCTTCGCCTGTTGGTCAAATGTGGTCTTCATCATCAGTTCCACTTCACCAATTATGATTTTCAAGAGCAAATGCACGAGTTACTGCTAAATATATAATAAACTAGTCGGCACATCTCTAGTAATAACATTCAAATTTCATGGCAATGTATGGTTGGCAGACAAACAAATACATAAAAAAAATTTTATAACAAAAAATTGAACCGACTACAAAAAAACATCAAAATAATTTTCTTCCAGTCTGAAGAGGGAACTATGGCCCAAGCCCTCTCATTCTGAGTGGAGGCCTGTGCCCAGCAGTGGAACGTATATAGGCTGGGACGAAACTGAAGTCGGTGCCTCAGTACGAGACAGCAGGAGTGATTGAAGTCTAATATATAAAGTATGGGTATGTATATGGGTACTACAAGGTATGTAGGTGAAGAAGACGACTATAGGTCCACTCCTGTTGGCTCGTGCTGAGGCACCGACTTCAGTTTCGTCCCAGCCTATATACGTCCCACTGCTGGGCACAGGCCTCCACTCAGAATGAGAGGGCTTGGGCCATAGTTCCCTCTTCAGACTGATAGAAAATTATTTTGATGTTTTTTTGTAGTCGGTTCAATTTTTTGTTATAAAATTTTATACCTTACGCTGCTATTTACTCATAAACTACTAATAATTCTCAAGCAAACTTAGCCGTTATAGTTTTACTAAGAAGTTTGATATACTGACTACCATCCTGAATTTTTTCAAATTTTTCCACAGACTGGTTTAGATTTAAGAGGGGGGAGGGGGACACTAAATTTTAATGAAAATTTGCACTTTAAAGTTGAATATTTCGCAAAAAAATTACTAAATCGAAAAATCGTTTTAGCAAACCCCTAATGGTTTTAAAATAGGTACCTATCCAACGATACCCCACACCATAGGGTTGGATGAGGAAAAAAAAATCACCGCCACTTTACGTCTATAAGTACGGGGGTACACTAAAAAAAATTTGTTTTTGAATTTTTAATAAAATCTGTTGTTGTACCTATGTTTGACAAATAAATCCCACCAAAAACATTACATGTAAAAAAAAAAATTATAACAAAAAATAGAACCGACTACAAAAAACCATGAAAATAATTTTCTACCAGTCTGAAGTCGGTGCCTCAGCACGAGCCAGCAGGAGTGGACCTATAATCGTCTACTCATCTACAACTATACGAGTAAATGGCTTCAATCACTCCTGCTGGCTCGTGCTGAGGCACCGACTTCAGACTGGTAGAAAATTATTTTAATGGTTTTTTGTAGTCGGTTCTATTTTTTGTTATAAATTTTTTTTTCACGCTTTTTAGTGTAAAACATCTAAGATACAATAGTTTAATGTCAACTGCTCGTCACCTTTTACGAAAAATTGCTTTTTCCGATGCAGAGATGTTCATTATTGAGGAGTCCGGGTGCTTCACCACCCATTCCTTGTCACCATATGCGTTCCGAGGAGCATAAATTGCTTAGCATTTGTGTTAAAACAATTGAAATTCAACCCATGAAAACTAGTTATTGAGTAGTAACTCCGATGGTCAACTGTGGTCTTCATCATCAGTTCCACTTTACCAAATGATGATTTTCAAGAGCAAATGCACGATTTACTACTAAATATATCAAAATTATCATAGGTGTCCCTACAACATTTGAAGAGTTCCCTCAATTTCCTTAGGATCCAATCATCAGATCCTGATTTGGTGCTTATGGGACCTAATTGAAAGCATTCCTAGACGAACACAAAAAAAAAATTTCAAATCGGTTCATAAATGACGGAGTTCTGAGGTAACAAACATAAAAAAAAATAAAAAAAAAATAAAATAAAAAAAAAAACACAACCGAATTGATAACCTCCTCCTTTTTTTGAAGTCGGTTAAAAATGACTTCATTTTCCAATAGTTTCTAACATTAAAGTAGTTTTGAAAGTACAGAATCTCAAGTTTGTTATATGGACATAAAACTACTTCTTGCAAGAGGGGCTTCAGTAAACCATTCATCTGCCTTACCTGCTAATTCTTTCAATACAGCCATAACCTCTTTGGTAGCAATTTTAGCATCAAATCCCAAGAAAGCATCTTCCAATGCTTTGGCCAGGTCCCCATTTTTGTATGCTTCTGTGTTCTTGATGTAGTCTGGCAGGTTATTGGAGCAATACGTCGCCACCTCTGCTCCCCCGTGACCATCGTAAACCGCGAACAGTGATGTTTTCTCATCAAAATCTAATACAGTGTTGTGTGCATCCTATAAAAAATCCTCAGTAAGTTTAAAAGTACTAATTTAAACAACGAGGTTGGATTACTTACAACTTCAGTATTGAACGCAACTCAAAAAATACAGCTCAAAACAATCATTGACATCTATTGAATCTATTCATTGACTTTGTAAGGTTATAATTATTAGAAGGAACAATAGATGCTCTGAAACGTTTCTGTAAATTCACAAACAAAACGGTTGTGAAAACATGGTTATTTATTTGAGGAGAATGCAATAAATAAATGCAAGTGGATGCGCAGATACACAGTAACTCAAATCAATGAAACAATTACATATAAAATCGTACCTCTTGATTGACACGCCATCCTTGCATGGAGCTTGCCCCGCACTCAAGTTTACTGTTTGATTCATCGCTGGACACTTTTTCAGTAACCGGTTCTGATAAATATGCACCCATTTTGAAATGTCACATGAAATTGAATATAAAACATAAAATAGTGGAGGCGCGAAAATCTTCAGAGGAAATCGTGCAGGCGGCAAGCTCTCAAGCACAGATTACTAATAAGTAGCTAGCTACTCTCAAGCCGAGTCAATCAACCTACCAAACCAACCGCCAGAAAAATGTTGCTAGATAAATATTAAATATACCCACAAATAGTTTCAAATTAGAATATTACACTAAAATTAATAAAATTTAAAGTTTTACAGAAGTGTTTATGCTAAGTATATAAAATAAAAACACACAACACACACAGTTTTAAGTTTTTACAGTATAAAATAAATGACAGACTTTACGTTACGCAGAAAATGAAGTATCCATTTGGGGTAAATTAATTTTGAGTTTTTTGATAACTGTACTTGCATTCTGTTTTTAAATTAACATGGTAGTCACCATGTTGCAGAGCGAGAAGCAGGTAAAATACAACTCTTAATTTTATATGGAACTAGCTTTTACCCGCGGCTTCGCACGCGTAAACTAATCGGTCTGGTAGTGGCAATTGAAATATCCCGTGGGAGTATAGGGATAAAAAATAGCGTATGTGTTATTCCAGACGTGCAGCTACCTACATACCAAATTTCATGACTTTTAGCCCAGCGGTTATTATTTCAAAATTTTATTCCTATCCCGTGGGAATATCGGGGTAAAAAATAGCCTATGTGTTATTCCAGAGGTTCAGCTACCTACACAACAAATTTCATGGCTCTAAGCCCAGTGGTTGTTACTTCGAGATTTTATCCTTTGATATCCCGTGGGAATTTCGGGTCAAAAAGTCGCTTATGTAATATTTCAGACGTGCAGCTCCCTACATATCAAATTTCATGACTCTAAGCCCAGAGGTTATTATTTCGTAATTTTATCCCTATCCCGTGGGAATATCAGAATAAAAAGTAGCCTTCGTGTTATTCCAGAGGTCCAGATACCTACATACTAAATTTTATGGCTCTAAGCCCAGCGGTTGTTATTTCGAGATCTTATCCCTAGTTATCCCGTGGGAATATCGGGTCAAAAAGTCACCTATGTGTTATTCCATACGTCCAACTACCTATATACCAAATTTCATGACTCTAAGCCCAGAGGTTCTTATTTCGAAATTTTATCCCTATCCCGTGGGAATATCAGGATAAAAAGTAGCCTTCGTGTTATTCCAGAGGTCCAGCTACCTACATAAGAAATTTTATGGCTCTAAGCCCATCGGTTGTTATTTCGAGATCTTATCCCTAGTTATCCCGTGGGAATATTGGGTCAAAAAGTCACCTATGTGTTATTCCATACGTCCAACTACCTACATACTAAATTTCATGACTCTAAGCCCAGAGGTTCTTATTTCGAAATTTTATCCCTATCCCGTGGGAATACCAGGATAAAAAGTAGCTTTCCTGTTATTCCAGAGGTCCAGATACCTAAATACTAAATTTTATGGCTCTAAGCCCAGCGGTTGTTATTTCGAGATCTTATCCCTAGTTATCCCGTGGGAATAACGGGGCAAAAAGTCACCTATGTGTTATTCCATACGTCCAACTACCTATATACCAAATTTCATGACTCTAAGCCCAGAGGTTCTTATTTCGAAATTTTATCCCTATCCCGTGGGAATATCAGGATAAAAGTAGCTTTCGTGTTATTCCAGAGGTCCAGCTACCTACGTACTAAATTTTATGGCTCTAAGCCCATCGGTTGTTATTTCGAGATCTTATCCCTAGTTATCCCGTGGGAATATTGGGTCAAAAAGTCACCTATGTGTTATTCCATACGTCCAACTACCTACATACTAAATTTCATGACTCTAAGCCCAGAGGTTCTTATTTCGAAATTTTATCCCTATCCCGTGGGAATATCAGGATAAAAAGTAGCTTTCCTGTTATTCCAGAGGTCCAGATACCTACATACTAAATTTTATGGCTCTAAGCCCAGCGGTTGTTATTTCGAGATCTTATCCCTAGTTATCCCGTGGAAATATCGGGTCAAAAAGTCACCTATGTGTTATTCCATACGTCCAACTACCTACATACCAAATTTCATGACTCTAAGCCCAGAGGTTCTTATTTCGAAATTTTATCCCTATCCCGTGGGAATATCGGGATAAAAAGTAGCCTATGTTCTTTCCCAAGGTCTATTCTATCTCTGTACCAAATTTCATCCAAATCGGTTCAGCGGTTTTGGCGTGAAAGCGTAACAGACAGACAGACAGACAGACAGACAGAGTTACTTTCGCATTTATAATATTAGTATGGATAAAAAAATCAAATCGGTTCATAACTGGCGGAGTTTATCTTCGTTTGATAATAATATGACGTACTTATGTTGACGACAATACATGTTTGTTTCAAATTCAGCGCAATGCTAGAATTCCCTATACACTACCAATATTCACAGGTATTATTTTAGGCTTGGTTGTCTTGTACCAGTAAGTTTTTATATCAGGAGATAAGTACTTCAAATTCCGTTTTTATTTTCCAGAGCGGTAAAACTGTACCGGACCGCCTACAACCTCTCTTCAGTGCTCGCCTTCTACACTTGCAACGAGTTCAAATTCGACGACGTCAATCTCCAAAGCCTGCAAGACAACCTTTCGGATGTCGACAGAAAAATCTACAATTTCGATGTCACTAAGATGTCCTGGACTGAAATGCTAGTGATATGGGCGATCGGTCTAAGGAAATATATAGTCAAAGATGGGCTAAAAGATACGGAGTATGCTGTCAGAAAACAATCTGCGTTTAGAATTCTGAACTACATACTTCTCGCGCTGTATGTGTACGCGTGGTACAAATTGTGTACGTACGCGGTTTGGTTCGTAAGTTTGTTGTGCTAGTTAATAAATATCTGAATTTATGCTTTTGTTTTATTATTTTATGGTATAATTATTGAAAAAGGTGCACAGACTTGTTGTTAACTCGTTTGTCTTCAACTTAAAACATACAGGGTGGAAAGTTGAGATGGGGCAGCTACCAGATCCCTTGCTGCTATTCGAAAATGCTCTTTGTAGACCTTTACTAACTTTTTGAAATATTCAACCTTCATAGATTTTCGATAAAATGTACAGTCAGCGAGAAAATTGACAGATTTGACTTTTTTAAATGCCAATCGGTCCTATTTGTATCAAGGATTTGCTGCGAATCACTAAAAAGTGAGAAATAAAAACTTTTTTGAACAAAACAGTAAAAAAAATAACAAATAATGAAACCGACTACAAAGCCCTTGAAAATATTTTTCTCGGCACCTACTAAGCCGAAGCTCGAAGTCGGTGACTCAGCAAGACCTAGCAGGAGTGATTGAAACCCATTGTAGGTATGTAGGTGAAATAGACGCCTATTGTTCCAATCCTGCTGGGTCGTGCTGAGTCACCGACTTCGAGCTAGTAGGTACCTAGAAAAATATTTTCAAGGGCTTTGTAGTTGGTTCCATTTTTTGTTATTTTTTTATTTTCTCGGAGTCGGTTTTACTTTTTTGTTATAGTTGTTTTATAATTTAATAACAGTTGTTCTCATCCGCAATACGTTTAATGTTGATGAGGACTTAACCACGCGTGCGACATTTGACACATCTTGCATAACTTGGCGGCTTAATAAACGTGAATTCATGTCTCATTATGTAACGAATGAAAGTCCGTGTTACCAAAACTAAACTGGCCATACTACGAAGCCTTTCGGAACGTTCTGTCCGTTTCCCAAAACACCCGTTCCCAAAACATCCGTTCCCGTCACCACCTTTTCCCAAGTAATCCGTTTCCCGAAATAAATGTTTCCCAAAATGTTCGTCTCTCAAAACATACGTTTGGCTTGATATCCGTTTCCCAAAAATACTTAATGCCAAAACATCCGTTCCCGTCACTACCTTTTCCTAAATAATTCGTTCCCTAAAAAATACGTTTGGCAAGATATCCGTTTCCCAAAACACCCGTTTCTAATATGGCAATCCAGTAGAATTGGTCTCACAAAACTAATGTTCGATTTATTATTATTACTAGCTTTTGCCCGCGGCTCCGCCCGCGCGGTATTCGTTTATCGCGCGCTGTTCCCTCGGAAACTGTGCATTTTTCCGGGATAAAAAGTAGCCTATGTCACTCTCGGGCCCATAAACTATCTCTATGCCAAAAATCATGTCGATCCGTCGCTCCGTTACGGCGTGAAAGAGGGACAAACATACAAACATACAAACGCACAAACACACAAACATACAAACACACTTTCGCATTTATAATATTAGTATGGATTGTTTAAGACTAGTAAATTTCGGAATCTAAATTGAATTAAATTAAATTATTAAATTAAATTTAAATTAAACTATAATAAACGGGTCTTTTGACATACTGATGCAATGAGAAACGGGTCTTTTGGGAATACGGGTGTCATGAGCGACGGATATTTTGGCATACGGTCGATTAAGGAAACTGTTATTTTGGAACGGGTGTTTTGGGAAACGGACAGAACGTTCCGAAAGGCTACGAAGTGCAAACAAAACAAAGTTCGTCTCTTGCCGTCCCGATGAAGCTTATATTATTTAATACGAGAGTGAGAGGGACGGTGCGATACGATCTTTGATTTTCGAATTTCCATGTAGCCCCCCTCCTGTGTTTAGCTTATATTTAGTTTCACCTGTCCCGCTATCTGTGTTCTGTCTGTCTGTAATCTTACAAAAAAATTCTAAAAGACTCCAAATAAATAACCAATCATAATTTGATTGCTTAGTAGCGACATCTCCTGTCTGGGTGAGCGGATAGTTCCAAAAGAATGTAACGTCTCGATGAGAGCGAAACATAGTAATAGTCATACTTGTTAGGGCCATTTTTTGGCCGGATGCTGCACTTCATGATGAAAGCAAGCCGCTTTGCACAGTGATAGTACAGACTAAACTGAGTGATTTGACCCGCAGCAGCGGAAGTTTCACCCCTTAGGAACAGAGATGGCGCCACTTCTTTAAAAAATGTTTCATAAAATTCTACAAGCTAAAGTAATAGACCGATTTCAATGTTTGATATCTCAAATGAAAGCTTATTATATACGTTACTAATAAAAAAATACTGAAAAAATATATACTGTAAACTTCTGGCAAAACACGGCATCTTAAGTTTTTTTTTCTTACTTGATTTGTAGTTTTTACTTGATTTCTTAAAAAAATTGTATGCAACATGAATGGTTTAATGCATATACATATTACAGAGTACATAACAAGTATAATAAAAAAAACCCGACACCAATACCTTTCATATTCCACGAAATATGAAAGTTTAAATGTGAGCACAAATTTCTTTAAAATATATTTCAAAAAATTCTACAAGCTAAACTAACAAACCGATTTCAATGTTTAATATCCCAAATTAAAGCTCATAACATTTATTACTTACAAAAAAATACTGAAAAAATCTTTACTGAAAACTTTTGGCAAAAAACGCCATCTCAAGTTTTTTTTTCTTATCAGATTGGTAGTTTTTACTTGATTGCTTAAAATATTGTACCTTTTATGCAATATGAATGGTTTAATACATACGTTTATATATTTCTGAGTAAATAACAAGTATTATAAAAAAAAACCCGACACCGATAACTTTCATACTTTACGAAATATCTAAGATTAATTGTGCACGCTTTTCTTACAAATAAATTTCAACGGAATCTTCAAGTGAAACGAGTGCTCTGATTTTAATGAAAGTATAATATTAAATGAAAAGAAGACAGAAATTACCTATTTTATTAAAAAAAAAAAAAGTTTTTTCCTGGTGTTACGAAAAAATATAATTTCTTTAAAATGTGTAATTGTTTTTATTCAAAAGTGACTATATTTGAAGACAAAAAATAAAAACTATATCGTTTCCGGCATAGTTGGTTCTGAAATATATTATATGCTGCTTAGTAGTTGGCGAATTTATTTAAAAATTAGCTTTTTATCTGATAGGACCTCAACTTATAGATATGTCACATACATCAATGTTTATCAAATATTTTAATTATGACTTATAAGTCCTCTTCGAGTTCATCGGCACAAGTAGAACTGAAAAGGAAAAGTCCTTTTGAAGTACTTGTGCTATTACAATACTACAAAATCACTGATCTTTTAGACTTGTAAAATTTTGTGCCTACCTCTGGAAATCAGTGGTCAGCATACAAAATAAGCCTGCAACGATTATTATATTATAATAATAATAATAATAATAATAAAGTTTTATTTGCAGGTGTGACACCCATATTTTACAAGCACAAAAATGACTTAAAATAAGCTAAAACTAAAATACAAATGTAAAAATAAAAACACTAGTCAAGTGTCAATTTTAAAAATGGTACCATTACCTTAGAAGTAGATGGTGTCATCAAATCGCTCTATTTTCGATTCTCGTTCTGGTGCACAGATAGCCAATACTTAAAAGTGGGATTACCCATGTCGCGGTACACGGCCGCCAATATAGCGTTACGAGAGCAACGCAGTCTCTCCCAGAAGGAGGCGATACGCTCCCTCACTACGGCGAAGAAGTCCGGGACTCCGGCTTCAGCGAACATGGTCGAGGCACTGCAGAACCTCGGTAGCCTCATCAGCGTTCGGAATACGTCATTATACTGCACTCTGATGGCGCTATATGCTTTTCTGCTGTGCCTCACCCAGAGTTGGCAAGTGTAGAAGGAGATACAGTAGGCATTAAATAATGTCAACTTCACCTGCCTCCCACACCTGGCAAATCTGCGAGCGACCATGTTCCCCCGGACTGCAAGAGCCCTTCTCTCCCGCTCCATATCCATGTCGTCCCTCATGTTTTCGGTAAGAATATGACCTAGGTATCTGAAATGCTGCACAACACGAACCGTCAAACCATTCAGCTTTACTTCAGGTACATTATCCGGACCTCTCCCTGCTCTAAAAACCAATATCTCCGTTTTGGCTACATTGTATATCAGTCGATGAGAATTAACATAATTCTCGCAGACTGATAACAGCCTTCTTAGGCCCTTGATGGAGGGACTGAGCAGCACCATATCATCAGCATAGCTGAGACTGTTCACACAGACCTCACCCACGTGACACCCCGTCCTGGTGCTTCTCAGTCTCCCCATCAATTCGTTAACATACAGGTTGAAGAGGTCCGGAGATGTGAGCCCTCCTTGGCGTACCCCGCATTCTAATTTGAAATCATTAGATGTCGCGTCGCCCCATCTTACACAGTTGGTTTGGTTTCCGTACCAGTACTCAAATATTTGTACAAGCTCCCCGTGTATACCCGAGCCACGCATTTTATTCCAGAGAATTTTATAATTCACTAGATCAAAAGCGCGGCTCAGATCGAGAAAACATGCGTAAACTGATGTGTCTCGACTCAGATAGTGGTTCACGACATGTTTCAAACTAAAAATGGCTGAGTCAGTCGAGAGACCTGGACGGAAACCAAACTGCGCATCGTCAATTTGAATTGATTTTACCAGCTCCGGCTGCAACAACCGTTCAAACACCTTTCCTACTATCGTACCCAATGAGATCGGCCGATAATTGGCCGAAGACGACAGGTCACCAGTCCTATTCTTAACAATCGGGACAACTACAGTACGCATCATATCCGGCGGGAGATATGAGTACCGCATACACAGGTTAAACAGAGTACTAAGCTTTTTGTATAAGACCCCACCTGCATAGAGCACGTGCTCAAGACTGAGATTGTCGTGGCCCGGTGATTTACCACGCTTCATATTGCTCACGGCTTTCGCCACATCTTCAGAAGAGAAGCGTATGGATCGCGATGCTTCATCCTCACTATCATTTTTACATCTACGCGGTAGTTCCCCAAGCACGCACTCAGGTACAGGCTGAGGGTCTATTTTAAACTTATCTCGAAAAATATTGGCTATCTGTGCTGGTTGTTGCAAGCCGTCCACACTCACTGGCAGTTTTGACTTGAAATTAAACTTTTTTACGTGATTCCAAAATTTTACAAAATTTTTGTCATTCCGGGAGGCCGCTAAAATATCTAATCTAATTTTTTCTTCATTTCTTTGACACCAAGACAGTTTATTTTTAAAAATTCTTCGACTTGCACACATGCTTTCATAGACAGGGCCTGTGGACGGCCTGCCAGCAAGAAGCCAGTAATTAAAGTTCTTTCTATAGAATACATGGCTTTCTCTTACATGAACATTCCATCCCGGTATATTTCGTGACCTCTTATTTCCAGAACGAGAATTTTTAGTCTTTTTGGCACCTGCAGCTAGTACTGAGATAATCTCAGAGTACAAATTATCAATTAAAGAGCGATGTAAATCAATCATATTACAATTACAATTTATTTCTATATCACATTCACAATTATCACACTTAAAATTATCATTTATACAATTTAAATATTCACAGCAATATTTATAATATTCGTCAATTTGTTTAGAGTCTCTAACCCCCCATCGCACGCCGTCCTGTATAGGGCCCCTGTCTGAAGTCGTCACTTTTTTAAGTGCATTGTCCAAGTCACACACGACGCGAAGAGGTAAATGGTCTGACCATGAAACATCACACGTCATGATATCAATCGCTACGATTGAGTCCCACGCAGCTTTCGTTGTAACGCAGTGGTCGAGCCACCTGCATGCGTTATTCGCATCGCTGACGAATGTAAAGGCACCAGAATTCACGCCAAGCTTTTCGACATCCGCGCACACCCATTTTTCTTCCTTACAAAAGCTAGAAAGTTCACGTCCAAAGCTCGAGACTGGGTGTGCGTTAAAATCACCAAGGATAAAGGCAGCCTGGGCATCGCTTTCCTCAATTATTGCACTCGCCATACCCAAGCATCCAATAAATTCAGCAAGATTATCCGGGTGGTCAGTCGGCATATATATGTTTAAAACAAGCACGGAGCTTGACGTTAGCCCTATTCGTATGGCACTCATTCTATGACTAGCACACTCGATCACCGAGACGTCAGGAAAACTCTTCTTTCTCCACAATATCGCGAGTCCACCGTATGGTCTGCCCCTCAACACCCCCGCTGATGTATCAACGGATGACTTGGCAGTACACGCGAAATCTTCGTCTATGGTATGCACGAAATCCAAGTCGTGAGGAAGCAGCCAGGTCTCCTGCAAAGCGATGATGTCGGCTCGTCTACACAGATCCCGCACGAACGATACCGATCTTTTAATTGATTTACAGTTGTAGGACAGCAGAGCCGTCTCGGCAGAATTATTATTTTTATTTATAAATGGTGTACTATCCATAAATATATTTATTTGTTTTCGTTTACCACTCTTTGTGATCTTATAGAACGTTCACGAAACACTCTATATTTCACGCCTTCAGGCCAAAAATCATTGCTTAAAAATGTATTTAATTTAACCTTCGGAATAATAACTTTATATGAGCTGAAGTCCGTTTCATTCTTTTGATTGAGCAACTGTATGTCAATGCATTCCTCTCCTTGTTCTTGAACGTACTCCTTAAGCTGTTGTACATTGGTTGTCTTAGCTTGTCTCGATACATATATAGCTACAGGTAATTGTGCTATTGTTATTTTGCTCGAGCTCGGTGCAGAGCCACGTAAATTGTTTATCTTTCTGCGCTTTTTGTTTTGCACCAAGATAAAATCATCCTGCTGAGACAACTCGACATCGTCCGACTTTTGAAAAGAGTAAGCATTCGCTCGGCACCCGTTCATAATCATATCTCGATAGCTTGGTGTATGAGTCATCGAGTTAGCGGAGCCAGTCTGCCTGCGGGCGCTCGAGCGCGCATGCGTACGAGCTTGAGAGCGCGGGCGCTCGGTCACGTGAGCCCGCTTTGACGTCCGACGTTCGCCTCCGTTTAGCGGTGAGCTCGCACGGTGGCACTTCGGGGTGTTATTGTCACTCATGTAGGGTACTTCGGTGCGGTGTTTACCTGTTTCTGATGTAGTATTAAATGGATTCGTGCTTTGCTTACTCTCGGTATTTACTTTAGCATTTCGAAGAATGTGCTTGATCTCTTCCATTTCTATTTTAATGGCCTCGATATCCGTAGCACAACTGTGTTTTTCCGTGGTTTTGTCTGATTTTAATTGAGCTAATTCGCTTTTTAATAATGTAATTTCTTTTAAGAATGCCGTCACATCGACATGGTCGAATGTGACCGGCGGTAATTTTGATATCGTTTTGGCCACAAAAGTAGGCAAGCTGGTTGGCTCAAACTCCTTTATATGTTTTATATGTTTTTATATTATGGCCGATGTGGTCAAAAGGTTCTCGAATGAAGTCCGCGGACCGGGACACGAGCTGTCGGTAGGCCTCCAACAAGATGGAGTGACGACCTGGTTAAGATCGTGGGATCGCGGTGGATGCGAAAAGCACAAGACCGTTCTGAGTGGAGAGCCTTGGACGTCTTTCGGCTGACATGATGATGATGAATATTATAATTAACTTGCTTTTGATTTGTACGGCCACCTTTGCAGGATTTACACTGGGTTGTGCATGGTAAGCTGACCCGACGACACCCACAACGCATGGTATCGCAGCCAGATTTGCAGCCACAATGATCCAAGAGGCTTAATTGCGACCAAATCGCTGTAACTGCCGATCGTTCTGGAGTCCAACTCTCTTTTGCCTTAGTCCATCCCCAAGAAGATAGATATGGTAAGGAAACTTCTGATTTCAGAGCGTTTACCCAATTATGGCCTGCTTGATAAGTTGCACGCAGTGCATGTTATAGAGAGCAGCTGATGTATGAGCTTGTTTTTTGAAGATATGATGCTCAAACGGAACACATGTATTGAAATGAAGTTCGTAAATACTTCTTTGCTTCAAAAAATAAGCTCGTGACAAGCCTGCCACCTACCATAGCTGCTCTCCATAAACATGTACTGCGTGCAGCTTACCAAGCGGGCCACATATGGGGAAACGCTCCGAAACCAGAAGTTTTCGTACCATGTCCATCTTGTTGGGGATGGACTAAGGCAAAAGAGAGTTGGACTCCAGAATGGTCGACAGTTACAGCGATTTGGTCGCCATTAAGCCTCTTGGACTATTGTGGCTGCAAATCTGGCTGCGATACCTTGCGTTATGGGTATCGTTGGGTCAGTTTACCATGCACTGCCCAGTGTAAATCCTGCAAGGTGGCTGTACAAACCAAAAGCAAGTTAATATAATATTCGTTGCAGGGTTATTTCGTATGCTGACCACTGGTATCCACAGGTAGACACAAAATTTTACATGTCTAAAAGATCTGTGATTTTGTAGTAATGGAATAGCACAAGTACTTCAAAACGGCTTTTCCTTTTCAGTTCTACTTGTGCCGATAAACCCGAAGAGGACTTATATATAAGTTATAATTAAAATATTTGATAAACATTGATGTATGTATGTGACATATCTATAAGTTGAGGTCCTATCAGATAAAAAGCTAATTTTCAAATAAATTTGCCAACTACTAAGCAGCATATAATATATTTCAGAACCAACTATGCCGGAAACGATATAGTTTTTATTTTTTGTCTTCAAATATAGTCGCTTTTGAATAAAAACCATTACACATTTTAAAGAAATTATATTTTTTCGTAACACCAGGGGAAAACTTTTTATTAATTTTTTTTTAATAAAATAGGTAATTTCTTTCTTCTTTTCATTTAATATTATACTTACATTAAAATCAGAACACTCGTTTCACTTGAAGATTTCGTTGAAATTTATTTGTAAGAAAAGCGTGCACAATTAATCTTAGATATTTCGTAAAGTATGAAAGTTATCGGTGTCGGTTTTTTTTTAAATACTTGTTATTTACTTAAAAATATATATACGTATGTATTAAACCATTCATATTGCATAAAAGGTACAATATTTTAAGCAATCAAGTAAAAACTACCAATCTGATAAGAAAAAAAAACTTGAGATGGCGTTTTTTGCCAAAAGTTTTCAGTAAAGATTTTTTCAGTATTTTTTTGTAAGTAATGAATGTTATGAGCTTTTATTTGGGATATTAAACATTGAAATCGGTTTGTTAGTTAAGCTTGTAGAATTTTTTGAAATATATTTTAAAGAAATTTGTGCTCACATTTAAACTTTCATATTTCGTGGAATATGAAAGGTATTGGTGTCGGGTTTTTTTTATTATACTTGTTATGTACTCTGTAATATGTATATGCATTAAACCATTCATGTTGCATACAATTTTTTTAAGAAATCAAGTAAAAACTACAAATCAAGTAAGAAAAAAAAACTTAAGATGCCGTGTTTTGCCAGAAGTTTACAGTATATATTTTTTCAGTATTTTTTTATTAGTAACGTATATAATAAGCTTTCATTTGAGATATCAAACATTGAAATCGGTCTATTACTTTAGCTTGTAGAATTTTTTGAAACATTTTTTAAAGAAGTGGCGCCATCTCTGTTCCTAAGGGGTGAAACTTCCGCTGCTGCGGGTCAAATCACTCAGTTTAGTCTGTACTATCACTGTGCAAAGCGGCTTGCTTTCATCATGAAGTGCAGCATTTTGTCTCTAACAAGTATGACTATAAGATGTAGCTAGTGCTGCTGCTTAAGTAGCATAGTAGAAATAAGCAACATGAGATATTATGTGTGCATAGGAGAAATTCGTGCCTGTACTCCTGTCCAGTGGTGGTGTAGAGGTATGGCACGCGGCACGGAATGCTGAGGACCTGGGTTCGATTCCGAGTGTTGGTCTCTCTTTCTGGTTTTTCTGTGCATCCATGTCTCAGTTTGTATTTTCGACAAATCTTACAAGTTAAATTCGACCAACTTTCAGTAGTTGGATTGACTTGGAATTTGGTATACTTATGTAAATTGCGTGACAATATAGGTCTCCACAGGACGGGACTCTTCAACGGTTAACGGTTCGAGGGTTTTAGGGCCCCGAGATACAGGCTCCTGACTAGTTCGGGGTCCGCCGGATATTTCACTGTCTGAACTTTCAGTAATGTGTTATAAACAAATTTATTCTTATTCTTATTCTTAATGACATCAACTTGAAATTTGGTAGGCAAATGAGTTTGGCTGACAATACAAGTGCAGTCAACAAAAACCGGCCAAGAGCGTGTCGGACACGGCCAAGATAGGGTTCCAGCCATTACGAAAAAATCTGGTAATATTTTTTTAAAGCTTTTATTTATTTTCACATGTCCCGTTGTCTGTCTGTTGTCAAATCTTGTAAGTTAAATTTAACTAACTAACTTCCAGTAGGTAGATAGACTCGAAATTTGGAATACTTATGTAAATCGCGTGACAATACAAATAATCTGGCAGTAACATCCTGGTAGTCCAGCCAGGATTGTTTCCGCAGAACGGAACTCTTCAACAGTTAATAGCATCGAATTGAAATTTGGCATGCGAATATAGTTTTCTCAAACATGCTATGTAATGTTTATGTTGTGTTCCATAAAACAGGCTTCAAAATATAGGCCTGCAAGACAACAGTCTTTTGTTTCAATGCAAAACGTCAAATATCCACAATAAAGGGCATTATACATACACGACTTGAAATAAATGATCTGAATTTCTATGGCTCATTTATTAGTTACTGAATAAATTCACAGGACTGAATATTCTAATCCCACCAAAAACATTCTGTAAAAAACTAGCCAAGTCTCGATGCTTCTTGTTTATCTCTAAAAAGTAATGAAATCTGGACAAAGTCGTGCCAAGTCTAAGATTCCTTACTGCGATTTCTTTATTATTATAGTTAATGTTGTGTGACTTGGCCGTTGACTTTTACCCACTCACGTATAAAGAATGTTGAGTCTTAAGTCTTATCCAGTAAATGTTGAGACTCAATACGCGGACAATGTAAAGAAATCGCAGTAACTAGACTGAACATTCTTTATACGTTAGTGGGTACAAGTCAACGGCCAAGTCTCACAAAATTAACTATAATAATAAAGAAATTGCAGTAAGGAACCTTAGACTTGGCACGACTTTTGATTTCATTACTTTTTAACCGACTTCAAAAAAAGGAGGAGGTTATCTATTCGGTTGTATGTTTTTTTTTTTTTTAATGTTTGTTACGTCAGAACTCCGTCATTTATGAACCGATTTGATTTTTTTTTTGCGTTCGTCTAGGAATGCTTTCAAATAGGTCCCATAAGCACCAAATCAGTATTTGATGATTGGATTCTAAGGAAATCGAGGGAACTCTTCAAATGTTGTAGGGACACCTATGGTAATTTGGATATATTTAGTGGTAACTCGAGCATTTGCTTTTGAAAATCATAATTTGGTGAAGTGAAACTGATGATGAAGACCACATTTGACCAACAGAGCTACTATTCAATAACAGGTAGGTACTTCACGGGTTGAATTTCAATTACTTTAACACAGTTGCTAAGCAATTTATGCTCGTCGTAATGCATTATGGTAAAATGGAACGGGTGCTGAAGCACCAGGACTCCTCAATAATGAACGCCTCTGCATCAGTAAAAGCAATCTTTAGTAAAAGGTGTTGGGCAGTTGACATTTAACTATTGTATTAACACTAAAAAGCGTGAAAAAAAAATTTATAACAAAAAATTGAACCGACTACAAAAAAACCATGAAAATATTTTTTTAACAGTCTGAAGTCGGTGCCTCAGCACAAGACAGCAGGAGTGTTCGAAGTCTAATATGAAAGTAGGGATGTAGGTGAAGTAGACGACTGTAGGTCCACTTCTGTTCGCTCGTGCTGAGGCACCGACTTCAGACTAGTAAAAAAATATTTTCATGGTTTTTTTGTAGTCGGTTAAGTTTTTTGTTATATATATATATACTTTTATATAAATTAATTCCTCATAGGTTAACAACGTAAAACGTTGATCCATTTTGTAGTAGCTTACCTAAATTAGCGTGGCTTGGAAATGAGTTAATAATAAGTGAATTTAATTATTTAAATGTTTTGAATAAAACGCAATCATTACTACTCAAAAATCAGTGCCAGTCGGTGGTAGACTACCTAAGTGTTAAAGGTCTGAAGTATAGTCAGTGATAAACGCTAAAGTTGAGTGAAAATAAGGTAATTGTTTCTATATTTATGTATAAGTAGTAAACCATAAAATCATAAATATTATTTATGAGTACTTATTTTCCCCTATTTTTAACCGACTTCAAAATAAAAAAAACCGGCCAAGAGCATGTCGGACACGCCCAAAATAGGGTTCCGTAGCCATTACAAAAAATTAAGCAATATTTTTCTAAGGATTTCGTATTTTATACGGAATCTTCCAAGTTTAGTTATATTTTATACCTTACGCTGCTATTTACTCATAAACTACTAATAATTTTCAAGCAAACTTAACCGTTATAGTTTTTCTTGGAAGTTTGATATATTGACTACCATCCTGAATTTTTTCAAATTTCTCCACCCACCGGTTTAGATTTTAGAGGGGGAGGGAACACTCGATTTTAATGAAAATTTGCACTTTAAAGTTGAATATTTCGCAAACATATTACTAAATCTAAAAATCGTTCTAGCAAACCCGTAATGGTTTTAAAATACCTATCCAACGACATCCCACACTAAAGGGTTGGATGAGAAAAAAAAAATCACCGCCACTTTACGTCTATGGGAGGTACCTTCAATCCAGTAAAATCGTACAAATTTTTCGTAGCTAATATTAATATTAAACATTGTTATTAACAATATGGCGCTGACGCTATTTGTTAAAAACAAGGTCCTGAAAAAGCAAAAAAAAAGGTTGGTTCAGAACTTTTTGCTTTATATAAGAGTAATTAATTTCCCATTTTGCTTTTGCTCCTGTAAGAGCCAAGAATCATTCTGATACAGGATTTCAGTCTTAGATGACACAATAATGACATTCTTAAGCCTACTAGTCCTATATAAGTTCTATTAACACATTTCTGTAGAGAAGTGTTAGACTTGGATAAGACTTTATTGAAACTAATGTATTTAGCGGAGAGTTAAAGTGTCATATCTTGCTTCTGTAGGACTGTACTTGAATAAACCATGTATTGTAATCTCCAATGCGCTTTCGAGATATGTTTTTCCAGATTATTACTCCTAGCATTATTTTTTGGTTACCTATGCGTTTATAAGACGACAAACATTATCCATAGCTTTCCTGTGACTTATGTATGTATGTAAACTCTTTATTGTACAAAATAAGTAAAATACAGTATAAAATACTTATTTAAGACATATAAAAAAAATTTAACTGTTTATTTCTTTCAAATTTACAGATTTTTTTTATTAATTATTATTAGTACAATCTTTTTATTTTAAGATTATATTACTAGTTAATAGATACTTGACAATTTATACTGTTTTAATTACAGTTTCATTCTATACATTAAATATTTATAAGTAATTAATCATTATTTGTTATTAGGTACTTTTTACAATGTTCTTAGCTTGGGTTGGCTTGTCAGATATACATTTTATGGTATCATGAGGGAAGCTGTTAAGGATTTTTGACAGGTAGTTTGACCACACTCTTTTGCCATATTGATTTCTACTCTTAGGTGTTTTAAAATAGGGTTGATTGGATAGGTGCCGGAGGTTGGCTGGTCTTGTATATTTATCAAGTTTCTCAATTCGGTTCATATATTCTAATATCACAGCCGATTTTACCTTATCAAATACACTCAAAACTCGACAATACTGGAGCAGTTTATTATAGTTATTTCTATGTGAGTATTTGACTTTGAGTGGGACTATTGTTTTCAATATTCTCAGTTGTAAATTGTATATTCGCTGTAGATATGTTTTGTAAGTTCTACCATAGCTAGAGATACCGTAGTTTATTATCGAGTCGTAGTCGGCCAGTGCCAGATATAGTAACCTAAGAGTATTGTATGGCATTTTATTTTTCAATATACTAAGATTACTGAGTATGATCCTTAGTTTGTTACATATGTGAGTGACATGTGGTTCCCAATTAAATTTACTATCTATTTTTAGTCCAAGCATATAGCATATAGTATTACAGTATGCAATTCTCAAGAGCAATTTACTAGTTGGGTTCCGTATAAAATACGAAATCCTTAGAAAAATATTACTTAATTTTTTCGTAATGGGTACGGAACCCTATTTTGGGCGTGTCCGACACGCTCTTGGCCGGTTGTTTACTTTTGCAGTCCGTTCGTATTTTATACGGAATCTTCCAAGTTTAGGTATATTTTATACCTTACGCTGCTATTTACTCATAAACTACTAATAATTCTCAAGCAAACTTAGCCGTTCTATAGTTTCCTAAGAAGTTTGATTATACTGACTACCATCCTGAATTTTTTCAAAATTTTCCACAAACCGGTTTACGTTTAAGAGGGGGGGGGGGGGACGCTCGATTTTAATGAAAATTTGCACTTTAAAGTTGAATATTTCGCAAAAAAATTACTAAATCGAAAAATCGTTTTAGAAAACCCCTAATGGTTTTAAAATAGGTACCTATCCAACGATACCCCACACCATAGGGTTGGATGAGAAAAAAAAATCACCGCCACTTTACGTCTATGGGGGGTACACTAAAAAAAATTGTTTTTGAATATTTAATAAGATCTGTTGTTGTACCTATATTTGACAAATAAATCCCACCAAAAACATTACATGTAAAAAGCTTCAAGTCTCGCAATGCAACGCAGTTCTTATATTGCTAAAAAGGTTTGAGATGCAATGTTATACCAAGTCGGTTATTTTTTTCAGTACCGAAGGGTGTCCATAGAACTCTATTTTTACCGACTTGCTTATTTTAAAACCGTGGAAAAACAGTACAGTTTATAGTTTTGAAATAAAGAGTAAACCAAATTATTTTTAAACACATAAATGACTTGGCCATACAGACTTGGACAGACATGGCGAAACTATAAGGGTTCCATTTTTGCCATTTTGGCTCCGGAACCCTAAAAAGTAAAACCGACTCCAAAAAAAGCTTTGGGGAGGCCTATGTCCAGCAGTGGACGTCATTCGGCTGACATGATGATGGTGATGAATAAAATATATAGTTTTTTAGGGTTCCGTACCCAAAGGGTGTCAACGGGACCCTATTACTGAGACTCCGCTGTCTGTCTGTCTGTCTGTCTGTCTGTCTGTCTGTCTGTCTGTCCGTCCGTCCGTCTGTCACAGGGCTCTATCTCTTAAGCCGTAAAAGTTAGACACTTGAAATTTTCACAGATTATGTATTACTGTGGCCGCTATAATAACAAATACTAAAAATAAAATAAAGTTACAAATTAAAGGGGGTCGTCATACAAGAAACGTGTTTTTTTTTTAGCGTTTTTTGGTTGCTAGGCGTTATTATCCGTTGCTAAGGCGGCCGAGTAAGTATGCCGTTTGAATATTTACCTTTAGGTTTTCGATTTTAATGATGTTTTATAAAAGTTTCGATTATATAATTAGTGAATGTCTGGTTTATTCGTTTTTGTGCAAAATTAATGAAGCAATTTATAAACCACAAACCTCAATGAAGCCAAGTTTGATAAAGTGTTCGTCAAATCCACACTGTACTAACACTGTTTACCTATTGTTTTTTTACACTAAAAAAAATCATACTAAGTATTTAACACTATTTACAAGGTTTATAATACGTTTTAAAATTTATTCATCTAGTCGAGCTTCTTATTATTTAATTACACAACATACGAAGTCGCCGAATTTCCCGCGAATATTTTTTTTTTATTTTTTTTTTCTAGCCGCGCGCTGCCTTGCGGGGGCAAAGATTTCAGAAGCAAACAGCCAGAACCAAAGAGGTTGAATTCAAATGGTTTTTTATTCGAAATACTTGCACAAGTGCTTACATTTCGGCGATATTATTTAATTATAAATCATAAATCATTGATTTGCATAAAAACATGGTACTTATTTTGTGGTAAGAAAGAAAGAGAAGCTTTTCTTTAGCTTGCCCTGTTTGTTTATTTATTTATTTATCGTTTTTTTGGGTCAGATCTTGGAAGCTAAATTTCATCCACTTCTAATGGTCTGATTGACTTGAAATTTGGCATACTTATGTAAATTTGGAGACAATATAATAATCTGGTAGTGACATCTTGGTGGTCCTGCCAGGATCGCCTCTGCAGGAGGGAACTCCTCAATAGTTAATAGTACCGACTTGAAATTTGGTATAAATATGTAGTTTAGATGACAATGCAAGTACAGTCAACAAAAAGTACATTCGGCAAAAAAAGCTTGCATTAAAAATTAAATTTTAACAAAAACTTATTACAAGCATTATATTTATTTGCAGTGTGATGTAACTAGGTATGTTTGCTCGGGTGGAATCTTTCAACTCAAATTGAAGTGGATATCTTCAACCGATTGAGCTGAAATTTTACACGAATGTATAAATCTGATGCTAATGCAATATTATTATGACATAGAGTTGATCTGATGATAAAGCTACCGGGTGACCATAGGAACTCTTGTGATAAACGACACGACCGCATCGAGTTTGGGCTCGTTTGATTCGTTTTGATGAGTACGGTAACCAGGGACAAAAAGTACCGCCAGCAAAAAAACCTTGTATTAGATTTTTTTTAGAAAAAAATATTACTGAACTATTTGTTTTTAAAACATTGTACGGAGGTGCGGAACCCTTCATGCGCGAGTCGCTCGCACTCGCACTTGACCGATTTTTTTTATATAGATGTGTGCAGCAATGGACCCGGCTTTGGCAAAGGAGGTGTCGATGCTCGCGCGGCGGCACGAGGTGGACGCGGCGGCGGCGGCCGGCGACTCCCCCGTGCAGCAGTTCTACCGCGGCGCGGTGGTGTTCCTCACGGGCGGCTCCGGGTTCGTGGGGAAGCATCTCGTGGAGAAGCTGCTCAGGTAATGCTGATGAGGAATGGGATTTGGTTGGGGCTGTTTAATATACGGTGCAAAAAGAAGGGTGTTTAAATTTGACGTCGAAGTCTGTCTTTGGGATTGGGACTCCAACTATATCCGTACCGAATTTCGTCTCATTCGTATCATGGGATTTCTGTTCCTGTTATAAGTTCTGTGCGCTTACCACGTGTGTTGTTCCAGAACGTGTGACGTGGAGCTTGTGTACCTGCTCATGCGCGGTAAGAAAGGCCACAGCGCGCAGGAGCGACTCGCCAGGATATTCCAGGACCCGGTGAGAGGACCAGCACGACCTGTGGCGTGCAATGAATAGGCAGCAGGGTAGGGCTAGTGCTGGTGGTGCACTGCTGCACAGAATAATACCAACTACCTACCCTGGAATCGACCCAAAGCACGCCAATGTCAACACAATACGCCACATCACAACAGAACACAACACAACACAATATTTTTTAGTATAATGACTCCTTACCTGAAACATCACGATAACAAAATAAACAATTCGGAATAACCTGAGCTATATCCTATCCTATACTTATCTATCATATATCGACACTAGCTTTTGCCCGCGACTTCGTCCGCGTGTACTTTAGTTATCAGGCTATATGTTTTATTTAATTAACCTCCATATTGTATGAAAACCCACTCCCTTATTGAAGTCGTCAACACCATACGGATCATTTTAAATGGTGACCAGCCATATTTTTAGTGTAGAAATATAGAAGTCTCATAAAATCTCCCCCCTGATAAGTCGAAAGCTACTTCTTCTTTCTTTATCTTGGCCTACGGAGATAATTTCTATTTATTATCAGGACCCTTAATACCGATAGGTATAATGTATACTTAATAGCAATTTTCATACTGCTAAGTCCAGAAATCAGAAAATTTCAATACAAACTTCACCCCCCATTTTACTCCTTTAGGGGATAATTTTATCTATTTCACCTACACAGATAATTTTAAATTGTAATCGAGAACTTGTATACCTATTTTCATACTTCTAAGTCCAGAAATGAGAAAATTTCCATATAATCTTTACCCTCCATTTTATCCCTTTAGGGGGGGAATTTTATCCATTTCACCTGGACAGATAGTTTTTGATTGTAATCGAGAACTTATACACCTATTTTCATAGTTCTAAGTCCAGAAATGGGAAAATTTCCATACAAACTTTACCCCCCCATTTTACCCCATTAGGGGGGAATTTTATCCATTTCATATACACAGATAATTTTTGATTGTAATCGAGAACCTATATACTTATTTTCATAGATCTAATTCCAGAAATGAGAAAATTTCCATACAACCTTTACCCCCCCATTTTACACTTTTAGGGGAGAATTTTATCCATTTCGCTTACACAGATAATTTTTAATTGTAATCGAGAACTGATATACCTATTTTCATACTTCTAAGTCCAGAAATGAGAAAAATTCCATACAAACTTTACCCCCCCATTTTACCCCTTTAGGGGGGAATTTTATCAATTTCACATGAACAGATCATTTTTATTGTAATCAAGAACTTATGTACCTATTTTCATACTTCTAAGTCCAGAAATGAGCAAATTCTATATAAGCTTCACCCCCCCATTTCACCCCCTCAGGGGATGAATTTCCAAAAATCCTTTCTTAGTGCTCACTTACATCACAAAAGGAACCCCTGTACCAAATTTCAAGTTTCTCGGCCCAGCGGTTTGGGCTGTGCGTTGATATATAACCCAGTGAGTCAGGTTTGCCTTTTATATATATAGACTAGCTTTTGCCCGCGACTTCGTCCGCGTGTACTTTAGTTATCAGGCTATATGTTTTATTTAATTAACCTCCATATTTTATGAAAAACCCCCTCCCTTATTGAAGTCGTCAACACCATACGGATCATTTTAAATGGTGACCAGCCATATTTTTAGTGTAGAAATAAGGAAGTCTCATAAAAACTCCCCCTAATAAGTCGAAAGCTACTTCTTCTTTCTTTATCTTTGCCCACGGAGATAATTTTTATTTGTTATCAGGACCCTTAATACCAATAGGTATATGTATACTTACCTAATAGCAATTTTCATACTGCTAAGTCCAGAAATCAGAAAATTTCAATACAAACTTCACCCCCCATTTTACCCTTTTAGGGGTAATTTTATCCATTTCACCTACATAGATAGTTTTTAATTGTAATCGAAAACTTGTATACCTATATTTTTCATATATCTAAATCCAGAATGAGACAATTTCCATATAATCTTTACCCCCCATTTTACACCTTAAGGGGATAATTTTATCTATTTCACCTACACAGATAGTTTTAAATTATAATCGAGAACTTTTATACCTATTTTCATACTTCTAAGTCCAGAAATGAGAAAATTTCCATATGATCTTTACCCTCCATTTTATCCCTTTAGGGGGGAATTTTATCCATTTCATCGGGACAAATAATTTTTGATTGTAATCGAGAACCTATATACCTCTTTTCATAGATCTAATTCCAGAAATGAGAAAATTTCCATACAAACATTACCCCCCCCCCTTATACACTATTAGGGGGGAATTTTATCCATATCGCTTGCACAGATATTTTTTAATTGTAATCGAGAACTTATACACCTATTTTCATAGTTCTAAGTCCAGAAATGGGAAAATTTCCATATAAACTTTACCCCCCTATTTTACCCCATTAGGGGGGAATTTTATCCATTTCATATACTCAGATAATTTTTGATTGTAATCGAGAATCTATATACCTATTTTCATAGATCTAATTCCAGAAATGAGAAAATTTCCATACAAACTTTACCCCCCCATTTTACCCCATTAGGGGGGAATTTTATCCATTTCATATACACAGATAATTTTTGATTGTAATCGAGAACCTATATACTTATTTTCATAGATCTAATTCCAGAAATGAGAAAATTTCCATACAACCTTTACCCCCCCATTTTACACTTTTAGGGGAGAATTTTATCCATTTCGCTTACACAGATAATTTTTAATTGTAATCGAGAACTGATATACCTATTTTCATACTTCTAAGTCCAGAAATGAGAAAAATTCCATACAAACTTTACCCCCCCATTTTACCCCTTTAGGGGGGAATTTTATCAATTTCACATGAACAGATCATTTTTATTGTAATCAAGAACTTATGTACCTATTTTCATACTTCTAAGTCCAGAAATGAGCAAATTCTATATAAGCTTCACCCCCCCATTTCACCCCCTCAGGGGATGAATTTCCAAAAATCCTTTCTTAGTGCTCACTTACATCACAAAAGGAACCCCTGTACCAAATTTCAAGTTTCTCGGCCCAGCGGTTTGGGCTGTGCGTTGATATATAACCCAGTGAGTCAGGTTTGCCTTTTATATATATAGACTAGCTTTTGCCCGCGACTTCGTCCGCGTGTACTTTAGTTATCAGGCTATATGTTTTATTTAATTAACCTCCATATTTTATGAAAAACCCCCTCCCTTATTGAAGTCGTCAACACCATACGGATCATTTTAAATGGTGACCAGCCATATTTTTAGTGTAGAAATAAGGAAGTCTCATAAAAACTCCCCCTAATAAGTCGAAAGCTACTTCTTCTTTCTTTATCTTTGCCCACGGAGATAATTTTTATTTGTTATCAGGACCCTTAATACCAATAGGTATATGTATACTTACCTAATAGCAATTTTCATACTGCTAAGTCCAGAAATCAGAAAATTTCAATACAAACTTCACCCCCCATTTTACCCTTTTAGGGGTAATTTTATCCATTTCACCTACATAGATAGTTTTTAATTGTAATCGAAAACTTGTATACCTATATTTTTCATATATCTAAATCCAGAATGAGACAATTTCCATATAATCTTTACCCCCCATTTTACACCTTAAGGGGATAATTTTATCTATTTCACCTACACAGATAGTTTTAAATTATAATCGAGAACTTTTATACCTATTTTCATACTTCTAAGTCCAGAAATGAGAAAATTTCCATATGATCTTTACCCTCCATTTTATCCCTTTAGGGGGGAATTTTATCCATTTCATCGGGACAAATAATTTTTGATTGTAATCGAGAACCTATATACCTCTTTTCATAGATCTAATTCCAGAAATGAGAAAATTTCCATACAAACATTACCCCCCCCCCCTTATACACTATTAGGGGGGAATTTTATCCATATCGCTTGCACAGATATTTTTTAATTGTAATCGAGAACTTATACACCTATTTTCATAGTTCTAAGTCCAGAAATGGGAAAATTTCCATATAAACTTTACCCCCCTATTTTACCCCATTAGGGGGGAATTTTATCCATTTCATATACTCAGATAATTTTTGATTGTAATCGAGAATCTATATACCTATTTTCATAGATCTAATTCCAGAAATGAGAAAATTTCCATACGAACTCTACCCCCCCATTTTACACTTTTAGGGGGGAATTTTATCCATTTTGCTTACACGGATAATTTTTAATTGTAATCGAGAACTTATATACCTATTTTCATACTTCTAAGTCCAGAAATAAGAAAATTTCCATACAAACTTTACCCCCCCATTTTACTCCTTTAGGGGGGTATTTTATCCATTTCACCTAGACAGATCATTTTTAATTGCAATCAAGAACTTATATACCTATTTTCATACTTCTAAGTCCAAAAATGACAAAATTGCATATAAGCTTCACCCCCCCATTTCGCCCCCTTAGGGGATGAATTTCTAAAAATCCTTTCTTAGTGCTCACTTACATCATAAAAGGAAACTCTGTACCAAATTTCAAGTTTCTAGGCCCAGTGGTTTGGGCTGTGCGTTGATATATAACCCAGTGAGTCAGGTTTGCCTTTTATATATATAGATTAGTGCTGTCACTTCTGTTGCCAATGACATGAGATAAATCATGCAAACTACTGGGACCTTATGGGATTCGATTTGTGGCATTCGAAGATGGCGAATGTAGACAATATCTAATTTTCCTATTTCTGTTTTTTTGGATAGTTGAAGTATAATTTTGATTGTGTTTTATGCGGCGATTAACCTTAACAGTGAACAGTGATCACAAAATTCTATATTGCTCTCGTGTCTGACATTTTTAAATGCACAAGTTGTCTCCACGTGGTTTCCGTAATTTTACTATCAAGTTACAAAAACTACAATCACCGTACAACGTTGCCTCTCGAAAGAGAATACTTAGACACTGGCGAAATTGTCCTATCAATTAGGACAGAAGCCATATTTTAAAAGAGAAGAAGGATGGGACCTTATGCCTTCGTTTGTTGTGGAGGTTCTAACTTCATCTCAATTGCAGGTATACGACACGTTGCACAAATGCAACCCGGACTTCCCGAAGCGTGTGATTGCTGTGGAGGGAGACATCACGAAGATCAGGCTCGGGATCAGCGACCCCGACTGGAAAATGCTGGCTGACCAGGTGAGAGTCCCAACGGAACTAAGGATAATAATATGAGGAATAAGTATAAGTTACGAGGGCTAAAAACGCGACGCGAGATAATTGTTAATTTCCATCCTGCGGAAACCAGGATGTCATTACCAGATTATTGTATAATCATCAGATTTACATACAAGTATTCCAAATTTCACGTCGATTCGATTACTGGAAGAGGGTCAAAATGAACTTGCAAGATTAGAACCCAAAAACAACAATAGGGCAAATTGAATAAAAGTAGGTTGGATGACAACTCAAGTTCATAATTTAATAAATCAAGCGTTACTTTGTGGGGCTCCATTTCAAGTAAAATGCAAGTACAGTTGGCGGAGTGGTGACGACCAGATGGCTAAGTGGTTAGAGAACCTGACTACGAAGCTTGAGGTCCCGGGTTCGAATCCCGGCCGGAATATTTATTTATCTATAGTATGTTTATCCGTTGCCTAGTACCCATAGTACAAGCTTTGCTTAGTTTGGGACTAGGTCAATTGGTGTCAAGTGTCCCATGATATTTATTTATTTATTTATTATTTATTTAGTTTAGAAAAAGTACAGTCAGCAAGAAATGTTTGTATTAAAAGCGAAATTTTTAGCAGAAACTTATAAAATTAGCGACGCTATGTTGACGATAAGCTTGCCACAGGTGACCGTGATATTCCACGTGGCGGCGACCACCACCTTCGACGAGCCTCTCCGCGTCGCCACGCTTACCAACGTCCGAGGAACCACGCAGACGCTGCTGCTGGGAAAGGACTGTAAGAATATCAAGTGAGTCCATAGGCGTAGCAACTCGATGCCCATCTTATTGTTTGAACATTCTTCTTTGTCGTTTCGCTCTTGGCAAACCGGTCGTGGTCACATGTTGTAGAGGACACAGCTCCTATTAGCGTAACGTGCTACATTTTTGTCGTGTTTTGCTATCCATAAATGAGTCAGCTGTTAAATGTACTCAAATAGAATTAATTTTATATAATGGATTTAGGTTATCTATGGCCACGTTTTTGAGCAGTGTCGTGAAAAAATATTTTTTAGCAAAAACCCAAGTTTAATAATAATAAAGTAATATGGAGTAGGATAGTACAGTTAGATAGCATAGAAGTAGATAGATAGTTGCCAATATTATTATTGGTAGTGGCCAATCAACCGCCCAAAGTTTCGTTCTTGCTCCAGATCCTTCGTCCATGTATCCACGGCGTACTCACACGCGACACACGGCCGCATCGGCAAAGAGGTCCGCGAGGAGTTCTACGACAGCCCCGCCCACCCCGACACCATCATAGACCTGGTGCAGCAGCTGAGCGAGGAGAAGCTCGCTGCTATCAAGCCTCAGTGAGTTATGGATTACTTCCCCCAATGATAGAGTCCTATAGGGTATCCCTTTACTTGACCGAACTTCATTTGCACGAATTTCATGTGCTATAATATACAAACGTCATAATTTTGTTTCCTATAAATTCATTATCACTACTCTCATTTTTACCATGTTAATCAAATGGCAGAATCTTTGTTTCCTATAAAGTTACTTTCAATAATTTCATTTTTCATAATCATTGTAATCCATAAGTATCACATGCCATAATATCATTTGGACGTCAAGAGGATATACTGATAAATCCCATACGTCAAACAAGCCTTTGAATCAGGTAAATTTTAAGCACATAGATTAGGTTAGGTTAGAATTGCGACATTTGATTTGTGCGAGCGAGCGAAGCGAGCGAGCTAGACGGTTCGGAGCAGAAGCGACTCGGATAGGTTAGGTTCAGAAGGCTAAGGCGGGAGCGAAGCGCAGCGTAGCTCCCGCCTTAGCCTTCGATGTTAGGTTTTTTTTATAACAGCCCGGATAATAAAGATAATAGATAGATTAGTAATAGAAACCAACATCTCAACTACGCGGAATAGGAGCTCCGCGCACGTACGTAGCCACGATGAATTCAGAAAGAAACAATATTTGGTATGGCGTTTGAATATTCTATTAAATGATATTATTGCACTTAATAATGTGGAAAACAATACGTATTGCATTCGTATCGTTATGGCATCAAAGTTTCGGGAAAATAAAAATATATCAAATAAATTTTCTGGTAAACGAAACATTCGAGCAAATGAAGTTTCGGGCATGTGGAGTTCGGGATAATGAAATGATGGCATATAACTTTCGGTCAAACAATAGACAACCAGTCCTATAGAAATGGAATATCAATCGCATGTCACGCGACGGCGAATACGGTTGGTTCCGAAAAGTGCTAAGTAGGTGTAGTCAAGCTATGTAGTCGGATTGACTTGAATTTGGCATATTTATGTAAATCTGGTGCCAATATAATGAACAGCGCAAATATAGTGGTCTCAACGCCGGATACCTACAACTTCATTGCCTTCGGCGTCGAGACGCTCGGTCCGTGGGGCCCTGGCGCAAGGGATCTCTTCAGCCAACTGGAAAAGAGACTGGTCGACGCCACCGGAGGCAAGAGGGCTGGCAGCTTCCTCGCACAGCGTCTTGGCATCGCCATACAGCGAGGAAATGCTGCAGCTTTCTTGGAACCATGTCAAAGGGGCCTTTTTCCTGCCTGTCAAACGACTTGAAAAAAGGAGGTTATCTATTCGGTTGTAGTTTTTTTTATGTTTGTTACCTCAGAACTCCGTCATTTATGAACCGATTTGATTTTTTTTTGCGTTCTCCTAGGAATGCTTTCAATTTTTTTTTAAAGTAAAGTAAAAATCTTTATTTGTAAACAAAAGAATGCTACACATACAACAAATACAGTACATACAAACTAATACAAGTTTTAACTTGCACTGTAACTTCACAAACACATAAAACAACGATAGCGATATGAGTGTTGTATATATATTGTCTACATATATACAAAACACATATATGAAACATACATATTTGCCTTTTTTTTTTTTCTTTAAATTTAAGTAGGTAGAATGAGCACGGCGACGCGCAAGCTACCTCCGCCCGGCCACGCGGCGCGCCTCGGCGCTCAGCTGCCGGGTGTGGGAGTTAAATAAACAACGCATAGTACAGGATGTTTGACAATCGCCGAGCTTCACTAAATTTAATTTGTTGATTTATATTAGTAAAGAGACGTATCTCCTTTTAATGATGGATCCAACCTGTTCATAAAATATTGGTTAAGTCTCCGCTTGATATTTTTCTCAGTTAAGATAGATTTGATCTCCAGAGGCAACTCATTAAAAAGAAAAGGAACCTTGTAATGGAGACGCTGGGCTGGGAATTAAGTCCCATAAGCACCAAATTAGGATCTGATAATTGGATCTTAAGTAAATCGAGGGAACTCTTCAAATATTGTAGGCACAACTATGGTAAATTGGATATATTTAGCAGTAACTCGTGTATTTGCTCTTGAAAATCATAATATAGTGAAATAGAACTAATGATGAAGACCACATTTGATCAACAGAGCTACTACTCAATAACAAGTACTTCACGGGTTGAATTTCAATTACTTTAAAACAGTTGCTAAGCACTTTACCACTCCTGCTGGCTCGTGCTGAGGCACCGATTTCAGATAGGTAGAAAATTATTTTCTTGGTTTTTGTAGTTGGTTTTTAACAAAAACTTTCTAATAATAACTCGAATTTCCTGTTCAGGTTGGTAGCAGACTGGCCCAACACGTATGCATTCACCAAAGCACTGGCCGAAGAAGCGGTAAGGACCACGGCCGGAGACCTGCCCATATGCATCGTCCGACCTGCTATAGGTAAGCTACGCTATTCTCAGAGCCATAGACAGATAGACATTGACGTAAACTAACAAACAACCCAATTTTTAACCGACTTCAAAAAAGGAGGAGATTCTATGTTACGATGTTTTTGTGTCGCGGTTTAAAAATCTGTATTATCAATATCCTACTAATCCTGTTAAAATTATAAATGCGAATGTTTGTGAGTGAGTGAGTGAGTTTTTTATTGCACCATTTTGTCGGCATAGTTTACATATATATTCATGAAAAATTACAGCTTTCTAGCATTGACAGTCTCTGAGCAAAGCTGCGGACGGACGGACAGACAGGCAGACAGGCAGACATGGCGAAGCTATAAGGGTTCCGTTTTTGCCATTTTGGCTACGGAATCCTAAAAACTAATTACATTTAAAATTTGGAGCTTGTAGGTCTACTAGAAGTACCTTAGAATTATGATGATCGTGAGTCAGTGAGTAGGTATGTCAGTGACAAAACTGAGGACGTTTAGCACCTAAAAGGATACATATTGATAGTGTATCTAAGTCCCATTAGGCCCAATTGCTTAACTGAAAATTCAGGGTTCTAGCTTTACAAATAACAAAATGACAGGGTGTTGAAAATAGCCTGAATGGCTTCGAGAAAAGTATGGTACGGCAGTGCTTTTGTTTTAGTTTTGCTCGACTTGGATATTATGTATACTACTAGGTACCTCATACATTATCACCAAGTTTCAAGTCTTAGCTAAACCCACGCACATACAACTTTTCGTATTTATAGTATTAGTAAGATTACAATCGTGTGCTATGTTGCAGTGATCGGTTCCCTCCTGGAGCCGTCTCCTGGGTGGGTGGACATCAGCAGCGCGTACGGACCGAGCGGGGTGAGTGTCAACCAGCATTGGTAATGTTATAGCATCTACGTGACTACCTAAAGCCTACCTGAAGTAGGTACCAGCATTCAACAATTGATTTTACTATGACAACTTTCTTGTCTGTGGTAGTAGGTAACAACAGTAACGTACTCCAAAAAAAACCGGCCAAGAGCGTGTCGGACACGCCCAAAATAGGGTTCCGTAGCCATTACGAAAAAATTAAGTAATATTTTTCTAAGGATTTCGTATTATAAACGGAATCTTCCAAGTTTATACCTTACGCTGCTATTTACTCATAAACTACTAATAATTCTCAAGCAAACTTAGCCGTTATAGTTTTCCTTGAAAGTTTGATATACTGACTACCATCCTGAATTTTGTCAAATTTTTCCACCCACCGGTTTAGATTTTAGAGGGGGGTAAATATTTCATGATTTTTAGGGTTCCGGAGCCAAAATGGCAAAAACGGAACCCTTATAGTTTCGCCATGTCTGTCTGTCTGTCTGTCTGTCTGTCTGTCTGTCTGTCCGTCCGCGGCTTTGCTCAGGGACTATCAATGTTAGAAACCTGTAATTTTGCACGGATATATAGGTAAACTAGGCCGAAAAAAAAAGGACAATTAAAAATTAAAAACCGGCCAAGAGCGTGTTGGACACGCCCAAAATAGAGTTCCGTAGCCATTACGAAAAAATTAAGTAATATTTTTCTAAGAATTTCGTATTTTATACGGAATCTTCCAAGTTTAGGTATATTTTATACCTTACGCTGCTATTTACTTATAAACTACTAATAATTCTCAAGCAAACTTAGCCGTTATAGTTTTTCATGGAAGTTTGATATACTGACTACCTATCCTACCTACCTATCCTGAATTTTTTCAAATTTTTCCACCCACTGGTTTAGATTTTTGAGGGTGGGGGGGGACGCTCGATTTTAATGAAAATTTGCACTTTAAAGTTGAATATTTCGCTAACAAATGACTGAATCGAAAAATCGTTTAAGCGAACCCCTAATGTTTTTAAAATACCTATCCCCACACTATAGGGTTGGATGAGAACAAAAAAACACCGCCACTTTACGTCTATGGGAAGTACCCTAAAAAAAATTGTTTTTGAATTTTTAATTATACTGTTTTTTCGGCATAGTTTACCTATATATCCGTGCAAAATTACAGCTTTCTAGCATTGATAGTCCCTGAGCAAAGCCGCGGACGGACAGACAGACAGACAGACAGACGGACAGACAGACAGACAGACATGGCGAAACTATAAGGGTTCCGTTTTTGCCATTTTGGCTCCGGAACCCTAAAAATGAAAAAAATAACAAGACATGGAACCGACTACAAAAGAACAATAGGCGTCTACTTCACCTACATGCAAGGGCTTCAATCATTCTTGCTGGGTCGTACCTCCTCCTTGTTTTGAAGTCGGTTAATAAATAAATAAATAGCGCTGGAGTCTACGATGTTCGTTATCCGGCGTATTTGTTTCCAGCTGGTCCTAGGCTGCGGGCTAGGCTTCGTCCACACGTTCATGGCGGACGACGACTCCAAGTTGGACCTGATTCCGGTGGACTTCGTGAACAACGCCACAATCACCGCCGGCTGGGAGACGGCCGAGCGGCGCGCGCGCGGTGACACTGCTGTGAAGATCTATGCGGTCGCGCCCGCTAGGAACCCGATAAACTGGCGTAAGTCATCTCCTTGTAGTTGGGGCACTCTTTGCCGAAATTACACGACATTTTTTAGAAATTAGGTAAAATTCTAGTGTACTGATGAAATTTGGCTGCATAAACCAAGATTATCCAAACGCAGCAGCGAAAATGGCACATTTTCCATTAATTAATTCGCCTAATGGTCTACCTCGATGCAAAATATTAAGATTCTAGATGAACTGGAAGTGGCTTAGGTTAGGTTAGGTTAGTCCTTCTAGTTTCGCCATTCCTGTCTGTCTGTCTGTCCGTCCATCCGAGGCTTTTTTCAGGGACTATCAAAGCTAGAAAGCTCTAATTTTGCACGAGTGTATAATAATATGTAAACTATGCTGACAAAAAAGTACAATACAAAATTGCAAAAAAAATATTTACGGTACCTCCCATAGACGTAAAGTGGGGGGTGATTTTTTTTTCTTATCCAACCTTGTAGTGTGGGGTATCGTTGTATAGGTCTTTTATAAAACAATTAGGATTTTGCTAAAATGATTTTTCGATTCAGTGATTTTTTTTCAAAATATTCAACTTTAAAGTGCAAATTTTCATAAAAATCGAGCGTCCAAACTGGTAGAAAATTATTTTCATGTTTTTTTGTAATCGGTTCAATTTTTAACGGACTTCAAAAAAAGGAGGAGGTTATCTATTCGGTTGTATATATTTTTTTTCTATGTTTGTTACCTCATAACTTCGTCATTTATGAACCGATTTGAAAATTTTTTTTGCGTTCGTCTCGGAATGCTTTCAAGTAAGTCCCATAAGCACCAAATCAGGATCTGATGATTGGATCCTAAGGAAATCGAGGGAACTCTTCCAATGTTGTAGGGACACCAATGGTAATTTTGATATATTTCGTAGTAACTCGTGCATTTGCTCTTGAAAATCATCATTCGGTAAAGTGGAACTGATGATGAAGAGCACAGTTGACCACCGGAGTTACTACTCAAGAACAAGTAGTTCATGAGTTGAATTTCAATTGCTTTAACACAGTTTCTTAGCAATTTATGCTCCTCGGAACGCATATGGTGAAATGGAATGGGTGGTGAAGCACCAGGGCTCCTCAATAATAAACATCTCTGCATCAGAAAAAGCAATTTTTCGTTAAAGGTGACGAGCAGTTGACATTAAACTATTGTATCTTAGATGTTTTACACTAAAAAGCGTGAAAAAAAATTATCACAAAAAATAGAACCGACTATAAAAAACCATGAAAATAATTTTCTACCAGTCTGAAGTCGGTGCCTCAGCACGAGCCAGCAGGAGTGATTAAAGCCATTTTATCCCTACTAACATTATAAATGCGAAAGTAACTCTGTCTGTCTGTCTGTCTGTCTGCTACGCTTTCACGTCGAAACCACTGAACCGATTTTATAAAATTTGGTATATGGGTAATTTGAACCTCAAGGATCAACATAGGATACCTTTTATTCCGGTAGAGGGCGCCACCGCGCGATAACCTAATCCCGTGCAGACGAAGTTGCGGGCATAAGCTAGTGCAGTCGGGTTTTTTTTTAAATTTTTTTTTTTTAGCCATGCGTCCAATTCGTCCCGCCATCTTTTCTTTGGACAGCAGAGGCAGAGGCCTTGGTTACCGAACCGATAGCAGTTTGGGCCCATCGTTGTGGGTGCTTGCGACAAACATGATCAGCCTAGTCCCACTTAAGCTTAGCGGTCTTGGCGCATTTGTTATACTTAGCCTAAGTTGAATAGAAATGTTTTGACTTTGGCCCGCAGGGGAGCTTCTCGGCACGATGAACACGGAGAGCAGCCAGATTATGACGCCGCGTGCCATCTGGTACAGCTACGAGTTCCAAACCAAATACCGCTGGCTGTTCGTGCTGTTGACGTGGCTGCTGCACTTCATACCGGGGTACCTGGCAGACGGCGCGCTGCTACTGCTCGGGAAGAAGCCCAAGTGAGTACCAGTGCAGTAGAGTGGAAGACATTGGTATCTAGAAGTGAAGTCCTCTCGCTACTCTAAGGTCGGAAAGATGTACGCCGCGCGCGATCTGTGGGGCTACTCTAAGAAAATCGAAGTTCGCATCGTACAGTCAGCTGCAGAGAAAAGGTACCCCCCTGTAACGGCGGTATCCATACTATCGCCATTACAGGGGGGTACCCTTTCTTTGCAGCTGACTGTACGTCCGTCTTACTTTCTTGTTATACCGAGTGTGGCCTATAATACGAGCAAAAAACCGACCAAGAGCGTGTCACACACGCCCGCTGGGCCCGAAATAGTCCTCATTATTATACTGTGACCTTTTCACCTCTTATTAACAAAGTCACGGTAGCACTATTACACATTCTGTGACAGTCTAAATTGGAAGCCATTTAAGTGGGTACGACTGAAATGTTTACATTAAAATGGACGTAGAGGATTTTAAGGTTCCGTAGCCGAAACGGTAAATTTACTAACCCGCCTCTAATTTTTTTTTATACAAAACAAAATTTAACTCACTACAAAAAAACTATGAAAATAATTTTCTACCAGTCTGAAGTCGGTCGGTGTCTAAGCGGTAAGGTCCCGGGTGAGCAAGGAAATTCTTTTAGTTCATTGATATGGACCTCCGCAATGTAACGCCTGATTCAATAAATTATCCGTGTGGTACTTGTTATTTAGTAGTCCTTCGCCTGTTGGTCAAATGTGGTCTTCATCATCAGTTCCACTTCACCAATTATGATTTTCAAGAGCAAATGCACGAGTTACTGCTAAATACATACTTAATAAAAAAAAAAACAAATCGGTTCAAAACTGGCGGAGTTTATCTTCGTTTGATAATAATATGACGTACTTATGTTGACGACATGTTTGTTTCAAATTCAGCGCAATGCTAGAATTCCCTATACACTACCAATATTCACAGGTATTATTTTAGGCTTGGGTGTCTTGTATCAGTAAGTTTTTATATCAGGAGATAAGTACCTCAAATTCCATTTTTATTTTCCAGAGCGGTAAAACTGTACCGGACCGCCTACAACCTCTCTTCAGTGCTCGCCTTCTACACTTGCAACGAGTTCAAATTCGACGACGTCAATCTCCAAAGCCTGCAAGACAACCTTTCGGATGTCGACAGAAAAATCTACAATTTCGATGTCACTAAGATGTCCTGGACTGAAATGCTAGTGATATGGGCGATCGGTCTAAGGAAATATATAATCAAAGATGGGCTAAAAGATACGGAGTATGCTGTCAGAAAACAATCTGCGTTTAGAATTCTGAACTACATACTTCTCGCGCTGTATGTGTACGCGTGGTACAAATTGTGTACGTACGCGGTTTGGTTCGTAAGTTTGTTGTGCTAGTTAATAAATATTTGAATTTATGCTTTTGTTTTATTATTTTATGTTATAATTATTGAAAAAGGTGCACAGACTTGTTGTTAACTCGTATGTCTTCAACTTAAAACATACAGGGTGAAAGTTGAGATGGGGCAGCTACCAGATCCCTTGCTACTATTCGAAAATGCTCTTTGTAGACCTTTACTAACTTTTTGACCTATTCGACCTTCATAGATTTTCGTGTAATGTGGGGCGTTGGGAGACGAGTAATAACTCCAAGTTCTGAGTAAAGACTGTCTTTATTGTCTAAGCTTAGGGCTATTATATACTAACACATAATGGGAGAGTGTGAGTGTGGCGCAGCTCACACTACACCTCCCCCCTTGAAAAAGTTAAAAAATATATACTTATGTTTTTTTTTATGTAAGCGAAAATATTAGGTATTAGTCCCAAAAGTAAAACTTAAAAGATAGAATTTTTTTTTTTACATCAAAAGTAAGTCTACTAAACAACCTATATTTTATTTATCATTTGGAATTTTGACGTTGATTCATTAAAAAAAAAAAACAAAGAAATATATGAGAACTTACAAATAAAATCAACTACAGCTAGCCTTAAAATAAATTACACAAATTTGCACGCTTTGTTGACGAGATTGGAATATTGGAATAACTATGAATACTTTGAAAATACAGAAACTATTATAGAAATGCTTATAGTTTATAAAAAAAAACAATACTTAGTTAATTTTTTTTTGATACCTATATCGAAGAAAAAAAAATTACAATATATTTAATCTAATCTTGAATACTTACTTTTTTAATAATTATATTCACTTTTAAAAATTTTCATCACATAATTTTACAGAATGACTCTAGGTACTGTTTTACTTATGTGCACTGTGCTCTCTATCAACTTGTTTTAGTCTTCCACTTTAATTATATATATATATTTTTACATTGGCTTGGAACATTTACTTTACCTATACATTTCAACTGCATACTTTTCTTCGTACATCATTTCTTTGACTTTGTCTATCTTAATTAATTATATTTATTAACCATTATTTTTCTTACTTTCATATCTTATTTTAGTGTGCTTCTTTGGCATCACTGTATGCAATGCAACTTGTGCCATTGCTTACAAGGTACACAGCACATTTACATTTGTTGGTCGGCCGACCTTAACTTATTATCATTATTTATTTTGTTCAGGATACAAGGATTATTTATTCATTTATCGTGCGCGCACATACATAATAACCTTTTATATATCATCATACATTCAGGTAGTTCTTTTAACACTTCCTTACTTCAATAATCATACCTTGTGCCCAAGTCTCTTCAAGATTGATGCTCGACCGAATCATGATAAGAGAACAAGGGTTTCCTACCTGCCTTGTATCCTGGTGTACCTTGCTATTATATTTACCCTGTCTCTAAAAAAAAAACCATTCAAAATCTCTTTCAGATACTCATACAATTTGAAAACTTCAGCTAGTAAAAATTCCAATAACTTTTAGGTGGCCATCCTAAGAGCTGGTTGAAAATCTTATTTGCTTTCGCTTTCCCAAACACATTTGCTATGAGCATACTTCCAAACTATACCAATGCCTACTTTAAAAAAATACTTTTCCTTTCATAACTCTATTTCTTCCCTTATCCATTCCTTTAACATTTCTATACTTCATAAAACTTTCCATTAATCTTGAACGCAATATTAAAATAACCATTTACTCATTCATGAAAATATATAAAAAAAACATTGACATTTAATCGTATGTGCTTAAAAAAAAAAATCTTGTCTCAAGAATTTGGCATAGCAGCTGGATGATCAGCCCAGCGGCAATAACAAATTATTTTGAATCATGCTTCTTATCCAGCTGCAGCAAAATAAAAAGAACGATTAAGTATAAATCAAAACAATACATTTTTACCATTATAATTTCAATAATTAAATCAGTCTATTAAAAAAAAAAACACAAAGTTATTCTTTTCCTACTTTCAATCATCTATGTAAATTTCTAACTTTCATAACTTACTAATTATAATTGTCGTTAAAAGAGCGCAGAGTGCCTATCTTACCTGGTGAAATTTGAGCTGTAATAACAGACGTGGAATGCTTTACCTTATTGGGTGACCTAAGTGAGATCATCCCAACTCGGTGCTGTTACTACGGGTCTATTTTTAGAGCGCAAATTTATTAAGACTACTTATTTTACTTGTTTATGAATCTTTAAAAAAAATGAACACAGAATTATCTCGTCAACATGCGGCATTGATGTTACCTTACATTTAGCTTAAATTTAGCACATAAAAAAAATCAATGAAAATAAAATCATTTCATAGTCCAGATATACCTTACAACGATGTTATTAAAAAAAAAACGCGTGTTTTGGTTGGCTCTTATTTCTTATAGTCCGTCCGATAGCGTCAACTTGTCCTCGACACGAACCTCGGCCTGCTGCAAACAGAAACCTCTTCAAAAACCTCCTGCAGCCAGCCTCTATAAATCCTTTTTTTTATATAGTCATCTTTCTTACTTCAGTTTATTAACTTATTGCTTCATTCTTCATTTTCATAGCTTTTAGTATTCTACTCCTCTTACTTCATTTCATTTTTAACCGACTTCAAAAAAAGGAGGAGGTTATCAATTCGGTTGTATGTTTTTTTTTTTTTTTTTTTTTTTTTTTTTTTTTAATGTTTGTTACCTCAGAACTCCGTCATTTATGAACCGATTTGAAAAAATTTTTTTGCGTCCGTCTAGGAATGCTTTCAATTAGGTCCCATAAGCACCAAATCAGGATCTGATGATTGGATCCTAAGGAAATCGAGGGAACTCTTCAAATGTTGTAGGGACACCTATGGTAATGTTGATATATTTAGTAGTAACTCGTGCATTTGCTCTTGAAAATCATCATTTGGTGAAGTGGAACTGATGATGAAGACCACAGTTTACCATCGGAGTTACTACTCAATAATAAGTATTTCATGGGTTGAATTTCAATTGCTTTAACACAGTTGCTAAGCAATTTATGCTCCTCGGAAAGCATATGGTGAAATGGAATGGGTGGTGAAGCACCAGGACTCCTCAATTATGAACGTCTCTGCATCGGAAAAAGCAATTTTTCGTAAAAGTTGACGAGCAGTTGTCATTAAACTATTGTATCTTAGATGTTTTACACTAAAAAGCGTGAAAAAAAAATTTATAACAAAAAATAGAATCGACTACAAAAAACCATGAAAATAATTTTCTACCAGTCTGAAGTCGGTGCCTCAGCACGAGCCAGCAGGAGTGATTGAAGCCATTTACTCGTATAGTTGTAGGTGAGGTAGACGATTATAGGTCCACTCCTGCTGGCTCGTGCTGAGGCACCGACTTCAGACTGGTAGAAAATTATTTTCATGGTTTTTTGTAGTCGATTCTATTTTTTGTTATAAATTTTTTTTTGTTATTTTGTCTTCTTACTTTCTTCATTTCTTCCATTTAATAAATTCTTCACATTTAATGTTATTTTTTCTCTTCTATCTTCCGTAATCTACTTTTCTGTCGTTTATTTCTTGATTATTTTTCTTCGCGCGTGGGTTTACTTTCTATGTCAATTTTTAACCGACTTCAAAAAAAGGAGGAGGTTATCAATTCGGTTGTATGTTTTTTTTTTTTTTTTTTATTTTTTTTTTATTTTTTTTTATGTTTGTTACCTCAGAACTCCGTCATTTATAAACCGATTTGAAAATTTTTTTTTGCGTTCGTCTAGGAATGCTTTCAATTAGGTCCCATAAGCACCGAATCAGGATCTGATGATTGGATCCTAAGGAAATCGAGGGAACTCTTCAAATATTGTAGGGACACCTATGGTAATTTTGATATATTTAGTAGTAACTCGTGCATTTGCTCTTGAAAATCATCATTTGGTGAAGTGGAACTGATGATGAAGACCACAGTTGACCATCGGAGTTACTACTCAATAACAAGTATTTCATGGGCTGAATTTCAATTGCTTTAACACAGTTGCTAAGCAATTTATGCTCCTCGGAACGCATATGGTGAAATGGAATGGGTGGTGAAGCACCAGGACTCCTCAATAATGAACGTCTCTGCATCGGAAAAAGCAATTTTTCGTAAAAGGTGACGAGCAGTTGACATTAAACTATTGTATCTTATATCTTTTACACTAAAAAGCGTGAAAAAAAATTTTATAACAAAAAATAGAACCGACTACAAAAAACCATGAAAATAATTTTCTACCAGTCTGAAGTCGGTGCCTCAGCACGAGCCAGCAGGAGTGGACCTATAATCGTCTACCTCACCTACAACTATACGAGTAAATGGCTTCAATCACTCCTGCTGGCTCGTGCTGAGGCACCGACTTCAGACTGGTAGAAAATTATTTTCATGGTTTTTTGTAGTCGGTTCTATTTTTTGTTATAAAATTTTTGTTTTCTCTTAACTTCCTTAAAATATTTATTATTTGTCTTATGATAACTTCTTAGTTCTATATTATTCCGTCTTCTTACTTAAATTTATTTTCTTAACTAATTTTATATTATGTTAATTAATATTAGTAAGAGTTTTTTTTATTGTTCATAAAATATTTTTATAATGTTCGCAACTTTTCACTTTTTCACTGTTATACTTAGTATTTTTACACTTCACTAAAATAGTCTGTTAACTAATACTGTGGTGGCGCAGCGCGCCGCCAGCGCCGCACGAGGCAGCGGCACTGGCAAGGTCGCCATGTAATGTGGGGCGTTGGGAGACGAGTAATAACTCCAAGTTCTGAGTAAAGACTGTCTTTATTGTCTAAGCTTAGGGCTATTATATACTAACACATAATGGGAGAGTGTGAGTGTGGCGCAGCTCACACTACATTCGATAAAATGTACAGTCAGCGAGAAAATCGACAGATTTGACTTTTTTTAATGCCAATCGGTCCTATTTGTATCAAGGATTAGCTGCGAATCACTAAAAAGTGAGAAATAAAAACTTTTTTGAACAAAACAGTAAAAAAAATAACAAATGATAAAACCGACTACAAAGCCCTTGAAAATATTTTTCTCGGCACCTACTAAGCCGAAGCTCGAAGTCGGTGACTCAGCACGACCTAGCAGGAGTGATTGAAACCCATTGTAGGTATGTAGGTGAAATAGACGCCTATTGTTCCAATCCTGCTGGGTCGTGCTGAGTCACCGACTTCGAGCTAGTAGGTACCTAGAAAAATATTTTCAAGGGCTTTGTAGTTGGTTCCATTTTTAGGGTTCCGGAGCCAAAATGGCAAAAACGGAACCCTTATAGTTTCGCCATGTCTGTCTGTCTGTCTGTCTGTCCGTCTGTCTGTCTGTCTGTCTGTCTGTCTGTCTGTCTGTCTGTCTGTCTGTCTGTCCGTCCGCGGCTTTGCTCAGAGACTATCAATGCTAGAAAGCTGTAATTTTGCACGGATATATAGGTAAATTATGCCGACAAAACTGTACAATTAAAAATTCAAAAACAATTTTTTTTAGGGTACCTCCTATAGACGTAAAGTGGGGGTAATTTTTTTTTCTCATCTAACCCTATAGTGTGGGGTATCGTTGGATAGGTATTGTAAAACCATTAGGGGTTTGCTAAAACGATTTTTCTATTCAGCCATTTGTTTGCGAAATATTCAACTTTAAAGTTCAAATTTTCATAAAAATCGAGCGTCCCCCCCCCTCTAAAATCTAAACCGGTGGGTTGAAAAATTTGAAAAAATTCAGAATGGTAGTCAGTATATCAAACTTCCAAGGAAAACTATAACGGTTAAGTTTGCTTGAGAATTATTAGTAGTTTATGACTAAATAGCAGCGTAAGGTATAAAATATACCTAAACTTGGAAGATTCCGTATAAAATACGAAATCCTTAGAAAAATATTACTTAATTTTTTCGTAATGGCTACGGAACCCTATTTTGGGCGTGTCCGACACGCTCTTGGCCGGTTTTTGTTATTTTTTTATTTTCTCGGAGTCGGTTTTACTTTTTTGTTATAGTTGTTTTATAATTTAATAACAGTTGTTCTCATCCGCAATACGTTTAATGTTGATGAGGACTTAACCACGCGTGCGACATTTGACACATCTTGCATAACTTGGCGGCTTAATAAACGTGAATTCATGTCTCATTATGTAACGAATGAAAGTCCGTGTTACCAAAACTAAACTGGCCATACTACGAAGCCTTTCGGAACGTTCTGTCCGTTTCCCAAAACACCCGTTCCCAAAACATCCGTTCCCGTCACCACCTTTTCCCAAATAATCCGTTTCCCGAAATAAATGTTTCCCAAAAATGTTCGTCAAAGTCAAAGTCAAAGTCAAAGTCAAATCATTTATTCAGCAAATAGGCCGCAATGGGCACTTTTACACGTCATTTTTTTAATCTACCACCGGTTCGGAAAAAAACCTCTGTTGAGAAGAATCCGGCAAGAAACTCAACGAGGTATTTTTTTTTAAAAACAGATTCACAATATTTATAAATGACATCTATGTACTATACATTACAAGTATTTAACACAATTTTATTTTTAACACAGTAGGTTCACTATTTGAAGGGATCGCTAGTGCGGATCGGAATTATTTCCAAATATCCCTCAAAACATACGTTTGGCTTGATATCCGTTTCCCAAAAATACTTAATGCCAAAACATCCGTTCCCGTCACTACCTTTTCCTAAATAATTTGTTCCCTAAAAAATACGTTTGGCAAGATATCCGTTTCCCAAAACACCCGTTTCTAATATGGCAATCCAGTAGAATTGGTCTCACATAACAAAAAATAGAACCGACTACAAAAAACCATGAAAATAATTTTCTACCAGTTTGAAGTCGGTGCCTCAGCACGAGCCAGCAGGAGTGATTGAAGCCATTTACTCGTATAGTTGTAGGTGAGGTAGACGATTATATGTCCACTCCTGCTGGCTCGTGCTGAGGCACCGACTTCAAACTGGTAGAAAATTATTTTCATGGTTTTTTGTAGTCGGTTCTATTTTTTGTTATAAAATTTTTTTTTCACGCTTTTTAGTGTAAAACATCTAAGATTTAATAGTTTAAATGTCAACTGCTCGTCACCTTTTACGAAAAATTGCTTTTTCCGGATCAGAGATGTTCATTATTGAGGAGTCCTGGTGCTTCACCACCCATTCCATTTCACCATATGCGTTCCGAGGAGCATAAATTGCTTAGCAACTGTGTTAAAGTAATTGAAATTCAACCCATGAAATACTTGTTATTGAGTAGTAACTCCGATGGTCAACTGTGGTCTTCATCATCAGTTCCACTTTACCAAATGATGATTTTCAAGAGCAAATGTACGCGCTACTACTAAATATATCAAATATATAGGTGTCCCTACAACATTTGAAGAGTTCCCTCGATTTCCTTAGGATCCAATCATCAGATCCTGATTTGGTGCTTATGGGACCTAATTGAAAGCATTCCTAGACGAACGCAAAAAAAATTTTTCAAATCGGTTCATAAATGACGGAGTTCTGAGGTAACAAACATAAAAAAAAAAAAAAAAAAAAAAAAAAAAAAAAACACAACCGAATTGATAACCTCCTCCTTTTTTTGAAGTCGGTTAAAAACTAATGTTAGTCGATTTATTATTATTATTGATTAAGACTAGTAAATTTCGGAATCTAAATTGAATTAAATTAAATTTAAATTAAACTATAATAAACGGGTCTTTTGACATACTGATGCAATGAGAAACGGGTCTTTTGGGAATACGGGTGTCATGAGCGACGGATATTTTGGCATACGGTCGATTAAGGAAACTGTTATTTTGGAACGGGTGTCTTGGGAAAGGGTATTTTGGGAAACGGACAGAACGTTCCGAAAGGCTACGAAGTGCAAACAAAACAAAGTTCGTCTCTTGCCGTCCCGATGAAGCTTATACAAATACAAATACAAATACAAATATTCTTTATTGCACACCATAAAGCAGTACAAAAACTTAAATATAGACACATATTATTTAATACGAGAGTGAGAGGGACGGTGCGATACGATCTTTGATTTTCGAATTTCCATGTAGCCCCCCTCCTGTGTTTAGCTTATATTTAGTTTCACCTGTCCCGCTATCTGTCTTCTGTCTGTCTGTAATCTTACAAAAAAATTCTAAAAGACCCCAAATAAATAACCAATCATAATTTGATTGCTTAGTAGCGACATCTCTTGTCTGGGTGAGTGGATAGTTCCGAAAGAATGTAACGTCTCGATGAGAGCGAAACATAGTAAGATGTAGCTAGTGCTGCTGCTTAAGTAGCATAGTAGAAATAAGCAACCTGAGATATTATGTGTGCATAGGAGAAATTCGTGCCTGTACTCCTGTCCAGTGGTGGTGTAGAGGTATGGCACGCGGCACGGAATGCTGAGGACCTGGGTTCGATTCCCAGTGTTGGTCTCTCTTTCTGGTTTTTCTGTGCATCCATGTCTCAGTTTGTATTTTCGACAAATCTTACAAGTTAAATTCGACCAACTTCCAGTAGTTGGATTGACTTGGAATTTGGTATACTTATGTAAATTGCGTGACAATATAGGTCTCCACAGGACGGGACTCTTCAACGGTTAACGGTTCGGGGGTTTTAGGGCCCCGAGATACAGGCTCCTGACTAGTTCGGGGTCCGCCGGATATTTCACTGTCTGAACTTTCAGTAATGTGTTATAAACAAATTTATTCTTATTCTTATTCTTAATGGCATCAACTTGAAATTTGGTAGGCAAATGAGTTTGGCTGACAATACAAGTGCAGTCAACAAACACCGGCCAAGAGCGTGTCGGACACGGCCAAGATAGGGTTCCAGTCATTACGAAAAAATCTGGTAATATTTTTTTAAAGCTTTTATTTATTTTCACATGTCCCGTTGTCTGTCTGTTGTCAAATCTTGTAAGTTAAATTTGACTAACTAACTTCCAGTAGGTAGATTGACTCGAAATTTGGAATACTTATGTAAATCGCGTGACAATACAAATAATCTGGCAGTAACATCCTGGTAGTCCAGCCAGGATTGTTTCCGCAGAACGGAACTCTTCAACAGTTAATAGCATCGAATTGAAATTTGGCATGCGAATATAGTTTTCTCAAACATGTTATGTAATGTTTATGTTGTGTTCCATAAAACAAGCTTCAAAATATACTGTCACAGGCCTGCAAGACAATAGTCTTTTGTTTCAATGCAAAACGTCAAATATCCACAATAAAGGGCATTATAGATATGGCTACTGAACTGGTTTTTGAATGTTGTGGCATCGAAATACCAGAGTATAAAACAATAATAATTTGCCTATACAGAGTACCTAATCCCAACACCACAACTGTATTTTTTAGACACTTAGAAAATATTCTCCACAAATTACAAAAGCGTAAATCCCTAAAAATAATTCTTACAGGTGATTTTAATATAAATACACTGATAGTTTCACGAGATAGCCGAGAATTACTAAGGATTGTGCAAAATTACAATTTTCATTTTCACATTGTTAATCCGACACGGCTAAATTCTTGTATTGACCACATTATCAGCAACGTACCGAGTGGCGTTGCTTCAATACACGATCTTGGCCTCTCTGATCACACGGGGCAAACACTCAACTTCTATATTGAGCATAAAAGGCTACCTGTTGACAATTGGTACATCACGAAGAGGGATTTTGCAGATGATAATGTTGTAAAATTCTGTCAGTGTTTGAAGAGTCTTACTTGGAGTAGTGTTTTTGGTCAGTCTTCACTGAATAAGGCTTTTGAGGAGTTTCATGACACCTTTGTCCTATTTTTTAACTTATGTTTTCCAAAGAGAAGGATCAAATTGTCAAGTAAAGGAAAAAAATCTAAATGGATTACAAAAGGAATAAAAAAGTCATGTTTAATGAAAAGAAAGCTACGATTTCATTTCTGTAAAACCAAGTCCGCGGCAGCAAAAGAGGAATACGATAATTACTCTAAAATACTTAAACTATGTATTCAAAACTCTCAAAGAAAGGAAAATAACATGTATCTCAACAATTCAAAAAATAAATGTAAGGCCTCTTGGGACATTATTCAAAACAAGATACATCGAAATTTGAAGCCATCTAAATTGCAAAGCATAAAAATAGGAGATAAAATAATTACTGACCCAAAAGAAATTGCTACAGCTTTTAATGAATATTATATAAATATGACTAAAAATAAATACGATTACAGGGAACATCCCTTAATGCATATGAATACATGTAGTTCAACGATGTTCCTACATCCCGTTGATGAATCTGAGATTATTCAGATTATAAGATCTTTAAAAAATACCAAATCCGTGGGATACGATGAGATACCAACTTCGATCTTAAAGTTATGTGCTCCTTTAATTGCACCTGTGTTGTGTTTTTTGGTGAACCTATCTTTCACAGAGGGAACCTTCCCCGACAAGTTAAAGATTTCGATTGTAAAGCCATTATATAAAAAAGGGAATAAAGATAATTTAGACAATCATCGTCCAGTAACATTAGTATCTGTTTTATCAAAAATTTTTGAGAAGGCAGTTCACACCAGGATAGTTATGTTTTGTAATAAACATAATATCATAAAAAATGAACAAAACGGATTTCAGAAAGGAAAATCTACCACATTGGCCGCTTTTACGTTAGTCAATAGTATAATTGAGCATGTAGATAGAAATAATCCTGTCTCAGTCGTATTCTTTGATATGAGTAAAGCATTTGACTTTGTCTCACATGAGCGTCTTCTGCTCAAATGCGAAATGTATGGCTTAAGAGGAGTGACCCTGAAATGGCTGAGAAGCTACTTGAGTAATAGAATTCAGTGTGTTCAGATGAACAATACTGATGACAAGTTGTTTTCTGATTATGTTAGGTCTAATTACGAACCAAATAAAGTTGGTGTGCCACAGGGGAGTATTTTGGGCCCGTTGTTATTCTTGTTATACATAAATGACCTACCTAATATAACTGAAAGTAAATGTGTACTGTATGCTGATGATATTTCAATAATAGTCCCATGTGAAGATAAAAATATAAGCTCTTACAATAATGACATCAACAATTTAATAAAAAATGTAATTATATGGTTAGAAAATAATAATTTAAAAGTTAACATTGACAAAACAAGACATGTACAATTTTATAATAGAACAGGATGTGTTGACATTCATGTTAAATATAATAATACAAGTATACCGGAAACAGACCACATCACATTTCTAGGGATAATACTAGACAGTAACTTGTCCTGGAAGCCTCAAGTTGATAAGAAATGTAAGTTGGTAAATAGTTTCGTGTATCCGATTCGGAGACTCGCAACGAATGTAAATAAAAAAACGGCGCTTCTAGCGTATCATGGTTACGTGATGTCAGTGCTCAGGTACGGGTTGCTGCTTTGGGGAAACTCTTATGACATTGATAGACTTTTTATTAGCCAAAAAAAATGCATAAGGGCTATCTGCAGTAGACCTCCACTGACATCATGTAAACAATTATTTGGCGAATTGAAAGTACTCACTCTTCCATCACTATATATACTGGAAATAAGTAAATTTGTAAAAACTAATTTTAATTTGTTTACTCAGCTCGAAAATGTGTGTAAATTCAACACTAGATATCCCAAAAAACTGATACAGCCTAAAATAAAGTCAGAGTTACGCAATAGGAATTGTTATTGTATGGCTACAAAAATCTTTAACAACATTCCGAAAGATATAAAAAATCTGCCATATAAAAGATTTGTGAGTGTGCTATATAAATGGTTGTTGGAAAAACGTTTTTACTCTGTTAGGGAATTTCTCTCTGTGAAATATTATAATGAAAAATCAGGTGATACAATTTTTTTTAAAGAATAATAAGGTTTGACATTTTATAATTGTATTTGATAGCTTTTTTTTTTTTATTAATTATTCAATGTTATATACACTTGATAATTTTATTTGTTAATTTTTTTTTTCGAGTTTTTTGGGCATGACATTTGTTATTTGAATTGATGTATTATTTATTATTATATAATTTTGACATAAATATTTGCATGCTGGTGACACCGGCGAGAGCGCTGTACTGATTCTTCTATTACTGTGTAAACAACAGATGTAACCGCTTCTCAAGTGAATAAATAGATTTGTATTTGTATTTGTATTTGTATACATACACGACTTGAAATTAATGATCTGAATTTCTATGGCTCATTTATTAGTTACTGAATAAATTCACAGGACTTTGAATATTCTAATCCCACCAAAAACATTCTGTAAAAAACTAGCCATTATCTCTAAAAAGTAATGAAATCTGGACAAAGTCGTGCCAAGTCTAAGATTCCTTACTGCGATTTCTTTATTATTATAGTTAATGTTGTGTGACTTGGCCGTTGACTTTTACCCACTCACGTATAAAGAATGTTGAGTCTTAAGTCTTATCCAGTAAATGTTGAGACTCAATACGCGGACAATATAAAGAAATCGCAGTAACTAGACTGAACATTCTTTATACGTTAGTGGGTACAACTCAACGGCCAAGTCTCACAAAATTAACTATAATAATAAAGAAATTGCATTAAGGAACCTTAGACTTATTTATTTATTTTATTTATTTATTTAAGCCATAAATTGTATGTATAAGGTACATGCTGATGTTATGCAATACAATAGTATCAATACAATTTTACCCAGTGGGTGTAGCTACATTTCACTTAATGACTAACAATTAAAATTATAATATTCATTTAAGCTATAGGGACATAACTCGATAACAAACTTTTTCAGAGCTGACAAAAATTTAGAGTGTTTGAGTGACTTAATTTCTACAGGCAATGTATTATACACTTTTGCAGCCACGTAAGTAGCGCTGCGCTGGTAGATTGTTGTCGTAGCAATAGGGGCCCGGACATCGTAAGCAAACCTCAAGTTAAGTCTGATGCTATTAAAATTATTTTTTGGAGGAAATTTATTTGGATTTCGAAAGACTAATTTGCAGAGCTCTATAATGTACAGTGCTGGAAGAGTGGGCAAACCTAGTTTTTTAAAAGATGCTCTGCATGATTCTCGGTTTGAGTGGATGCCATTTAAAATACGCACACATCTCTTTTGTAATTTAAATAGCCGATGGACTTCAGTACAACTACCCCATACCGCCAATCCATAGAGAATGTGTGATTTGAAAAACGCGTGATACGCTTGTAAGGCCGCTTTTAAAGAAGAAATGTTTTTTAAGCGCTTCAGAGCAAAAGTTAAACTACTGAGTTTGCCACAGAGAAAATCTACATGCTTTTTCCAGTTTAAGTTTTCATCGACATAAACACCCAAAAATTTAGCTTCGTTTACAGCCAGAACCGACAAGTTATTTAATTTTATATCTAGCCTTACACTATTAGTCTTAATATTTCTAAAATGGAGACACTTAGTTTTATTTATGTTCGCGGTTAGATTAAGCGTACTTAACCAATTGACAACAGTGGACAAGTTATTTGTAATTAAATTATTAAGGTCTTCAACTTCGTTTCTCTTAAATTTAAATAACATGGATATATCATCAGCAAACATAATTATTTTGCTGGGTAATAGCTTTGGTAGGTAATTCACATACAAGAGAAATAAAATGGGTCCTAGTATGCTCCCCTGGGGTACACCAGATTCCATGCATGAGATGATGTCCGATTTAATATTAGATATTGTGCGACAATTGTGATTTAAGGTTGACACTAAGACACATTGCTCCCGTTGTCCCAGGTACGATTCAAACCATTTGTTTGAAATACCTCTTACGCCATAGCGATTCAAAATATCGAGCATTATGCCATGGTCCACATGATCGAATGCCTTGGATAAATCCAAAAGAATGGCCACAACATTTTCTTGTCGATTCAGTGCACCATAGACATAATCGGATAGTTCAAATAATGCATCAGCAGTGGATACACCCCTTTGGAAACCAAATTGCTCAGGAGCTAAGATTTTGTTTGCGATCAAATAAGAGTATAGGCGATTTGCCATAATCTTTTCAAAAATCTTAGAAAAAATTGTTAAGAGAGCAATTGGCCTGTAATTATTAACACATAATTCGTCGCCCTGTTTAAGTATTGGCTTTATATTAGCTTTCTTAAGCCTAGTTGGAAATGTTCCCTCAGTCAAAGAAAGATTAATTAAGTACAGGAGGGGTTCTAATATCGAGTCAGCGATATACTTTATAACACTGGAAGAGATTTCATCATAACCACATGACTTTTTATCTTTAAGCCCCTTGATAGTCCTTCTTAACTCATCTTTGTCAACTGGAAAAGTAAAAAAGGAGGTGGTTCTAAAAGGAGGTAGTACTGGTTTTGAACCAGGAGGATTGCTTGAATTCTGTGTGACATTGGATTTAAAGTAATTATTAAATAAGTTTGCCGCATCAGTCACAGAATTTGCTGTTTTTACACCATCACACAGACCTATTAAACTAGTTAAATCATGCGATTTACAACCTTTAACATTGTCGTTTATGACTTTCCAAGTTTCACGCACTTTATTTTTAGAGACAGAAATTTTCCTCTCTGTGTGATTCTTTCTGGCTATAGTAATAACTTGCTTCAGCAAGACACAATACGATTTATAATGCTTTAACAAGTTTACATCAGGGCTATTTTTAGTCAGTATGAATAATTCTCTTTTCCTTTTGCAAGATGTTCTAATACCTTCAGTCAGCCATCCCTTGTCCTCTTTAGCATTAGATTTCAATTTAATTTTTGTATTAGGTACATATTTATCAAAATTCATTAATATTATGTCATGGAAAATATTAAAGGCGGTGTCCACATTTTTTGCATTATACACAGGAAGCCACGATGTATTATATCGTCACTGTAAAGGCAAAATTACTGAAACGCCAAAATGACATTTCGAGAAAAACCCATTTAAAGTTTTTTTTTTACGAAAAAAAAGATATCTTTTCATCTAATAATCCGATTTTTATAAAAGAAGTTTTTATGAAAACCTATTTGATTTATCTATGTTTATCACTAGGCTCCATATTATTTTGTGCCCTATTTTAGGAAATAAGTGGCGCTTGAGTAATAATAACTTCTTTTTTAGTAAGTCAAAATTTCTTAAGTACCATCAGCTTAAACTTTCTTTGTAGTTTGAAAGTACTGATAACACATACATGTAGATATAAAAGTACGTGAAAATTTCGTTTAATGTAGTATGGTTGCTGTCCAGGTGAAGTAAAATGACTGCAATTAAACGTGTTCCTTTTTCACACGTATGGTATTACTACTTAAAAGGCAAACACATAAATTAATAAGTGAGCCAAAATTCATTTAAAGTAAGTTTGGCAAAATTATTTATACGAAGAAAATGACTCCAGCGATAAATTTTCATTTTTATAAGTACAATAAAACTACTGATAACTTTGTTTGACTCAAAAAAAGGCCATGCATTATACTGAAGTAGTTAAATCTAATCATCACATAAACAAAAAATTACGTAACAACTGCAACACAAATGAATGCTTCCAGTTTTTTAACTATGGTTAGTTTATTTGAAATTATCAGTTCTTAATACAAGGTATTTAAATAAAAAATAATCATCGTGAAGTAGGTATCTACTTCTAGTATGACTCAGTAAGAACGTTTTATTTCTTACACTTGTCATAATGATTGAAGAAGAAGTTATTTTGCAACAAATGAAACAAGAAAGTTTCAACATTTTTTGAATATATTAACGAATTATCTCGATGTTTACCTACCATAGTATGGTATTCACATTATGTATCATAGTATGGTATTCATATAACATTAATAGGAACATTTTTTTTATAATAATGTCAATTAAGTATTCTTTATTGTAATTTATTTATTTCTTGTCGATTTACAATTGAATCAATTTTTATTTCTTAATTTTATTGACATGGATAAGTTTAGTATGTTTGTGTATCATTCCATGAGTTACAGACGGTTCTGACAGAATATCAGCGCTGCAGGCCTCTGACGCCTCAGCATAATGCTGAGTCAGCGGCCGTTTTACTTTTGTGGGGACACACAAAATCGTGTTTTTTCATTTTCGTCTTTTTATTAATTTATTGTTTTATTTGTGTTTGCTATTTATTTTTATTATTTTTTGTACTTGTGTGTCTTTCTGAATGTTAATAAATGTCTTCTGTCTTTCTTTCTTTCTAAAATGGTGGCGCCAGATAAAGTTGAGTGGGTACCTATTATTATCAGTTGAGTATAAATTCTACTGAAAAAAAAAATTGAAATTTTTCGATTAAATTTAAAATTAAATTTCCCCCGGAAAATTGACTTTTCTTTGTTTCGTGTTTTAATTGCTTTTTTGGATGAATATATTTGCAAATTTTTGAATTCACAAATAAACCTAAACAATCATAATTTTGTACAAACTTTGAACCACTGTTTCACATCTTCATTCACATTTCAGCGTGTAGGAAAGAGTGAATTCCGTAGAAAACCACACTGTTGGCGATTGAATTGAAACAGGTTTCTATTATTCTGGGAATTGAATTTTTATAAATCTTTCACTAATAGTTGTTTTTTGATTAGCTCAGTTGTTTCAAAAGTTAAAAAAAAAAACATATATAAAGTTTACATATTTCCCTATCCAATGGTATTGGTATCTAATGGTTCGAAACATCCTTCCTAAGGGCACCTCTATGATACTTTAGAATCTAAAGTTTAGATACATTATATTACATAATGTATTGATTAACTTGGCGTAGGTATTTAATGTTTATTTTCGTTTTTTAGAACAAGCTTAAGTAATAGCTTTTTAAGTATATTTTAGTTTTTCATTAAGTTATCTGTAACATCAAAACTCAAGCTGCTGAAGTAGAGGGTGTTCTGGCAATGCTTGACTAAAACTTCGATAAAAATTCGACTGAAAGTACTTATTTTTCAGAGGTTTACCAAACCAGTTGGTTTACGGAGGAAAATGCCAAAAAAATTGACGGTTACAGAGCTTTATATTCAAGTGCGTGCGAAGCTGTAATTGGTTAAATAAAAATTTAACGTCATGCCCTCTGTATTGCGTTTAAATCTTGTGTACAGATTCAAAAGTAACACACATAACAAAATAAAAACATTTGCTTTTGCAACAATGTGGTATCTGTGATATCAACTTTTGAGGAGTTCCTTTATGAGCAGAACACATGACTGAATACAGCATCATGTGGTGTTTATTATATAAAAGCATTATCACTGAAATTGAACGATCGCGCAGTTTCTTGCATGTGCCATTAAAGTTTGAGGTGTTCCCTCCTACGGAAACGGCCATGGCCATACTACCAAGATATCACTGCCCATACCCATATTGACATTTCAGCCCCGTCGTACCCCAACAGGGGTTACGGTATTTCACATCCGCCACATTGGATTTTAAAATCGTTATTGTTTTCGTAATCATCGACCCGATAAACTATAGTAACCATACCCATGTTGATTTTCGGACTTTGTCAGCACATTTCCCTCCTATAGGGGTTGAATCCTCAAAAAACCCGATACACGTGTTTATTCATTTATCGTTAGGAGTACTCCTATGAGGTTTAGAATAAAATTGTCTAACTAATCTTGTTTCCACATACAGACTTTGGGCCCCCATTTCACCCCCTTAGGGGATTAATTTCGAAAAAAAAAAATTCCTTAGTACGCGTCTACACCTATTAAGGAACATATTTATTCCAAATTTCAAGTTTCTACTTAAGACCTGTCAGCGATCTTGGCTGTGCGTTGATCTATAAGTTACCTAGTCAGACAGTTTCTTCTTTTATATTATGTACACATTACTTGGTGTTCTCCGACATAGTCAGTTCTGTAAAATGGTTAACATCAATATCAGTAAATACAAACATGCATCTTGTTGTGGGCGTCAGGAATTACGATAAGATCAGAAAAAATGTGTTTATATTACGTCAGTATTTAAAAAAAAACTACTATAAAATAAATACTTTAATTAATACAAGTAATTTTCTTTTGACATTTAGTTCTGGCATATTTAAAAGGATTTGCTCCCATGAAGAACTAAATATAAATGCTAAATATTCGAGCAGACTGACTTAACTGCTTGCGCCCGCGCATTTTCATTACGCGTAAACTATCTTAATAGCAAAACATATTCATTTAAATAATACTGATATGATGTTGTCAAGGATAGGATTATTTTTTAGAAACTGCTTTTAGTTCCCAAAATTAAAAATAACTGGATGGCTCAGTTACGTATACGTCATTCACTCGACAAAAACACGAAGGCAACTTTTCTTAGACGCCATGCTCGATCCGAATGAAAATAAAACAAAATTACTTTAATAGAGCTACTGTTATATTGTAAGAAAAGTACAAATACTGAAAGAGTTTTATTTATCACAATATAGGAAGACAGTTTTACTTAAATTGCAGTTTTTGTATTTTTACGGTAAAGAGATATTACTTATGCGACACATGTGCAAAAAAGACCAAAAAGTATGGCTCTTCAGTAAACGAAAAAACAAAAGAACCGCCTTTTTACGGGTTACTGAAGCGCCACAAAAGTGCTCCGATAGCTACGTTACCCAGATAGATCGACGCAGAAAAATTCGCTGATTCCGAATATGTATATAACTCAATATGCCCAATTTGGCGGTTAAGTAATTTTGCCTTTCCAGTGACGATATAGACTCGATATAAGTCTATTAAGATTATATTGTGTTAACTTTCTAGACCATTTATAAAAAGTCGTAGCGCGCCTTTGCAAAACCACTGGAAAAGTGGCAAACTGTAGAGTATGATCAGATATAGCAAGGTCTATAACAGTTACATTTTTGAGTTCCAAATTGCTAACAATATTATCTATACAAGTACTGCTATGTTTTGTAACACGAGTAGGTTCTTTGACGTGGCACTTAAGATTATAAGTATTCAGTAATTGCACAAAATCACGAGCTTCAGTAGTACTTGGCACGACTTTTGATTTCATTACTTTTTAACCGACTTCAAAAAAGGAGGTTATCTATTCGGTTGTATGTTTTTTTTTTTTTATGTTTGTTACGTCAGAACTCCGTCATTTATGAACCGATTTGATTTTTTTTTGCGTTCGTCTAGGAATGCTTTCAAATAGGTCCCATAACCACCAAATCAGTATTTGATGATTGGATTCTAAGGAAATCGAGGGAATTCTTCAAATGTTGTAGGGACACCTATGGTAATTTGGATATATTTAGTGGTAACTCGAGCATTTGCTTTTGAAAATCATAATTTGGTGAAGTGAAACTGATGATGAAGACCACATTTGACCAACAGAGCTACTATTCAATAACAGGTACTTCACGGGTTGAATTTCAATTACTTTAACACAGTTGCTAAGCAATTTATGCTCGTCGTAATGCATTATGGTAAAATGGAACGAGTGCTGAAGCACCAGGACTCTTCAATAATGAACGCCTCTGCATCAGAAAAAGCAATCTTTAGTAAGAGGTGTCGGGCAGTTGACATTTAACTATTGTATTAACACTAAAAAGCGTGAAAAAAAAATTATAACAAAAAATTGAACCGACTACAAAAAAACCATTAAAATATTTTTTTAACAGTCTGAAGTCGGTGCATCAGCACGAGACAGCAGGAGTGTTCGAAATCTAATATGAAAGTAGGGATGTAGGTGAAGTAGACGACTGTAGGTCCACTTCTGTTCGCTCGTGCTGAGGCACCGACTTCAGACTGGTAAAAAAATATTTTCATGGTTTTTTTGTAGTCGGTTAAGTTTTTTGTTATATATATATACTTTTATATAAATTAATCCCTCATAGGTTAACAACGTGAAACGTTGATCCATTTTGTAGTAGCTTACCTAAATTAGCGTGCCTTGGAAATGAGTTAATAATAAGTGAATTTAATTATTTAAATGTTTTGTATAAAATGCAATCATTAGTACTCAAAAATCAGTGCCAGTCGGTGGTAGACTACCTAAGTGTTAAAGGTCTGGAGTATAGTCAGTGATAAACGCTAAAGTTGAGTGAAAATAAGGTAATTGTTTCTATATTTATGTATAAGTAGTAAACCATAAAATCATAAATATTATTTATGAGTACTTATTTTCCCCTATTTTTAACCGACTTCAAAATAAAAAAAAACCGGCCAAGAGCGTGTCGGACACGCCCAAAATAGGGTTCCGTAGCCATTACAAAAAATTAAGCAATATTTTTCTAAGGATTTCGTATTTTATACGGAATCTTCCAAGTTTAGTTATATTTTATACCTTACGCTGCTATTTACTCATAAACTACTAATAATTTTCAAGCAAACTTAACCGTTATAGTTTTTCTTGGAAGTTTGATATATTGACTACCATCCTGAATTTTTTCAAATTTCTCCACCCACCGGTTTAGATTTTAGAGGGGGAGGGAACACTCGATTTTAATGAAAATTTGCACTTTAAAGTTGAATATTTCGCAAACATATTACTAAATCTAAAAATCGTTCTAGCAAACCCATAATGGTTTTAAAATACCTATCCAACGACATCCCACACTAAAGGGTTGGATGAGAAAAAAAAAATCACCGCCACTTTACGTCTATGGGAGGTACCTTCAATCCAGTAAAATCGTACAAATTTTTCGTAGCTAATATTAATATTAAACATTGTTATTAACAATATGGCGCTGACGCCATTTGTTAAAAACAATGTCCTGAAAAAGCAAAAAAAAAGGTTGGTTCAGAACTTTTTGCTTTATATAAGAGTAATTAATTTCCCATTTTGCTTTTGCTCCTGTAAGAGCCAAGAATCATTCTGATACAGGATTTCAGTCTTAGATGACACAATAATGACATTATCAAGCCTACTAGTCCTATATAAGTTCTATTAACGCATTTCTGTAGAGAAGTGTTGACTTGGATAAGACTTTATTGAAACTAATGTATTTTAGCGGAGAGTTAGTGTCATATCTAGCTTCTTTTTTTTTTTCTTTATTTCCTCAAATAAACAGAATACATTTTTCAAACAAATTATCTGCCAAACTGCATGACAGTTTGTTGGCAGAAAAAAATATCTCTCTAACACTTATTAATTAGTTCTTAATCTAAATCCTTAAAACTAAATACATGCATTCATAAGGCATGCAAGGGGATGCGCTGAAGGTACATTAGCAGCTCCACATCCGCCAGGTCATGCACTATATCACACATATATATAGGTATTATTAATTTTATATATTTTACTCGTTAACATTACAAGTTAATACTAATTTTATTCAACAAACAATTTTTAAGTTTATTTTTATATGTTATTTTAGAAGTTTTACAATATATTAGAGTTTCCATCTCGTTAAGTATTCTAGGTATCATATATTTTCTTGTACGCTTACCATAATAGTTACAGATCTTAGGTACACGCAATTTTCGTTTAGTTATTTCTCTATTAACACTTCTAGTTGGGTATAAATGATTGATAGGTACTTTTAATTGACTCGAGTTATACTGTTCTAATGCTAGTAAATTCTGTAGGACTGTACTTGAATAAACCATGTATTGTAATCTCCAATGCGCTTTCGAGATATGTTTTTCCAGATTATTACTCCTAGCATTATTTTTTGGTTACTAATGCGTTTATAAGGCGACAAACATTATCCATAGCTTTCCTGTGACTTATTTAAGACATATAGCATTACAGTATGCAATAATCAAGAGAAATTTACTAGTTGGGTTCCGTATAAAATACAAAATCCTTAGAAAAAAATTACTTAATTTTTTCGTAATGGCTACGGAACCCTATTTTGGGAGTGTCCGACACGCTCTTGGCCGGTTTTTACTTTTGCAGTCCGTTAGAATTTTATACGGAATCTTCCAAGTTTAGGTATATTTTTAACCGACTTCAAAAAAAGGAGGAGGTTATCAATGAGGGCTATCGTTTTTTCTCTCACTAGATGGCGCCACTGTTGCGTGAGGTTTTTAAAAGTCTGTTATAACGGCCGTGAAAACAAAGTTTAGACTAAAATCATATATAATACATTGTAAAACAGTGCCATAAACATATCGAGCAACCACAGTATTGCATAATCCCGTTTTCTTCGGAAAAAAGGGAGGACAAAAGTTTTCGAAAGACAAAATGTCTCAAATTACAGACGTTCATTGCCCCTTATTGCATAATTGCCATAATTATTTTCAGATAATGCAAAATATTCACAAAATTATTCTAATTATAAATAAACCCGCGTAGCTCACCCAAAAACTATGAGATTTGACATTTCGTTGACCTCACGCTACACTAGCGCCTCTAGCGGAAAATTCATTCGCGATAGCCCCCATTCGGTTGTATGTTTTTTTTTTTTTTTTTTTATGTTTGTTACCTCAGAACTCCGTCGTTTGTGAACCAATTTGAATTTTTTTTTTTGCGATCGTCTAGGAATGCTTTCAATTAGGTCCCATAAGCACCAAATCAGGATCTGATGATTGGATCCTAAGGAAATCGAGGGAACTCTTCAAATGTTGTAGGGACACCTGTAGTAATTTGGATATATTTTGCAGTAACTCGTGCATTTGCTCTTGGAAATCATAATTTGGTGATGTGGAACTGATGATGAAGACCACATTTGACCAACAGAGCTACTACTCAATAACAAGTACTTCACGGGTTGAATTTCAATTACTTTAACACAGTTGATAAGCAATTTATGCTCGTCGTAATGCATATGGTAAAATGGAATGGGTGGTGAAGCACCAGGACTCCTCAATAATGAACGTCTCTGCATCAGAAAAAGCAATCTTTCGTAAAAGGTGTCAAGCAGTTGACATTAAGCTATTGTATTTTAGATTATTAACACTAAAAAGCGTGAAAAAAAAATTTTATAACAAAAAATTGAACCGACTACAAAAAAACATCAAAATAATTTTCTTCCAGTCTGAAGAGGGAACTATGGCCCAAGCCCTCTCATTCTGAGTGGAGGCCTGTGCCCAGCAGTGGAACGTATATAGGCTGGGACGAAACTGAAGTCGGTGCCTCAGTACGAGACAGCAGGAGTGATTGAAGTCTAATATATAAAGTATGGGTATGTATATGGGTACTACAAGGTATGTAGGTGAAGAAGACGACTATAGGTCCACTCCTGTTGGCTCGTGCTGAGGCACCGACTTCAGTTTCGTCCCAGCCTATATACGTCCCACTGCTGGGCACAGGCCTCCACTCAGAATGAGAGGGCTTGGGCCATAGTTCCCTCTTCAGACTGATAGAAAATTATTTTGATGTTTTTTTGTAGTCGGTTCAATTTTTTGTTATAAAATTTTATACCTTACGCTGCTATTTACTCATAAACTACTAATAATTCTCAAGCAAACTTAGCCGTTATAGTTTTACTAAGAAGTTTGATATACTGACTACCATCCTGAATTTTTTCAAATTTTTCCACAGACTGGTTTAGATTTAAGAGGGGGGAGGGGGACACTAAATTTTAATGAAAATTTGCACTTTAAAGTTGAATATTTCGCAAAAAAATTACTAAATCGAAAAATCGTTTTAGCAAACCCCTAATGGTTTTAAAATAGGTACCTATCCAACGATACCCCACACCATAGGGTTGGATGAGGAAAAAAAAATCACCGCCACTTTACGTCTATAAGTACGGGGGTACACTAAAAAAAATTTGTTTTTGAATTTTTAATAAAATCTGTTGTTGTACCTATGTTTGACAAATAAATCCCACCAAAAACATTACATGTAAAAAAAAAAATTATAACAAAAAATAGAACCGACTACAAAAAACCATGAAAATAATTTTCTACCAGTCTGAAGTCGGTGCCTCAGCACGAGCCAGCAGGAGTGGACCTATAATCGTCTACTCATCTACAACTATACGAGTAAATGGCTTCAATCACTCCTGCTGGCTCGTGCTGAGGCACCGACTTCAGACTGGTAGAAAATTATTTTAATGGTTTTTTGTAGTCGGTTCTATTTTTTGTTATAAATTTTTTTTTCACGCTTTTTAGTGTAAAACATCTAAGATACAATAGTTTAATGTCAACTGCTCGTCACCTTTTACGAAAAATTGCTTTTTCCGATGCAGAGATGTTCATTATTGAGGAGTCCGGGTGCTTCACCACCCATTCCTTGTCACCATATGCGTTCCGAGGAGCATAAATTGCTTAGCATTTGTGTTAAAACAATTGAAATTCAACCCATGAAAACTAGTTATTGAGTAGTAACTCCGATGGTCAACTGTGGTCTTCATCATCAGTTCCACTTTACCAAATGATGATTTTCAAGAGCAAATGCACGATTTACTACTAAATATATCAAAATTATCATAGGTGTCCCTACAACATTTGAAGAGTTCCCTCAATTTCCTTAGGATCCAATCATCAGATCCTGATTTGGTGCTTATGGGACCTAATTGAAAGCATTCCTAGACGAACACAAAAAAAAAATTTCAAATCGGTTCATAAATGACGGAGTTCTGAGGTAACAAACATAAAAAAAAATAAAAAAAAAAATAAAAAAAAAAAAAAACACAACCGAATTGATAACCTCCTCCTTTTTTTGAAGTCGGTTAAAAAGCGTCAAGTCTCGCAACGCAACGCAGTTCTTATATTGCTAAAAAGTTTTGAGATGCAATGTTATACCAAGTCGGTTATTTTTGTCAGTACCGAAGGGTGTCCATAGAACTTGCTTAATTTAAAACCGTGGAAAAACAGTACAGTTTATAGTTTTGAAATTAAGAGTAAACCAAATTATTTTTAAACACATAAATGACTTGGCCATACAGACTTGGACAGACATGGCGAAACTAGAAGGGTTCCATTTTTGCCATTTTGGCTCCGGAACCTTAAAAAGTAAAACCGACTCCAAAAAAAGCCTTGGGGGAGGCCTATGTCTAGCAGTGGACGTCATTCGGCTGACATGATGATGGTGATGAATAAAATATATAGTTTTTTTTTATATAGATGTGTGCAGTAATGGACCCGGCGTTGGCGAAGGAGGTGTCGATGCTCGCGCGGCGGCGCGAGGTGGACGCGGCGGCGGCGGCCGGCGACTCCCCCGTGCAGCAGTTCTACCGCGGCGCGGTGGTGTTCCTCACGGGCGGCTCCGGGTTCGTGGGGAAGCATCTCGTGGAGAAGCTGCTCAGGTAATGTTGATGAGGAATGGGATTTGGTTGGGGCTGTTTAATATACGGTGCAAAAAGAAGGGTGTTTAAATTTGACGTCGAAGTCTGTCTTTGGGACTCCAACTATATCCGTACCGAATTTCGTCTCATTCGTATCATGGGATTTCTGTTCCTGTTATTAGTTCTGTGCGCTTACCACGTGTGTTGTTCCAGAACGTGTGACGTGGAGCGCGTGTACCTGCTCATGCGCGGTAAGAAAGGCCACAGCGCGCAGGAGCGGCTCGCCAGGATATTCCAGGACCCGGTGAGAGGACCAGCACGACCTGTGGCGTGCAATGAGTGGGCAGGGCTAGTGCTGGTGGTGCACAGCATACTACCAACTAACTACCCTGGAAAGAACCCAAAGCACGCCAATGTCAACACAACACGCCACATCACAACAGAACACAACGCAACACAATATTTTGTAGTATAATGACTTCTCACGATATCACGATAATAAAATAAACAATTGGGAATAACCTAAGTTATATCCTATCCTATACCTATCATATATCGACATTAGTGCTGTCACTTCTGTTGCCAATGACATGAGATAAATCATGCCAACTACTGGGACCTTATGGGATTCGATTTGTGGCATTCGAAGATGGCGAATGTAGACAATATCTAATTTTAATATAATTTTGATAGTGTTTTATGCGGCGATTAACCTTAACAGTGAACAGTGATCACAAAATTCTATATTGCTCTCGTGTCTGACATTTTTTGATGCACAAGTTGTCTCCACGCGGTTTCCGTAATTTTACTATCAAGTTACAAAAACTACAATCACCGTACAACGTTGCCTCTCGAAAGAGAATACTTAGACACTGGCGAAATTGTCCTATTAATTAGGACAGAAGCCATATTTTAAAAGAGAAGAAGGATGGGACCTTATGCCTTCGTTTGTTGCGGAGGTTCTAACTTCATCTCAATTGCAGGTATACGACACGTTGCACAAATGCAACCCGGACTTCCCGAAGCGTGTGATTGCTGTGGAGGGAGACATCACGAAGATCAGGCTCGGGATCAGCGACCCCGACTGGAAAATGCTGGCCGACCAGGTGAGAGTCCCAACGGAACTAAGGATAATAATATGAGGAATATAGGTATACCTAAGTTACGAGGGCTAAAAACGCGACGCGAGATAATTGTTAATTTCCGTCCTGCGGAAACCAGGATGTCATTACCAGATTACTGTATATTCATCAGATTTACATATAAGTATTCCTAATTTCACGTCGATTCGATCACTGGAAGAGGGTCAAAATGAACTTGCAAGATTAGACCCCAAAAACAACAATAGGGCAAATTGAATAAAAGTAGGTTGGATTACAACACAAGTTCATAATTTAATAAATCAAGCGTTACTTTGTGGGGGTCCATTTCAAGTAAAATGCAAGTACAGTTGGCGGAGTGGTGACGACCAGATGGCTAAGTGGTTAGAGAACCTGACTACGAAGCTTGAGGTCCCGGGTTCGAATCCCGGCCGGGGCAGATATTTGTATGAATAATACGAATGTTTGTTCTCAGGTCTTGGATGTTTAATATGTATTTAAGTATTTATTTATCTATTGTATGTTTATCCGTTGCCTAGTACCCATAGTACAAGCTTTGCTTAGTTTGGGACTAGGTCAATTAGTGTCAAGTGTCCCATGATATTTATTTATTTATTTATTATTTATTTATTTAGTTTAGAAAAACTACAGTCAGCAAGAAATGCTTGTATTAAAAGCGAAATTTTTAGCAGAAACTTATAAAATTAGCGACGCTATGTTGACGATAAGCTTGCCACAGGTGACCGTGATATTCCACGTGGCGGCAACTACCACCTTCGACGAACCTCTCCGTGTCGCCACGCTGACCAACGTCCGAGGAACCACGCAGACGCTGCTGCTGGGAAAGGACTGTAAGAATATCAAGTGAGTCCATAGGCGTAGCAACTCGATGCCCATCTTATTATTTAAATATTCTTCTTTGTCGTTGCGCTCTTGGCAAACTGGTCGTGGTCACATGTTGTAGAGGACACAGCTTCTATTAGCGTAACGTGCTAAATTGTTGTCGTGTTTTGCTATCCATAAATGAGTCAGCTGTTAAATGTACTCAAATAGAAGCAATTTTATATAATGGATTTAGGTTATCTATGGCCACATTTTTGAACAGTGTCGTGAAAAAATATTTTTTAGCAAAAACCCAAGTTTAATAATAATAAAGTAATATGGAGTAGGATAGTACAGTTAGATAGCATAGAAGTAGATAGATAGTTGCCAATATTATTATTGGTAGTGGCCAATCAACCGCCCAAAGTTTCGTTCTTGCTCCAGATCCTTCGTCCATGTATCCACGGCGTACTCACACGCGACACACGGCCGCATCGGCAAAGAGGTCCGCGAGGAGTTCTACGACAGCCCCGCCCACCCCGACACCATCATAGACCTGGTGCAGCAGCTGAGCGAGGAGAAGCTCGCTGCTATCAAGCCTCAGTGAGTTTTGGATTACCTACTTCCCCCAATGATAGAGTCCTATAGAAATGGAATATCAAACGCATGTCACGCTCACGCAACGGCGAAGACGGTTGGTTTTGGTTCCGAAAAGTGCTAAGTACGTGTAGTCTAGCTATGTAGTCGGATTGACTTGAAATTTGTCATATTTATGTAAATCTGGTGCCAATATAATGAACAGCGCAAATATAGTGGTCTCAACGCCGGATACCTACAACTTCATTGCCTTCGGCGTCGAGACGCTCGGTCCGTGGGGCCCTGGCGCAAGGGATCTCTTCAGCCAACTGGAAAAGAGACTGATCGACGCCACCGGAGACAAAAGGGCTGGCAGCTTCCTCGCACAGCGTCTTGGCATCGCCATACAGCGAGGAAATGCTGCAGCTTTCTTGGAACCATGTCAAAGTGGCCTTTTTTAACCGACTTGAAAAAAGGAGGAGGTTATCTATTTGGTTATAGTTTTTTTATGTTTGTTACCTCAGAACTCCGTCTTTTATGAACCGATTTGAATTTTTTTTTGAGAATGATATATTATATTTTCCCAGTTTATATTATATTATTAACCCAGTCGTCATCCCTATTGTAGGCTTACGACATGGCACTGTGGACGATGTTTTTTTATTCGACTGGATGGCAAACGAGCAAGTGGGTCTCCTGTTGGTAAGAGATCACCACCGCCCATAAACATCTGCAACACCAGGGGTATTTCAGATGCGTTGCCAACCTAGAGGCCTAAGTTGGAATACCTCAAGTGCTAGTAATTTCACCGGCTGTCTTACTCTCCGCGCCGAAACACAACAGTGCAAGCACTGCTGCTTCACGGCAGGATTAGCGAGCAAGATGGTGGTTGCACAAGGTCCTACCACCTGCAAACTCCGTCATTTATGAACCGATTTGAATTTTTTTTTGCGTACTCCTAGGAATGCTTTCAATTAAGTCCCATAAGCACCAAATTAGGATCTGATAATTGGATCTTAAGGAAATCGAGGGAACTCTTCAAATATTGTAGGGACAACTATGGTAATTTGGATATATTTAGCAGTAACTCGTGTATTTGCTCTTGAAAATCATAATTTAGTGAAATAGAACTAATGATGAAGACCACATTTGATCAACAGAGCAACTACTCAATAACAAGTACTTCACGGGTTGAATTTCAATTACTTTAACACAGTTGCTAAGCACTTTTCCACTCCTGCTGGCTCGTGCTGAGGCACCGACTTCTGATTGGTAGAACATTATTTTCTTGGTTTTTGTAGTCGGTTTTAAATAAAAACTTTCTAATAATAACTCGAATTTCCTGTTCAGGTTGGTAGCAGACTGGCCCAACACGTATGCATTCACCAAATCACTGGCCGAAGAAGCGGTAAGGACCAAGGCCGGAGACCTGCCCATATGCATCGTCCGACCTGCTATAGGTAAGCTACGCTATTCTCAGAGCCATAGACAGATAGACATTGACATCAACTAACAAACAACCCAATTTTTAACCGACTTCAAAAAAGGAGGAGGATGTATGTTCCGATGTTTTTGTGTCTCGGTTTAAAAATCTGTATTATCAATATCCTACTAATCGTACTAAAATTTTAAATGCGAATGTTTGTGAGTGAGTTTTTTATTGCACCATTTTGTCGGCATAGTTTACATAATATATTCGTGAAAAATTACAGCTTTCTAGCATTGACAGTCTCTGAGCAAAGCTGCGGACGGACGGACAGACAGGCAGACAGACAGAAATGGCGAAGCTGTAAGGGTTACGTTTTTGCCATTTTGGCTACGGAACCCTAAAAACTAATTACATTTAAAATTTGGAGCTTGTGGGTCTACTAGAAGTCCTTAGAATTTTATGATGATCGTGAGTCATGCAGTGAGTAGGTAGGTATGTCAGTGACAAAACTGAGGAAGTTTAAATCTACATATTGATAGTGTATCTAAGTCCCATTAGGCCCAATTGCTTAACTGAAAATTCAGGGTTCTAGCTTTACAAATAATAAAATTACAGGGTGTTGAAAATAGCCTGAATGGCTTCGAGAAAAGTATGGTACGGCAGTGCTTTTGTTTTAGTTTTGCTCGACTTGGATATTATGTATACTACTAGGTAACTCATACATTATCACCAAGTTTCAAGTCTTAGCTAAACCCACGCACATACAACTTTTCGTATTTATAGTATAAGTAAGATTACAATCGTGTGCTATGTTGCAGTGATCGGTTCCCTCCTGGAGCCGTCTCCTGGGTGGGTGGACATCAGCAGCGCGTACGGACCGAGCGGGGTGAGTGTCAACCAGCATTGGTAATGTTATAGCATCTACGTGACTACCTAAAGCCTACCTGAAGTAGGTACCAGCATTCAACAATTGATTTTACTATGACAACTTTCTTGTCTGTGGTAGTAGGTAACAACAGTAACGTACTCCAAACTCTAACGTACTCCAAAAAATTAAAAATATATCAAGACATGGAACCGACTACAAAAGAACAATAGGCGTCTACTTCACCTACATGCAAGGGCTTCAATCATTCTTGCTGGGTCGTACCTCCTCCTTGTTTTGAAGTCGGTTAATAAATAAATAAATAGCTCTGGAGTCTACGATGTTCGTTATCTATCGTTCGGCATATTTGTTTCCAGTTGTTCCTCGGCGGCGGGCTAGGCTTCGTCCACACGTTCATGGCGGACGACGACTCCAAGCTGGACCTGATTCCGGTGGACTTCGTGAACAACGCCACAATCACCGCCGGCTGGGAGACGGCGGAGCGGCGCGCGCGCGGTGACACTGCTGTGAAGATCTATGCGGTCGCGCCCGCTAGGAACCCGATAAACTGGCGTAAGTCATCTTCCTTGTAGTTGGGGCACTCTTTGCCGAAATTACACGACATTTTTTAGAAATTATGTAAAATTTTAGTGTACTGATGAAATTTGGCTGCATAAACCAAGATTATCCAAATGGAGCAGCGAGAAAGGCACATTTTCCATTAATACGCCTAATGGTCTACCTTGATGCAAAATATTAAGATTCTAGATGATCTGGAAGTGGCTTAGGTTAGGTTAGGTTAGCCCTTATAGTTTCGCCATGCCTGTCTGTCCGTCCGTCCGCGGCTTTGTTCAGGGACTATCAAAGCTAGAAGCTGTAATTTTGCACGAGTGTACATGTAAACTATGCCGACAAAATGGTACAATACAAAATTGCAAAAAAAAATTTTACGATACCTCCCATAGACGTAAAGTGGGGGTGATTTTTTTTTCTCATTCAACCCTATAGTGTGGGGTATCGTTGGATAGGTATTTTAAAACCATTAGGGGTTTGCTAAAACGACTTTTCGATTCAGCAATTTGTTTGCGAAATATTCAACTTTAAAGTGCAAATTTTCATTAAAATCTAGCGTCCCCCCTCTAAAATCTAAACCGGTAGGTGGAAAAAATTGAAAAAATTCAGGATGGTAGTCAGTATATCAAACTTCCAAGGAAAACTATAATGGCTAAGTTTGCTTGAGAATTATTAGTAGTTTATGAGTAAATAGCAGCGTAAGGTATAAAATATACTTAAACTTGGAAGATTCCGTTCAAAATACGAAATCCTTAGAAAAATATTACTAAATTTTTTCGTAATGGCTACGGAACCCTATTTTGGGCGTGTCCGACACACTCTTGGCCGGTTTTGTTTAGCCATGCGTCCAATTCGTCCCACCATCTTTTCTTTGGACTGCAGAGGCAGAGGCCTTGGTCATCCCACCGAACCGCGGATAGCAATTTGGGCCCATCGTTGTGGGTGCATGCGACAAACATGATCAACCTAGTCCCACTTAAGCTTAGCGGTCTTGGCGCATTTGTTATAGCCTAAATTGAATAAAGATGTCTTGACTAACAGCCTTATTCATAAAAAGTCAAAGCCTCCTTGAAGGCTCCTTGATGGCCCGATGCTAAAAAACGTGATTCATAAACGTCTGTTAGCGCTAATCAGTCGAGTCGATCAAGGCTCTGCTAAAGTTAGTGGACCGTAGACCCTCCTTTATCTCCCTGCTAAGTCACAAAATGGCCGCCACAAATTTGAACAGCTGACTTTGACAAGAGCAAAAAACCATACCGAAGATATTTATATGGAGGTTTACGCAAAGATTAAAAAAAATCAGGAAAATTTATTTTCAGGAATTTGTATTTAAAAATCCTCTAATAATATGAAAAAAATAAAATTACAATGATTAACATAGTTGTGGCTTTTTGCACTTAATTTAGGTCTACTAAAACACGCGCATCGGAAATGGCGGGAAAACAAACATCTCTGCTGTCACTGCTGTCAATTTTTTTTTTAATTCTCGACAAAGCCATTTTTTGTCTTTGATTTGTCAAGAGTGCCAACATAACGCGTCTAATCAGTCTATCAGCAGCTCAACAACTAGCAGACTGCTAGCAAGCGTTTATGAATCACACTTCTTGGCAAACGTCAAACAAGCTTAATCAGTCTGTTAACTAACAGACCGATCAAACCTCAATTAAGGATATTTTATGAATAAGGCTGTTTGACTTTGGCCCTCAGGGAAGATTCTCGGCACGTTGTACACGGAGTGCGGCCAGTTTGTAACGCCGCGTGCCATCTGGTACAGCTACGACTTCCACACCAAATACCGCTGGCTGTTCGTGCTGTTGACGTGGCTGCTGCACTTCATACCGGGGTACCTGGCAGACGGCGCGCTGCTACTGCTCGGGAAGAAGCCCATGTGAGTACCAGTGCAGTAGAGTGGGAGACATTGGTATGTAGAAGTGAAGTCCTCTCGCTCTTCTAAGGTCGGGAAGATGTACGCCGCGCGCGATGCGCGGGCTACTCTAAGAAAATCGAAGTTCGCATCGTACAGTCAGCTGCAGAGAAAAGGTACCCCCCTGTAACGGCGGTATCCATACTACCGCCAATACAGGGGGGTACCCTTTCTCTGCAGCTGACTGTACGTCCGTCTTACTTTCTTGTTATACCGAGTGTGGCCTATAATACGAGCAAAAAACCGACCAAGAGCGTGTCACACACGCCCGCTGGGCCCGAAATAGTCCTCATTATTATACTGTGACCTTTTCACCTCTTATTTGTTTTTCGTCTTGCTTGTTGAGCGCATGGTTGGCCGTGTCAGTTGTCATTGTCAATGTCATGCACGTATGTCATGCTTGTGTTGGTAGCGCTGACTTTAAACGGTCGCGTTTACAATAGACACGGTCCGGTCATGCGTTCAGCTCGCAATGACGGCCTCACGGTCCCACCGGAAGACCAGCGCTAGCTCCTGAGCCAGCATTATGCTGAGGTGGGTCCGTTTCGTGAATGTTAACTGCTTTCCTTGTTTGTGTTATTCATGTATCGTTTTAAGTTATTTACTTTAAGTTACTTTTACGAATAAAATTTATTTTCTTTCTTTCTTTCTTTCTTTTCTTATTAACAAAGTCACGGTAGCACTATTAAACATTCTGTGACAGTCTAAACTGGAAGCCATTTAAGTGGGTACGACTGAAATGTTTACATTAAAAACATACAACCGAATTGATAACCTCCTCCTTTTTTTGAAGTCGGTTAAAAATGGACGTAGAGGATTTTCAGGGTTCCGTAGCCGAAACGGTAAATTTACTAACCCGCCTCTAATTTTTTTTTATACAAAACAAAATTTAACTCACTACAAAAAAACTATGAAAATAATTTTCTACCAGTCTGAAGTCGGTCGGTGTCTAAGCGGTAAGGTCCCGGGTGAGCAAGGAAATTCTTTTAGTTCATTGATATGGACGTCCGCAATGTAACACCTGATTCAATAAATTATCCGTGTGGTACTTGTTATTTAGTAGTCCTTCGCCTGTTGGTCAAATGTGGTCTTCATCATCAGTTCCACTTCACCAATTATGATTTTCAAGAGCAAATGCACGAGTTACTGCTAAATATATAATAAAAAAAATCAAATCGGTTCATAACTGGCGGAGTTTATCTTCGTTTGATAATAATATGACGTACTTATGTTGACGACATGTTTGTTTCAAATTCAGCGCAATGCTAGAATTCCCTATACACTACCAATATTCACATGTATTATTTTAGGCTTGGGTGTCTTGTACCAGTAAGTTTTTATATCAGGAGACAAGTACTTCAAATTCCTTTTTTTTTTCCAGAGCGGTAAAACTGTACCGGACCGCCTACAACCTCTCTTCAGTGCTCGCCTTCTACACTTGCAACGAGTTCAAATTCGACGACGTCAATCTCCAAAGCCTGCAAGACAACCTTTCGGATGTCGACAGAAAAATCTACAATTTCGATGTCACTAAGATGTCCTGGACTGAAATGCTAGTGATATGGGCGATCGGTCTAAGGAAATATATAGTCAAAGATGGGCTAAAAGATACGGAGTATGCTGTCAGAAAACAATCTGTGTTTAGAATTCTGAACTACATACTTCTCGCGCTGTATGTGTACGCGTGGTACAAATTGTGTACGTACGCGGTTTGGTTCGTAAGTTTGTTGTGCTAGTTAATAAATATTTGAACTTGTACTCTTGTTTTATTATTTTACTAGCTTATGCCCGCGACTTCGTCAGCGTGGATCTAGGTTATCGTGCGATGGCGCCCTCTACCGGAATAAAAGGTATCCTATGTTGATCCATGGGGTTCAAACTACCTATATACCAAATTTCATCAAAATCGGTTCAGTGGTTTCAACGTGGAAGCGTATCAGACAGACATACAGCCAGACATAGTTACTTTTTGGTACCTACTAGCTCGAAGTCGGTGCCTCAGCACGAGCCAGAAGGAGTGGAATAATAGTCGTCTACTTACCTACCTCACCTATATAGTTACAATGGGTTTCAATCACTCCTGCTGGGTCGTGCTGAGTCATCGACTTTGAGCTAGTAGGTACCAAAAAAACCGGCCAAGAGCGTGTCGGACACGCCCAAAATAGGGTTCCGTAGGCATTACGAAAAAATTAAGTAATATTTTTCTAAGGATTTAGTATTTTATACGGAATCTTCCAAGTTTAGGTATATTTTATACCTTACGCTGCTATTTACTCATTTAAACTACTAATAATTCTCAAGCAAACTTGCCCGTTATAATTTTCCTTGGAAGTTTGATATACTGACTACCATCCCGAATTTTTCCAAATTTTTCCACCTACCGGTTTAGATTTTAGACGGGGGGGATGCTCGATTTTAATGAAAATTTGCACTTTAAAGTTGAATATTTCGCAAACAAATTGCTGAATCGAAAAATCGTTTTAGCAAACCCCTAAAATACCTATCCAACGATATCCCACACTTTAGAGTTGGATGAGAAAAAAAAATCACCGCCACTTTACGTCTATGGGAGGTACCCTAAAAAAGACTGTTTTAGAATTTTTAATTGTACTATTTTGTCGGCATAGTTTACTTATATATCCGTGCAAAATTACAACTTTCTAGCATTGATGGTCCCTGAGCAAAGTCGCGGACGGACAGACAGACATGGCGAAACTATAAGGGTTCCGTTTTTGCCATTTTGGCTCCGGAACCCTAAAAATGTACAAACATTGGAACGTAGAACCTTCTCCTTTTATTTGAAGTCGGTTAAAAATATACCTTAACTTAACAGATTTCGTATAAAATACGAAATCCTTAGAAAAATATTTCTTAATTTTTTCGTAATGGCTACGGAACCCTATTTTGGGCGTGTCCGACACGCTCTTGGCTGGTTTTTTCTTCGATTATCCTAGTTTTTATAGTTTTCCCTTTATGTGGCCATTAAACCCTATCTCTGTACCAAATTTCAGCTCTCTGAGTTTTTGGGAAGTACTAGTTCTATTTTGATGATCATGAGTGAGTGAGTGTCATAAATGCGAAACTTTGCTTCCGCTTAACTTCGGAACTAAATGACCTACAGACTTGAAATTTTGTATTTTAAGTATGTATGTATAGCTTACTGGATGACGAAAATTTCTGCGTTCTGGTCTTATCCAGAAGTTCTCAAATAGGAGCCTGAAAATGCGGCGAAATGGTTCCAGTAAAGGATGGTACGGCAGTGTTTGCTTCGCGCTCGACTTGGCGGGGGCACTACCGTGCCCCCAGATTTATTTATTTATTGTATGGTAAAGAATGAAAGAACTGAAGTGGCAGTGGGCGGGGCACATTGCTCGCAGGACTGATGGCCGATGGGGTCAAAAGATTCTCGAATGGCGTCCGCGGACCGGGAGACGAGCTGTCGGTAGGCCTCCAACAAGATGGAGCGATGACCTGGTTAAGATCGCGGGATCGCGGTGGATGCGAAAAGCACAAGACCGGTCTGAGTGGAGAGCCTTGTGGGAGGCCTATGTCCAGCAGTGGACGTCTTTCGGCTGACATGATGATGATGATGATGATGATGGTAAAGAATGGAGGCGCACGGGTTTGTTAAGTAGTTCAATCAAACAACAATGCATTATTCATAGCAGCTGACACTGCACTGGTGACCTTTCGTTTTGTTTCTTAGAGCAACAAGCCAAACGGAGTAGCATTAATAATTAAATTATTTTTATTATTAAGTAATTTATGTCGCCTTCCGTGAAGTCGCCAAGCGGTCACAGCGGAAGACCAGCGTTGGCCTCTACGGCCAGCACTATACTGAGCTGAGACCGTTTCGCGATTTCACAAATACTGTCATTACTTTATACTTGTTTATTTTATGTATTTATTTATGTAATTTGTGAAATGTGAATAAACGTTTTTCTATTTCTATTTCTATTTCATTAAACAACTAAGATGTAGCATATACCAAGATGTACCATCTTGCTCGCTAATCCAGTGAGCAGCAGTGCTTGCACCGTTGTGTTTCGGCGCGGAGAGTAAGACCGCCGGTGAAATTACTGGCACTTGAAGTATTCCAACTTAGGCCTCTAGGTTGGCAACGCATCTGCAATACCCCTGGTGTTTCAGATGTTTATGGGCGGTGTTGATCTCTTACAACCAGGAGACCCACTTGCTCGTTTGCTTTCCAGTCGAATAAAAAAAACATAAGGTCCAACCCACACAGACGACAAATGGAGCTCGTTCGGGGGCCCGCAACGGGCGTATTATTTATTTATTTATTTATTGAATAAAACACATGCAAGCTTACAGTACGAAACCAAAACACTCACACATTAATTACAAAAATAAAAAAATAACAAAAAATTACATGAATACATTAATTACAAATTACAGGCGATATTTGGACGCTGAACCCGACCCGAGCCCGCCGGCGGGGTGATGGCGTCCATATACTTAAGTACCTCTACTAGCGTTTACCCGCGGCTTCGCACGCGTAAACTATTCAATTTGGTAGTTGCAATTCAAATTCCGGGATTTTACAAAATTCACAAAAACTCACAAAATTTATACCTATACATATATCGTGGTCTTCATTGAAGTCAAGACTCTAAACCCAGCGGTTGAAATTTCAAGATTCTATCCCTACTAGCTTTTTCCCGCGGCTCCGCCCGCGTGGTATTCGGTTATCGCGCGTTGTTCCCTCGGGAACAGTGCATGTGTTCGGTATAAAAAAGTAGCCTGTGCAATCTCGGGCCCATAAACTATCTCTATGCCAAAAATCACTTCGATCCGTCGCTCCGTTACAGCGTGAAAGACGGACAAACACCCAAACATAGAAACACACTTTCGCATTTATAATATTAGTATGGATCCCGTCGGAATATCCGGATAAAAGGTAGCTTATGTGTTATTCCAGACGACCAGCTACCTTACATCTGCCGAGCGCGAAGCAAGCACTGCCGTACCATCCTTTACAGGAACCATTTCGCCGCATTTTCAGGCCCCTATTTGAGAACCTCTGGATAAGACCAGAACGCAGAAATTTTCGTTATCCAGTAAGCTATAATCACATACTTAAAATCCAAAATTTCAAGTCTGCAGGTCATTTAGTTCCGAAGTTAAGCGAAAGCAAAGTTTCGCATTTATGACGCTTACTCATGATCATCAAAATAGAACTAGTACTTCCCATCAACTCAGAGAGCTGAAATTTGGTACAGAGTTAGGGTTTAATGGCCACATAAAGGGAAAACTATAAAAACTAGGATAATCGAAGAAAAAAAGAAAGAAAAAAAAACTGTGCCAAATAAGAAAATCTAATAAAAAAAATCAATAAGCCCACGTTTCTACAAAAAGAAGTGAAATCCCACCAAAAACATTCTGTAAAAAACTAGCCAAGTCTCGATGGAGCTAATTGTTTATCTCTAAAAAAAAAGTAATTAAATCTAGACAAAGTCGTGCCAAGCCTAAGGTTCCTTACTGCGATTTCTTTATTATTAGAGTTAATGTTGTGTGACTTGGCCGTTGACTTGTACCCACCCACTCACGTATAAAGAATGTTGAGTCTTAAGTCTTATTATTATTAATTTTTATACGTTAGTGGGTACCAGTCAACGGCCAAGTCACACAACATTAACTATAATAATAAAGAAATCGCAGTAAGGAACCTTAGGCTTGGCACGACTTTGTCTAGATTTAATTACTTTTTAGAGATAAACAATTAGCTCCATCGAGACTTGGCTAGTTTTTTACAGAATGTTTTTGGTGGGTACCCAATTTCGTGACTAAACACAGCGGTTGTTATTTCAAGGTTTCCTCCAGTTGGTTTAATACTCTAAGTAATGTGACAATATAAAATCAGTAGCCGAGTCGTTTACTGTAATTACCTACGTAATTGAGGTTGAATATCAAATTACTGCTTATGGCTATTTGTTTCAAACAGCATATTCGACTTGCTTACGCTCGTGGTTGCGCTCCCGTGTTCCTTCCGTGTACCTATTTAGTAACATCTGTACTTACCTCATCATCATCATCATCTCAGCCTATATACGTCCCACTGCTGGGCACAGGCCTCCTCTCGGAATGAGAGGGCTTGGGCCATAGTTCCCACGCGGGCCCAGTGCGGATTGGGAACTTCACACGCACCATTGAATTGCTTCGCAGGTTTGTGCAGGTTTCCTCACGATGTTTTCCTTCACCGCAAAGCTCGTGGTAAATTGCGCACATGAATTTCAAAAAACTCAGAGGTGCGAGCCGGGATTTGAACCCACGACCCTCTGCTTGAGAGGCGATAGGTCAAACCACTAGGCCACCACGGCTAATACTAATATTATAAGTGCGAAAGTAACTCTGTCTGTATGGCTGTCTGTTACGCTTTCACATCGAAACCACTGAACCGATTTTGATGAAATTTGGTATATAGGTAGTTTGAACCCCAAGGATCAACATTGGATACCTTTTGTTCCGGTAGAGGGCGCCACCGCGTGATAACCTAGGTCCGCGCAGACGAACTCGCGGGCATAAGCTAGTAATTAATACTTTAATAAAACTAATAGAAATAATTTTATTCATGTATTCAATGAAATCCTTAACATACTTAATCAAAGTACTTAGAACAAACAACAGCCGCCCTTGCACGTGAACTTGAAATATACTTCCTGATCTAATAAAAGGGCATCGCCACAAAACTATAAAAGGAATCTGGGGGAACGGTAGTGCCACCGCCAAGTCGAGCGCGAAGCAAACACTGTCGTACCATCCTTTACTGGAACCCTTTCACCGCATTTTCAGGCCCCTATTTGAGAACCTCTGGATAAGACCAGAACGCAGAAATTTTCGCTATCCAATAAGCTATAATCACATACTTAAAACCCAAAATTTCAAGTCTGTAGGTCATTTAGTTCCGAAGTTAAGAGAAAGCAAAGTTTCGCATTTATGACACTCACTCATGATCATCAAAATAGAACTAGTACCTACTTCCCATCAACTCAGAGAGCTGAAATTTGTTACAGAGTTAGGGTTTAATGGCCACATAAAGGGAAAACTATAAAAAGTAGGATAATCGAAGAAAAAAAGAAAGAAAAAAAAGCTGTGCCAAATAAAAAAATCTAATAAAATAAATCAATAAGCCCACGTTTCTACAAAAAGAAGTGAAATCCCACCAAAAACATTCTGTAAAAAACTAGCCAAGTCTCGACGGAGCTACTTGTTTATCTCTAAAAAGTAATGAAATGTAGACAAAGTCGTGCCAAGCCTAAGGTTCCTTACTGCGATTTCTTTATTACTTTACTATAGCACAGAGAACATAATATACAGAGACACCACCTAGTACAAGCAAACGGTATCACCCTAATACTGGCTATACAACTGGCTATTTTTCTTTTCTTTATTTTACAATAGAAGGCACCACTGAGAACACAAATAACACGATACCTATATGCCATCTAGCGAGACCCTAATGATACGGGTGTCGCTTGTTAGCCCAATATATAGCTTAACTAGGACATGACAGGGTTGGTAGATGGCGCTACGTTATATAACCTACTCACGGCCGCTTGTCAGTGCGTAAGCAATCGAGGTTTCGTAGATCCAAACCTATTCGTAATCTGCTGAAAACGCTGTCAGCCATATTATTTTATAGATTATCTACAGCTTAGGGCTATACTACGAAACTCGAAGTTCGTATCGTACCGTCCCTCTCGCTCTCGTATTAAAGTGTCAGAGGGACCGCACGACACGAACTTCAAGTTTCGTAGTAGAGTAGTGACGATATGTAGTTTTAATTTTTTTTTTATTCGACTGGAAGGCAAACGAGCAAGTGGGTCTACTGGTGGTAAGAGATCACCGACGCCCGTAAACATCTGCAACATCAGGGGTATTGCAGATGCGTTGCCTTGCCAACCTAGAGGCCTAAGTTGGAATACCTCAAGTGCCAGTAATTTCACCGGCTGTCTTACTCTCCGCGCCGAAACACAACAGTGCAAGCACTGCTGCTTCACGGCAGGATTAGCGAGCAAGATGGTGGTAGCAATCCGGGCGGACCTTGCACAAGGTCCTACCACCTGCTATTATGCGATTATAGTATATAAGTGTTGTGTAGTGTATATACTTGGTTTGGTGTTTTTCAAAATCCTCTAATATCTCAGAAACGGTGCGTCCTAGCTCAAAAATAGCCAAATTTTCAACCCCCTCCCAAGCCTACCCCCTACGGAACTACCCCGGACCCAACCCCAAAATTTCATCCCCCCCCCCCCACACTTTTAGCACATTGACCAGCCTAACCAGACCCCTGATCCAAGGGTAGCAAAAACTTCCAGGGCCTATAGCTCCGGAACGGGGCTACTCCGAAACACAACGTTCGAAGTTCGTGTCGTGCGATCCCTCTCGCTCACGTATTAAATAGTATGTGTGAGAGAGATCGCACGATACGAACTTCGAACGTCGTTTTTCGGAGTAGCCCTTCAGCACAGTAGGCAGGCTACTCCGAAAATCGAAACTCGAAGTTAATACTATTTATTACGAGAGCGAAAGAGACCGCACGACACGAACTTCGTGTTTCGAATTACATAGTAGCCCGCTGCAAGCTCATACCGGTTTTACGCCATCTAGCGTTACTTTTGCAAACTACTACGAAAACCTCATAACTGAAACTTAGTCACATCTGCCGTCCTACCGAAGAAGGCGGCAAAGTGACAAAAGTAACTTTCGAGAAAAACGGCAAAAACTTTTCAAAATTTTAAATACCTGTATCTCAGGCATAAATTGACTTACAAAAATTCTGATTACATTAAAATTTAGATGAAAAATCACGCCTTTTTATGTATATATTTTCATTAAAAAAAATTATAAATAGTAATAATTATGGAGGCTTTTATGTTATAGCTTAGGATTTGTGAATATTATTCGACGAAGAATAATAAGTTAAAAGGCCGTTAGCTATACCTTAGCGACTTTTAAGCTTAGTATTGTACATAACTTTTTTAGTATTGTAATTTTAAATGAAAGTTAAGTGCGATTAATACACTAGAAGGTCGTTACTACGGATAGCCGCGGTATTGTCTATTATTGCTAGTAGAACATGTACGTTGCGTTATAAATAAAAACGAAGTTAAAGTATCTTAACCGTTTTAAAGCTTAGATGTTTTTTTAACTTTTAAATCAAAATTATCAAGCAACAGAAATGTTTACTCTCAATACATTAAAAAGCCGTAATACGTGAGTCACTCTGTAAATAACGGCATTTTAGGTTATGATAGGACTACAATTATTAAGAGTAATGCTGCGTGAGAAGCGGTAATGACAAAAAATTAAAAGGCATACTATATAAAATCAACTATTTATTGTTCAAAAATAAAAAACTTCTAAATTATTACTTTCAATTAACATTATGATTATTGAACTGTGTTCATTATTTACTTCTCTAAAGTTTATAAATGAGATATAAAAAAGGGTGAATTTTCAGAGCAACTTGTTTGGCCGTCACAATTCGATTTTATATACGCTAGCGGAGTTTTAACATAATAAACATTGTTGTCTTCAATTAAAGCTGAATTAAAAATATCACAGACTTAGAAACACTAACTGCAGTAAGTCTGTGAAGCCTGTCCCACGCGCGGTTTTGTTGAATCAATTGACCATAACTTTGTGTCTAGGAGTCATTTTCCTAATAAACATAAATAAAAATGAAGCTAATTAAATAACGCATTCTATTTTTACTTTTTCATACTAAATACATTTTCATTTAAAAGATAGGTGGATCACTTTTCTAAATATCGTCTAGCTACCAAAATCAATTTGCACAAATACTTGCTAATATCTTAATGGTGAAAGATCATATCACTATGATCGCATTTTTATGGAAAATTACATTAGTTGTGCTTTAGCTGTCACGCTGAATGAACCTCCAACTACCGAATTTTGTGTGCCTATCAGTAAGTAGGTACAAGCCTTTCGCGCGATGTGTTTTGTTTTAGTCATCTTAAAAGTAATTTCAGTGGATTCCAGTTGTGCGATATACAAGTACAATGATTTCAATTGAATGTTTATATTTTTACTTATTAGTTGTTTTGATTATTATTTCACAGAATAGAGCTAATAGTACTGATGTATACAGTTTAGCAGTAATCGCAAAAGATACATTATTGTCTTAATATTCGGTGCTGTAATTCCGGTGGTATTTTATATTTATATTTTATTAACTATGGTCATTATGACTGAATTTAACGGTAGTTTCACGTGAAACTGATTCGCTCACTCGCGTTTTGCTCACGTGAAATATAAAGGTACAGATAGTTTATGCTCATTACTAGCACAAAATCTGATGAGCAATTACTACTGTGATACTAGCGTGTATGTTTATGAGATGTTTAAAGTTGGTATGCTTTTTAGTAGCATGCTGCCCATGCTGGCTATATCACCCTACTATCTTTGAGTGTACCTACCTACTACTTGAGGTAGGGGAGGAAGGACGAATGATGATAACAAGTATGAACGCGTCTGCGAATGAGCATGCTAGTATATGTATGTCTGTCTTTTACAGCAGGTGCAAGTGCGACTTCGCAAATTATGGATTTGGAAAGGTCAAGCGAACCGATTTGACATTCGATTTATTTTGATCGAACCTACATTCAAATAAGTATTGGGAACTGAGATTAACTTAAAATAATAATTTAAAACTTTAATTCTTTACTTTATTAACATAAGTTATACACGGATATGTACACGTATATAAAATAAATTATAGTAATTTCAAACTAATTTCCTATGTAATTAATAAAACGTAATTTACTGTCACTATCGTAATTTCGGTAGCGACGTTGTTTCACTATATCGTATAGCTTTAACTTAGTTATTGAATTTAAATACGAGTAGGTGCTTCTTGTATCATGGAAATCCTAATCCAGAAGAGCATTTCAACGAGTGATTATTTTGTGTGATTAGCCCACCAAAATAACGTAAAAAAAAAGATTTCAAAAGTTCACCCAAAACCTAAATTGTGCTTAAATCTAGATACAAAACTACTAAGGTAACGTTATTGACGTTAACCAAAAACTAAATACTTAAGTTCTTTTTAATTTTTAATAAAATTAAGCACTAATATTATTTAACACTAGCTTTTATTGCCTGCGGCTCCGCCCGCGTGGTGTTCGGTTATCGCGCGCTGTTCTCTCGGGAACTGTGCATTTTTCCGGGATTCAAAGTAGCCTATGTTACTCTCGGGACCATAAACTATCTCTATGCCAAAAATCACGACAATCCGTCGCTCCGTTACGGCGTGAAAGCGTAACAAACAAACAAACAAACTCACTTTCCCCTTTTAATAGTAAGGATTGACAAAAATCTAGCCGCTTTTTTACTTATTATTGCTATTTAGCCGCTTTAAAAATATGATCGAACAAATATCAACCTTATGACATTGAAGTAAAAAGGCGGTCACCGCTTTAATGTATTACGTAATGTGTTCAAGTGTTATAGGCAAAAAGACGGCTAAGATCCCTTAACGTCATTATAGAGTTTAATTTAAAGAATACTGCTTTTAAGCCTATGAACAAGTATGTAAATTCAGCTATGACAAATTCATTAAAACCTCGTTAAACGAACTTAACCGCTTTTTAAAGTATGAATGATCGATAAGCGCTTTTTAGCTTAGAAAAGTGTTATATTTTAAGCATGATATAAGGCGGCTAATGATACATAACGTCTTTTTAGCTTATTTAATACCAATCACGGCTTTTTAGATTATAAAACCCTAACAAAAATCAAAATATGTGTCGTTTAACTGCTGCGTATCTCGAGAACTAACTGTCATAGAAAAAAAAAGTCAATACCGTTCGACGCAGAATTTTTTTCTGAGTATGCACGTATCAAAAAGTTAAAAAGCCGCTAAAGTCCCTTTGCCGCCTTCTTCGGTAGGACGGCAGACATGTCGCCTATACTTTCGTATTCTCAATTTATTATTTATGATGTTTCTTATCTTCAAATTAAGGAGTTGAAATAAAGTTGATGTGAAGTTGTGTTTATAAAATATGCTATTCTTTATTTTAATATCAATATTTCTACTTAATTCGGCTTATTTACATTTTATAATTTACAGATGTTAATGGTAGTGCCATCTATTGCCGTTTTTTAGTACTAAATATATCTTGTATGAGTTGGTAGCCCATGACTATAGTTAATGTTGTGTGACTTGGCCGTTGACTGGTACCCACTAACGTATAAAAACTTATAACACCCCTTTTTTTGCGTCGGGGGTTAAAAAATAATAATAATAAGAGTTAAGACTCAACATTCTTTATACGTGGAAAATGCGGCGAAATGGTTCCAGTAAAGGATGGTACGGCAGTGCTTGCTTCGCGCTCGACTTGGCGGGGGCACTACCGTGCCCCAAGATAATTCAGGATTTTTATAAAACTAACCTAACCCCTAATGGGGCCTAAATGATGGCCTACGAATAAATATTATTATAGCCCTGAAATAAATCCTGAAATATTTACAGTTTTAGAGCTTGCGAAATGAAAAGTTACGAATTGAAGCAGGTTGTCAAACGTTACGTGGTTACGTTGTGAAAAGGCAGTAAGTAGGTACTCGACTTTGTACTTTGCTGTGTTTTTGTCTACTTTGTCGGGTTTGTGGGGGGTTTATTGAAAGGCGAAGCATTGGCGGGGCTCCCACCATATACGAGTACATTATTTATACATTATTCATTACTTAACTCTTTGCCTCCCACTTGTTGACTGACGATATCGTGAGAGTTGCGGGCTGGTGGACGTAAGTGGCGAGTTGTTCTTTGTGGCTTTCTGGAGACGCCTTTGTTCAGCAGTGGACGTCTTCCGGATGATGATGATGACTTAGACGACGTAATAGGGATGATGACGCCATTAAAAAATAATTCGAAGGCACAACTCCAGTAAAAAAACGCTTTATTTTAGCCGTGAAAACCAGATTAATTTTCGATTTACTGTAAAATTAGATTTTTGTTGCTTTAAAACAAATAAATAGTTAGTTGATTGAATTGCCGGTAATGACGCAGAAGTCGCTATTGCCATTGAAACTCTATGGGAGAATTGTGTTTTGACAGCTCATAAAAAGTACGTCAGTTGATTGGTGGTGTCAACATCTGTATTAACATAATAATATACTCATGCAAAATCGCAGCTTTCTAGCACTAACATTTTCGAAGCTAAGCCGCGGACAGACGGACGGACAATGTGAAACTATAAGAGTTCATTGTAGGACTATGGAAACCTAAAAAGTGTGTTTATTGACTAAAAAATTTAAAAAAAAAAAAACTAGCGGTATCCATTATCGAAAGAAATACACGTGGTAGATATCATTTAATTTACAAGTTCTGTGTGCTTGACAAATTATCTTACAACTTTAAAAAAACTATTAACATAAATCAACAATATTTATTTACATTTCCTGTTTCGTCTTAATGTAAAACCTCCGAGGACACTCATGAGACATTTTATACTATTTAATACGAGAGTGAGAGGGACAGTATGATACGACCTTCATTTATCATAGTACCTATCCCCCTGTACTATAGGAGTGCATTTTTAACTCCCGACCCAAAAAGAGGGGTTTTATAAGTTTGACCCATGTGTGTTTGTCTGTGTGTCTGTCTGTGGCACCGTAGATCTTAAACGGGTGGACCGATTTGAATGCGGTTTTTTTTATTTGACAGCTGGTTTTCTAGCGATGGTTCGTAGACATATTTCATTAAAATCGGTTCAGCCGTTTTTGAGATATTGAATTTTAAAGTGACAAAGTCGGGGGTTTTCCAACTTTTTTTTGGTTAGGTTAGGTTAGGTTATTCTTAGTACCCCCCTGTACTACAGCTCGCCGCTTGGACGGAGTATAGGAGTGCTTTTTCACGTCAGGAGTGGTGGATGGGCACCGTTGTGGATGGACGAGCTTCGTTGAAGGGCGGAAGACCGAACAGCTCCGGTTTGAAGTCACGCAAAGACCTGAGAACAAAGCAACGTTTGAGGGAAGAAAGGAAATGTTTATACTTAGGTACCAGAAAAAGAGATCAGCGCTGGGAATCGTGTCGCTACTTAAGTGACTACATCCCTACTAATATTATAAATGCGAAAGTAACTCTGTCTGTCTGCCTGTCTGTTACGCTTTCACGTCGAAACCACTGAACCGATTTTAGAAAGAAAGAAAGAAAGAAAGAAAATACATTTATTCACAACACAAGACACAACAATAGCATTAAGTACAAATAGACAACACATAGAAAATTATGCGTCATTGCGGTTGTGAATCGGACACTGGCTCAGCATAATGCTGAAGCGTTAATAATAAACACCTCAGCGCTGATTTTCAGCCAGCACCGTTGGCGACCCCCGGACCGCTACAAAGATATCCTTTAGTTTTGATGAAATTTGGTATATAGGTAGTTTGAACCCCAAGGATCAACATAGGATACCTTTTATTCCGGTAGAGGGCGCCACCACGCGATAACCTAGATCCACGCAGACGAAGTCGCGGGCATAAGCTAGTAAGAAATAAACAAGCTGAGATATGTGGTGCATAGAAGAAATTCGTGTCTGTACTCTTTGAAAATGCAAACTGAAATATCATCTATATTATCAGAAAAACCAGAAAAATAAGACCAGCACTGGGAATCGAACCCAGGTCCTCGGCATTCCATGCCGCGTGCTATACCTTTGCTACACCACTGCTGGCTGGACAACGGTACAGACACGAATTTCCCCTATGCACCACATATCTCAGCTTGTTTGTTTCTTATTTAGCCACTTGAGCAGTGACGCTAGCGACATCTATGCCGTAGCCCTCATCGAGAAACTTTCGGCATACCATTGGAACTAACCGCTCACCCGGACAAGAGATATCGTTATTAAGCAATAATAATAATAATAAATAAATATCATGGGACACTTGACACCAATTGACCTAGTCCCAAACTAAACAAAGCTTGTACTATGGACGGACACTAGGCAACTGATAAACAAATTAAGATTGTTTTTTTTGGAATCTTTTTGTATTTTTTTATTTCAATTCCAAATTTTTACTTTTACGTTCATCCCGTAAAATCTAAATTGAAAATACAAACTGAAATACAGATCCCACCAAAAACATTCTATAAAAAACTAGCCAAGTCTCGATGAAGCAGCGCTGGTCTCTTTTTTTCTGGTTTTTCTGTGCATCTATGTTTCAGTTTTTATTTCCGACTAGCTTTTGCCTGCGGCTTCGCCCGCGTGGAATTCGGTTATCGCGCGCTATTTTACCCCTTTAGAGGTAAATTTTATCCATTTCACCTACACAGATAATTTTTAATTGTAATCGAGAACTTATACACTTATTTTCATAGTTCTAAGTCCAGAAATAAGAAAATTTCCACACAAACTTTACCCCCCCATTTCACCCCTTTAAAGGAGTATTTTATCCATTTTACCTAGACAGATCATTTCCAATTGTGATCAAAAACTTATACACCTATTTTCATACTTCTAAGTCCAGAAATGAGAAAGTTCCATATAAGCTTCACCCCCCCATTTCACCCCCTTAGGGGATGAATTTCCAAAAATCCTTTCTTAGTGCTCACTTACATCATAAAAGGAACCCCTGTACCAAATTTCAAGTTTCTAGGCCCAGCGGTTTGGGCTGTGCGTTGATATATAACCCAGTGAGTCAGGTTTGCCTTTTATATATATACCCCCTTATTCATAAACGACAATTAAACCTATTTTAGTTAAAATGCCGCTAAAATTCGTTTGTCCTTATCTGTCACTTCGACATTTGTATTTGTCAGAAAGGGACAAAGCATTTGTTAGTTAACATAGGCTTGTTAAGTTTTATGAATAAGGGGGTCAGATTATATCCGTAGTTATTATGACAAGCACCCCACGCTTTTTGTACAATAATATGAATTTTTCAATTGATTATTACAGTTTTATTTTTGACTTTTTAGTTCAATTACTTTTAAAAGCGTGTTTTTTTAGTTTTTTAAACTATAATTATTTTCGATGACGTCCGTCGTCGTTAGGGTGCGCACCCACCTGAGCACGAGCGTGGCCTGGCGGGTGCGCTCGCGGTCGAGCCGCGGGTCCGGCACCATCACCACCTGCAAGCACCACCCACTGCAAAGACGGCAGAGTTCCACTGAGGCCGCTGCGAGCACTGACCAAGCATTTATTACAGGTCGATTCATAAACGTGACACTCTTTCAAGTACGAGTACCTAATATAATTTTAGTTCTAGTTTTAGTCTTAGGCCGTCTTGCAGGAAAAAATAAATCTAGATTTAGTAGTTAGGTAAACCTGGCTTTAGCTTGACAGTTCCATACATTTTGACACTACTAAACAGAGCTTAACGCTATAACTCGAGATTTATGTGTTTCCAGCAAGTAGCCATTAGTCTTAGGTGGTAGGTACAATCCGTGAGCTTTTAGAAAAACCTTCGGGTTTCGGGAGAAATCGGGAGGATTCGTTAATAGAAAATGACAATTGTCTTTTTGACTTAGTAGCAATCAAGCACGCGGAGAGTGCACTCGTTGTTTTTTCATTGATTTATATAGAGCAGTTAAAACCACCACTAACTCATTTAATCAGTTAGTTATTTTTCGAAAATTGATTTCCATGGGGAGTCAACTTAAACAGGGTATTTCTTTAAATAGCCAATCACGGAAATTGTTTATCTATACATATAATAAAGCTGAAGAGGGTCGAAAGTCTGTACATGGAAGATATTTGAAGAAAAGTTAGCGGGGATACTTAGAATCGATAACAGAACACGTTCCAATAGTTTTTAGAATTTTTGTCTGTTTATCTGTTTGTCGTTTTTTTGTACGCGCATCACGTGAGAACGGCTGAACGGATTTTGGTGCAAACTTTAGGCCAAATTATAGGCTATCAAAATTCAACCCTTAGACTATAAAAATTCAACCCTTAAAAGAGGAGGTAGCCACTACACTCGATTGAGTTTGCACCTTCAAGTTTTCAAATACGTGCTATGACTATCGAGTACCCCGCTATACTAACAGATGGCGCTGAAATTAATAACGTTGTGACATGATTAAGTCGCTGAGTAAGGATTTTGCCAAATTAAGAAATTTAGAAGAGGGGGTACGGATATCAACAAATTTAATTGAATATTTTAAATGATAATGAACAAAATTAAACGATAGTAAATTAATTGCCACACATTGCAGTGCCATTTTTTGGAGAACTGAGTAAACATTAAGTAATGAAGAATAAATGGGTTTACATAGTTACATAATGTAATATTGACACACATATAATTGCATAATTATTTGATATCATTTTATTACGATATAATACAAAATTATGAATTCACGGTGTACTGCCTTTTCGGCGAAATATGTTTCTCCAAATTTCACTAAGCAACCAATCTTTCGCCGAAGTTTCATTTGGCAAACCAATCGTTGGCATAACTTTACTTCGCATTTTTCTTATTTCGCAACATTTTAATATTGCAAAATTTTACTTCGTCACACTTTTACGTGGCAAATCATTATGTAGCAAACGATTGGCTTAGACAAATAACAAATTGTCAAATAACATTTGACCAATTTATATGTTACAAAGATTTACTTCAAAATTTGTGCGAGCGAGCGAAGCGAGCGAGCAAGACGGTTCGGAGCAGAAGCGACTTGGATAGTTTAGGTTTAGGTTTAGGTTTAGTTTAGGTTGGATAGTTTAGTTTAGGTTTCTTGGATAGGTTAGGTGTTAGTTTTTTTTTATAGCAGCCAGTATAACCTGCCACTAGGAAAGTAGGTTGGATGCCATTTGACATGTTGCTAAGTTAAGGTATGCCAATCAATACATTTTGACCAAAACATAAATGACATCTTCAAAAAAATCCCAGATAATAATATGCATAATAATAATTTATCGGATGGATTAGCTTTTGCCCGCGGCTCCGCCCGCGTGGTATTCGGTTATCGCGCGCTGTTCCCTCGGGATCTGTGCATTTTTCCGGGATAAAAAGTAGCGTATATCTCTCTCGGGCCCATAAACTATCTCCAAATCACGTCGATCCGTCGCTCCGTTACGGCGTGAAAGACGGACAAACATACAAACACACTTTGACATTTATAATATTAGCATGGATATGGATAGTATATTAAATGCCTAAATGCCAAGTTTCATCGTTTTATCTTCGACAGCGACGAACTTCCACCATATAAACTTTCACCCCCATTTTAATCCCTTAAAGCCTCTTTTTCGCAATAAAAGATAGCCTATGTCCTTTCCCAAGGTCTATTCTATCTCTGTACCAAATTTCATCCAAATCGGTTCAGCGGTTTTGGCGTGAAAGCGTAACAGACAGACAGACAGACAGACAGACAGACAGAGTTACTTTCGCATTTATAATATTAGTATGGATTAGTTGGGTAATGATATCAGTGCGAAATGTTGAGTTGGGAAATAACATTTCGCCTAAATAAAAACATGGGATAAATAGTTTGGGAGCTAATAATTTGCTAAATAATTTTCGCCAATACATTAGTAAACCGAATTCACTCTGTCATGAATTATGCCTAATCGTAATTATATCGCATTCATATAATTATATATTTTAAGCACTTCTCTTTTAAAATATGGCTTTTCTGTCCTAATTAATAGGATGAATTTGCCAGAGTCTAAGTATTCTCATTGAGAGGAAACGTTGTAAGGTGATTGTAGTTTTACTTAATAATAGCTATGGAGGGTACTTAGAAAAAAAAAATCATTTGCGGAGTAAATGTCAAACGATTTGGGGCTCGCCTTTTATACGCGTTACTTTGCCTTTCTGTATGTAAAATTTTATTCTTTGAGTATGATACATACCTATAGGCATTTCAATCTACCGCTGTACCCTGTATCTCTCCGATTTCAACAAATTTTGGGAGGTAGACTCAGTCCATGATTCTGAGCTGTAAAACAAAGTCTCCAGATGTGAATGTGAATAGTAGATAGAGAGAAATGCCCATAGATGAGAAACTTAGTGAACAGGTTTTTCAGTTGATATTTATCCGCAGTTTGAAAAAATTTTTCGAAAATCCCATGGAATCGGAAAATGTGGGACACTGAAATTTGTGAGAAAATCTGATTAGGTACTCTCGAACCAACTGTATCGTAACCAATGATATTATTGTTGAGGATATCAGCAGAGTTGACTTAATCTCAAGAAAACACAAGTAAATAATAGAAATAGTTTTCTCTAATTTGCAAAACAAACAGCATAAACGAATGTCAAGGAACAACAAAAAATGAGTAACATGTCAATATGAAAAACGTACTGTTTAATAAAAACAGCCAGCAAAAACTTTGCATTTGATAATGAACCTCAACACGCCCTCTCAAATGCAAGGTTTATTGCTTTTCATAAGTTAATCAACATAACATAAACAAATAAAATAATACGTACTCAGTGCCTACACTTAAGCACATTAAATGATACAACAAGAACGAACTTAAAATCAACTCATTGGCAAAAAAAAATGGATTAACAAGGTTTAAGACCTAAGCCATTCAAACATCTGTTATGTTTTATGCTAGGCAGTGCTTTTGTCAATACATCTGCCAGCATGGATTCCGTAGGTACATGTCCCAACACTATTTTATCGTTGTCCTTTAAAACACCCCTAATAAAATGATACTTAATATCAATGTGTTTACTTCTACCATGAAAGACGGGGTCCTGCGCAAGGAACATCGCTGATTGACTATCGGTATAAATAGATATAGTTGCATACCCTGGTAACTTCATTTCTGTTAGCAGACTTTGAAGGTATACACCTTCCTTGAATGCTTCCGCAAGACTAACGTACTCCGCTTCACAACTAGACGTCGCTACTGTCTTCTGTTTTCTAGAGGACCAAGAAATACTAGCTCCTCCTAGAATACAACAATAACCAGAATAAGATTTCCGATCTATTGGGCAACTACCCCAATTCGCATCACAGTATGCTTGAATTGGCTTACCAGTTTTCCTATAATGCAGACCATAGTTCGCCGTGCCTTTGAGATAGCGTAAGACCCTTTTTGCTGCCTTCCAATGACTCAAATTAGGATTACTTACAAACTGAGCAAGTTTAACAACAGTATTCGTAATGTCAGGCCTTGTTGCTACAGACAAATACATAAGCGACCCAATTAGTTCGCGGTATGGCCATTTTTCTTCGACTTTTTCCTTTTTGGTTTCGCTTGAAAATATATCGGACAATTCACTCGGAGTTTTGCAAGAATTGCAGTTAGATAAACAAAATTTTTCCAAAATAGTCTTGACATACCCTTCCTGTGACAACGTAATGCCATTTTCATTCTTTTTTATGTCTATTCCCAAAAAGTATTTAACCTTTCCGTAATCCTTGAGATCGAACTCCTTTTTCAATTCGTCTTTAAATCTGCATATCCGGCCTTCACAGTCTGATAAAATCAGTACATCATCAACGAACACAAGGACGAATAAATATTTTCCATCTTGATGCCTCATATACAGACATGGCTCATTAAGAGACGGTTCTAATCCCATCTCTTTCAGTTTCTTGTCGAACCGTATATTCCATTGTCGCCCAGCCTGTTTCAATCCATATAGAGATTTCTTTAGTAGACATGTATCACCTCCAGTTTTCAAACCCTCGAGCATTTCCTTCGCGTTTTTCACTACCACTGGATCTTCGTCATTATCATGTGCCAATTTTATTAAACATTCTTTTAGTAAACGTGGAATACGCATGTAAATCTGTTCATCCAAGTTTCCATTTAAGTATGCAGTATTGATATCCACTTGATGAATCTCGAAGTCCATCTCTACAGCAATTGCCATCATTAATCGTACTGTTTCTAATCTGGCAACGGGCGCAAATGTTTTCTCATAATCTACTCCAAAACGCTGGCTAAATCCTTGTGCCACTAACCTGGCCTTTTTCTTAGTAGTTTTATCAACATTTACTTTGGTGGTAAGTACGTATCTACAGCCAACGACATTTGTGTTTGGTGGTGTTTTGACAATAGTCCAGGTGTCCTTCTGCACTAGGCTCCTTATTTCGGATAGTATGGCGCCTTCCCATTCTAAGTGTTCAGAGCTACGTAAAGCGTCGTTCAAAGATATTTCTGCAGCTGCGCCTGCGTAGTCCATGCAATCTCTGTACTCTTCTGTTTCTGACTCGCTATTTCTTTCTTCTACTTCAACATAATTGTAGACCTTCCTCGGTCGTCCTGGGCGACCCGTACGAATTACTTTTGGCCTACCGGATCCTCTTCTTAATACCGCTTCACACTCTTGATCTGGATTTAGTTCAAGATCGTGAATTTCTTCTACATTTTCTGGTTCCTGATCTGGATTTAATTCAAGATCATGTCTTTCCTCTACATTTTCTGAAACAATTGGTAATTCATCTCGTCCTTTTATTTCCTTAGCGAAGACCATCTCCACTGACGCTTGATCTTGTCTATTATTATTATTAACAGTAGCTTTTACATCATCTCCAGATGAAATCATCTCTATGAAGTCCTTTGCTTCATCAAGTGATTTCGTCGCTGAATCTATTGATAGCAATTCAGTGAATTTTATGTCTCTAGAAACAATAAACTTTCTTTTCTCAGGTATCCATACTCTAAACCCTTTGGTTGTTTTTGAATATCCGACAAATACTCCAGCGATTCCACGAGCATCGAATTTGCCTAAGTTTGGATTTTTGTCCAGAACATATACTCTTTCTCCAAATCTACGTAGATAGTAGATATTGACCCGTTTTTGACACCACCTTTCATATGGAATATCACCATTTAAGGCTGAAGTTGGACAGCGGTTTCTAACGTAACATGCCGTATCAATAGCTTCAGCCCAAAAACTAATACTCAAGTCACTATTTAGAAGCATACACCTGGCCATCTCCACCAACGTACGGTTCATTTTTTCGGCTACCCCATTTTGTTGAGGAGTACGAGGTACGGTTAGTCGTCTCTGTATTCCCTCCTTACGTAAAAAGTCATCAAATTCTACATTGACATACTCCCCACCGTTATCTGATTGAAAATATTTTATTTTCGACTCAGTATATTTCTCCACATAATTTTTGTACAGTTTGAATGCTTCTAACGCTTTATCTTTGGTCTTCAGAAAATATACCTCACACCAACGAGTACTGTCGTCAATAAAAGTGATAAAATATTTAGCACCTGATTTTGATTCGCATCGCATTGGACCTACTATGTCAGAATACACTATACGCAACCGTTCATTACACGGACCATTTGACTCAGTAAATGGTAACATGGTCATTTTTCCTCTAGCACAAATATCACAACTACGTAAAGTGCTTACATTATTCCCACTTGAGTTCACGTCAAGGCCTATCTTTCCTAGCAGTTTAATTAAATCTTTGGCATTGAGATGCCCCAAGCGTTCATGCCACAGTTTCAGATCTGTCTTACAGTCTGTTACTGCATTAACCGACTCGCATTCTGGAAAACAATAAAGGTTTCCTCTACGGTGTGCAGTTAACCTAGCGTTGCCGTTTTTATCTACTAGTACGGCCACATCACGTGTGAAGTTCACATCATAACCATTATCTGTTATCTTCGCTACGGAAATTAAGTTAGTCCTTAAATCTGGTACGTAGAGAGTGTCTTTAAATTCGACAGGCCGTGCTGAGCTACCATTCGCTACCGATAATGTAACCAATCCCCTACCTAGGACCTCGGCATTCATGTTAGTAGCTAACCGCAATTTACCTTTATACTCTTCAAGTGTACCCCCGAATAAATTGACATCGTTGCATAAGTGGGACGTGCACCCGGAATCAAGCACCCATTGCTGTTTCAAATTGTCAACAATGCTACATTCCTCTAAACCTGAAACATTTAAAGACATTAATCCATCATTTACATTATTACAGTGTTGATTCGACTTTGGATAATTTTCTCGACATTCAGAAGCCTTATGTCCAAGACGATTACAACGAAAACAGGTCAAAACTCTCCTTTCGTTTGCATAATTATCCTCCTTATGTGAAAATCGATTAGGTTGTGACTGTGCTGGAGTTCCTTTAAAGTTGACATCAGTACGCCATTTATTTGCGGCTTTCTTCCTTTCCCGTACATACAGTACATCATTTTCAGTATTATTCACATTCCTCGATTCATATTCTTCTAAAATCTTCACTTTAAGAATCTCCGGCTTTGGTAAATCGTCACGACATTCAATAGCACATCGAAAATTTGAGAAACTTGCTGGTAAAGTATACAACAGCATTATCGACAAAAGATCATCGTGAATCTTTATATCCATGGACTCAAGTTTGTCCACCGCATCGAAAAACGCACCAATATCTTCTCGAATATCTCCAGAGTCACCTATTTTATGTGTCAGTAGACGCTTTAATAACATTGCCTTTCTAGCAGGTCCACGGGAAGCATAAATCGACTCAAGTCGCAACCATATTTCTCTTGAAGTCTTACAATCCCTTACATGACGAAGTTCCGTTGAGCTGATGCAAAGTATTAAATCGGCTTTCGCTTTAGCATCTTGTGCCTCCCATTTGTCTAAATCATCCGCCGCAGTCTCAACTGGTTTAGGTATCTTCCCATTAGTATACTTCCAGAGGTCATTTTTAATAAGAATAGCTTCCGCCTGTAATTTCCAGCTCTCGTAATTTTCTTTAGACAGTGGATCAATTCGCACAGTGCTCATTTTTATGTTTAGTATTAGTACATGTACTCACAAGAAAATTGCCGACGTCAATTCAAGTCCATTTCACTATTTTGTTCAATCGATCCTGGGCCCATAACCATTGTTGAGGATATCAGCAGAGTTGACTTAATCTCAAGAAAACACAAGTAAATAATAGAAATAGTTTTCTCTAATTTGCAAAACAAACAGCATAAACGAATGTCAAGGAACAACAAAAAATGAGTAACATGTCAATATGAAAAACGTACTGTTTAATAAAAACAGCCAGCAAAAACTTTGCATTTGATAATGAACCTCAACAATTATATGTTACTATCGTAACGTATGTAGAAGCTCACTGATCGTAACCCACTGTGAAGCCTTTTCGTAGAAAAAGTCATAGTGACATCGCATTGCTTTACAAGGGAATTTATTATGACACTTTGATAAAATTCAACTGTGCGTCAGGACTCAAAGGTTTACAATACAATACAATACAAATACTCTTTATTGTACACCAGAAACTACACAACTTTGTTGTTTACTAATGTTTCGGGGAAAAACGTTTGGCAACCTGATTAATTTCGCCACTTTTCATTTCCCAACTGTTTAATATTTCTGAAACTGTAAATATTTCATGATTTTTAGGGTTCCAGAGCCAAAATGGCAAAAACGGAACCCTTATAGTTTCGCCATGTCTGTCTGTCTGTCTGTCTGTCTGTCTGTCCGTCCGCGGCTTTGCTCAGGGACTATCAATGTTAGAAACCTGTAATTTTGCACGGATATATAGGTAAACTAGGCCGACAAAATAGTACAATTAAAAATTAAAAATCGGCCAAGAGCGTGTTGGACACGCCCAAAATAGGGTTCCGTAGCCATTACGAAAACATTAAGTAATATTTTTCTAAGGATTTCGTATTTTATACGGAATCTTCCAAGTTTAGGTATATTTTATACCTTACGCTGCTATTTACTCATAAACTACTAATAATTCTCAAGCAAACTTAGCTGTTATAGTTTTTCATGGAAGTTTGATATACTGACTACCTATCCTACCTACCTATCCTGAATTTTTTCAAATTTTTCCACCCACCGGTTTAGATTTTGGAGGGGGGGGACGCTCGATTTTAATGAAAATTTGCACTTTAAAGTTGAATATTTCGCAAACACATTACTGAATCGAAAAATCGTTTCATCAAACCCCTAATGGTTTTAAAATACCTATCCAACGATACCCCACACTATAGGGTTGGATGAGAAAAAAAAAATCACCGCCACTTTACGTCTATGGGAGGTACCCTAAAAGAAATTGTTTTTGAATTTTTAATTGTACTGTTTTGTCGGCATAGTTTACTTATATATTCGTGCGAAATTACAGCTTTATATGACTGCGCCGCTTTATATGACTTCGATAGTTAGGCTTTACACATGGGCGCCGCAGGCGCCCTATATTGAAAGCGGCTGCGCCGCTTTATATTACTTTGATAGTTAGGCTTTACACATGGGCGCCGCAGGCGCCCAATATTGAAAGCGGCTGCGCCGCTTTATATTACTTTGATAGTTAGGCTTTACACATGGGCGCCGCAGGCGCCCAATATTGAAAGCGGCTGCGCCGCTTTATATTACTTTGATAGTTAGGCTTTACACATGGGCGCCGCAGGCGCCCAATATTGAAAGCGGCTGCGCCGCTTTATATTACTTTGATAGTTAGGCTTTACACATGGGCGCCGCAGGCGCCCAATATTGAAAGCGGCTGCGCCGCTTTATATTACTTTGATAGTTAGGCTTTACACATGGGCGCCGCAGGCGCCCAATATTGAAAGCGGCTGCGCCGCTTTATATTACTTTGATAGTTAGGCTTTACACATGGGCGCCGCAGGCGCCCAATATTGAAAGCGGCTGCGCCGCTTTATATTACTTTGATAGTCAGGCTTTACACATGGGCGCCGCAGGCGGCCAATATTTGAAAGCGGCTGCGCCGCTTTATATTACTTTGATAGTTAGGCTTTACACATGGGCGCCGCAGGCGCCCAATATTGAAAGCGGCTGCGCCGCTTTATATTACTTTGATAGTCAGGCTTTACACATGGGCGCCGCAGGCGCCCAATATTGAAAGCGGCTGCGCCGCTTTATATTACTTTGATAGTTAGGCTTTACACATGGGCGCCGCAGGCGCCCAATATTGAAAGCGGCTGCGCCGCTTTATATTACTTTGATAGTTAGGCTTTACACATGGGCGCCGCAGGCGCCCAATATTTGAAAGCGGCTGCGCCGCTTTATATTACTATGACAGTCCCGTGCTATTTCGAGGGCACATCAGGTGCCCATTGTTCAAAGCGGCTACGCCGCTTTGAATTAGTATCTCGTCACAGCTGCCATAAGATTTTAAATTACTAGGGGCCATTAGGTAAGTAAAGGCGGCTGCGCCGCCCTATCTCTGCTCCTAGATCTAGCTAAAGCGGCACTGTTGCCGTTCCCCCACCACCCCGACCAACCTCCCTGCAAAATACCTGGGGGTATATATAGCCTCGGTTAAAAATTTCGTTAGCGCGATGCAGAACTTCGAAATTCAAAATATCGGAACACAATTTTTTATGAACACTAGTGGCCAGTATCATTGAACCACGTAGATTATAGTCCCAAATGCTGGTACTTACGTGCTCTGAATTGACCACTGGCTGGTTAGATCGCTGATTCCCGACAAAGTAGTTTTTAATCCATACTTCCATACTAATATTATAAATGCGAATGTAACTCTGTCTGTCTGTCTGTCTGTCTGTCTGTCTGTTACGCTTTCACGCCAAAACCGCTGAACCGATTTGGATGAAATTTGGTATAGAGATAGAATAGACCTTAAGAAAGGACATAGGCTACTTTTTATCCCGATATTCCTACGGGATAGGGATAAAATCTCGAAATAAGAACCTCTGGGCTTAGAGTCATGAAATTTGGTATGTAGGTAGTTGGACGTATGGAATAACACATAGGTGACTTTTTGACCCGATATTCCCACGGGATAACTAGGGATAAGATCTCGAAATAACAACCGCTGGGCTTAGAGCCATAAAATTTAGTATGTAGGTATCTGGACCTCTGGAATAACACGAAGGCTACTTTTTATCTTGATATTCCCACGGGATAGGGATAAAATTTCGAAATAAGAACCTCTGGGCTTAGAGTCATGAAATTTGGTATGTAGGTAGTTGGACGTATGGAATAACACATAGGTGACTTTTTGACCCAATATTCCCACGGGATAACTAGGGATAAGATCTCGAAATAACAACCGCTGGGCTTAGAGCCATAAAATTTAGTATGTAGGTAGCTGGACCTCTGGAATAACACGAAGGCTACTTTTTATCCTGATATTCCCACGGGATAGGGATAAAATTTCGAAATAAGAACCTCTGGGCTTAAGAGTCATGAAATTTGGTATATAGGTAGTTGGACGTATGGAATAACACATAGGTGACTTTTTGACCCGATATTCCCACGGGATAACTATGGATAAGATCTCGAAATAACAACCGCTGGGCTTAGAGCCATAAAATTTAGTATGTAGGTATTTGGACCTCTGGAATAACACGAAGGCTACTTTTTATCCTGATATTCCCACGGGATAGGGATAAAATTTCGAAATAAGAACCTCTGGGCTTAGTGATGAAATTTGGTATGTAGGTAGTTGGACGTATGGAATAAGACATAGGTGACTTTTTGACCCAATATTCCCACGGGATAACTAGGGATAAGATCTCGAAATAACAACCACTGGGCTTAGAGCCATAAAATTTAGTATGTAGGTAGCTGGACCTCTGGAATAACACGAAGGCTACTTTTTATCCTGATATTCCCACGGGATAGGGATAAAATTTTGAAATAAGAACCTCTGGGCTTAGAGTCATGAAATTTGGTATATAGATAGTTGGACGTATGGAATAACACATAGGTGACTTTTTGACCCAATATTCCCACGGGATAACTAGGGATAAGATCTCGAAATAACAACCGCTGGGCTTAGAGCCATAAAATTTAGTATATAGGTAGCTCGACCTCTGGAATAACACGAAGGCTACTTTTTATCCTGATATTCCGACGGGATAGGGATAAAATTTTGAAATAATAACCGCTGGGCTTAGAGTCATGAAATTTGATATGTAGGGAGCTGCACGTCTGAAATAATACATAAGCGACTTTTTGACCCGAAATTCCCACGGGATATCAAAGGATAAAATCTCGAAGTAACAACCACTGTGCTTAGAGCCATGAAATTTGGTGTGTAGGTAGCTGAACTTAAGGAATAACACATAGGCTATTTTTTACCCCGGTATTCCCACGGGATAGGAATAAAATTTTGAAATAATAACCGCTGGGCTAAAAGTCATGAAATTTGGTATGTAGGTAGCTGCACGTCTGGAATAACACATACGCTATTTTTTATCCCTATACTCCCACGGGATATTTCAATTGCCACTACCAGACCGATTAGTTTACGCGTGCGAAGCCGCGGGTAAAAGCTAGTAATTTAATGTATTCCTAATTGGTGTCAATACATTTTTAAAATTGATTTTCTATGGACGGCTTTTATCTAAATCAGTTAGTTGTTAATATGACGTATAGGTATATGTTTACTTATATTTTTGTTTTGTGTTTGTAAAATTCGTTCCGATCCTATCCGATGCGAGCCGTTTAGTGGAAGTGGAAGAAGAGAGAAGCAATGTTATTACGTCTACCATCGTCTACCTACTAATATTGTAAATAGGAAAGTTTGTATGTGTGTGCGTGCGTGATTGCATGTGTGTATGAAAGAAAGAAAAAAGCTTTAGATTTTAGAGGGGGGGGGGGACGCTCGATTTTAATGAAAATTTGCACTTTACTGAATCGAAAAATCGTTTTAGCAAACCCCTAATGGTTTTATAATACCTATCCAACGATACCCCACACTATAGGGTTGGAAGAGAAAAAAAAAATCACCGCCACTTTATGTCTATGGGAGGTACCCTAAAAAAAATTGTTTTTAGGGTTTAAAACTATTAAGGGTTTGCTAAAACGATTTTTCGATTCAGTAATTTGTTTGTGAAATATTCAACTTTAAAGTGCAAATTTTCATTAAAATCGAGCGTCCCCCCCTCTAAAATCTAAACCGGTCGGTGGAAAAAGTTGAAAAAATTCAGGATGGTAGTCAGTATAACTAACTTCCAAGGAAAACTATAACGGCTAAGTTTGCTTGAGAATTATTAGTATTTTATGAGTAAAAATAGCAGCGTAAGGTAAAAAATATACCTAAACTTGTAGTCCAGTAACTTTATACATCGGCAGTATGCGTCAAATCCGGTAGTTCTGAATTTTTGCACACTTGTTTATGATGTTGTCCTAATGAATAATCCAAGTTTGTGACCTCGAGCGCCGAACGCAACTTTATCAAAAATCGAAAAAACCGCGAAAAAAACGTATTTTTTTTTCAAATTTATAATTATAACACTAAAGAACTAGTGTTTGAAAAAACTTTCTTAAAACGTTTTAAAGAAGACTAAATTTGCTACAATATGATACAAGAATTGTCTCTGTGGACCCAATAGTTTCCAAGATTAAGCCTTTCAAAGTTTATCATTTTTACGAACTTCGCAATTTTTTTGCGATTCTGTCGTTCGGAATGAATTTTGACCCTGATTATACTATTGAAGCCCTGTACCTTTATGATAGGATGTTAAAAAAGATAATGAGGAGTGTGAACGATGATGTTAAAGCTAAGCTACGAATAATGAAGTAAATAAAAAAGAAAAGTACAACAGAAGTTAATAAGTTTATTTGTTAGGAAATTGAGTAATATTAAAAATCAAAAAATCTAATTAATTTGGCCCTTTTGGAAGGTCCCGGTTGAGGTTTGTCCGTATCTGGATCGACGTATTGGGATGGCATATCCCCATCAGGGGATGGTAATGAATCGTCGACGTTTTGTGCCGTCAAGTCATCCTCCATTTCGACATCGGACAGATCGTCGCCTTCTAGGATTTTACTACTGCAACATCAGGTATATTGTCACAAGAGGCCTCGCTGCAGTGCCTACAGACTGATGAGTATTTTAATCCTGTCTTCCTGCAGCTGCACGCGATCCCACAACCCTTCGTGCAGCCGCAAGTAATCATCTGCAAGAGGTGTTGTGGGGCTGCATCTCTGGTCATCGTTTTGGGATTGAGGCTTTGTGGTGTGTATATAGCCACCCCCAGGGTTAAGTGTGACTCCCAACCACGCCTGTACCTGTAAGAAGATTGTACATGAAAATAGAAAATGATGAATGATATGTTATGTGAATTAGTGATGCAAGGACAAATTTTTACCTGATGGTATGTCCGCAAGGAGTGAAATCGAGCAGAGTCTCTTGTGGGAGGTAACCTGGCTAGATTGAAGCTGGTTTTCGTCGCAGCCCTAGCGAATAGTCGGTACCGCAGCTCGTCAAGGTTATAGGTGTTGTGGTTGCCTAAATTGCGAAGTTCGAAAAAATGATAAACTTTGAAAGGCTTAATCTTAGAAACTATTGGGTCCACAGAGACAATTTTAGTATCATGTTGTAGCAAATTTAGTCTTCTTTAAAACGTTTTAAGAAAGTTTTTTCAAACACTAGTCCTTTAGGGTTATAATCGCCAAAATTTGAAAAAAATATCGATTTTTTCGCGGTTTTTTCGATTTTTGACAAAGTTGCGTTCGGCGCTCGAGGTCACAAACTTGGATTATTCATTAGGTCAACATCATAAACAAGTCTGCAAAATTTCAGAACTACCGGATTTGACGCATACTGCCCCCATACTTTCAGGCGACAAAGTTACTGGATTATTGGAAGATTCCTACAAAATACGAAATCCTTAGAAAAATATTACTTAATTTTTTCGTAATGGCTACGGAACTCTATTTTGGGCGTGTCCGACACGCTCTTGGCCGGTTTTATAAAACTAATCTACACGGTGGCCCTGAAATAAGTCCTGAAATATTTACAGTTTTAGAGTTGCGAAATGAAAAGTTGCGAAAAGGCAGTACCCGGAACTCAAATGGTTCGACTAAAGGTTTCACTGTACTATGGAGTACTTTCTAAACATCGAAATCTACGCAGACGAAGTCGCGGGCAAAAGCTAGTAATGTAATATAAATATTTTTTTCACTTCTCATGCTCGTAAAGTTCGTGTTTATGCTGTATCTAGGCGACATAAAATGACTTTTTATGCTCTAGTGCATAAAATAAAATCTTCATCTAATACCAACTAAAGACCAAGGTAATCAGGTGTCAACAGCCACAAACAAAAAAAGTTTCCATATATTTTTTAAATAATTTTTAATTTATATAAAACTGAAAATCAGTCTAATCAATCATAAAAAAACGCCCGCAAAAATAAAAATAAAAACGAAAAAAAAGGCGCCAAAAAAGAACAACTAAAAAGTAAAAAATAATTATGCACTACCTAGCTGTTGCCCGCGACTTCATCTGCGAAGAATTCGTTTATCCCTATCCCGCGGGGACTATGGTGATTTCCCGCAAAGTTAGCCCAAGTTAATTTAGTATAAGTACCTAGTAATATTTTTTTTATCTAAGCGTCGTCGGTGTCGGGGGACCGCTAAGGTTAACAGGAAACTAAAGTGCATATGTTGTATTTTTAAAGTAGGTATTAACCTTAGCGGTCCCCCGACACCGACGACGCTTAGATAAAAAAAATATTACTAGGTACTTATACTAAATTAACTTGGGCTAACTTTGCGGGAAATCACCATAGTCCCCGCGGGATAGGGATAAACGAATTCTTCGCAGATGAAGTCGCGGGCAACAGCTAGGTAGTGCATAATTATTTTTTACTTTTTAGTTGTTCTTTTTTGGCGCCTTTTTTTTCGTTTTTATTTTTATTTTTGCGGGCGTTTTTTGTCGGGGGTTTTTAAAATTTTTAATTTTAGTTTTTTTATTTCATGCTTTTTAAACTTTGTTATATATTTTTTTTAAAGTGTACTAGTGTATTGAATATCCTGGCTGCAGCTCAGCTCATGTTGCCATCATTGCATTGTAATGTAGAATCAAATACTGATCAAAAGGAATCAAACACGACATGTCTGCTAATTTTTTTTGAAGAGTAGGTATACTGGTGTGCTGGATATATCCTGGCTGCAGCATCAGCTCGCCGTGTTGCCACCACTGCATTGTATGTAGAATCAATTACTGATCAAAACGAATCCAAACACGACATATGTGCTATATAATTTTTTATAGTGTTCAAGTGTGCTGGATATCTTGGCTGCAGCATCAGCTCATCTTGTTACCACCATTGCATTGTATGTAGAATCAAAAACCGATCGAAACAAATCCAAACACGATATATCTGCTATGGTTTTATCAAGAGTGTACCACCTACTGGTGTTCATGATATCCTGGCTGCAGCATCAGGTCGAGAATTGCATAATCTTGCATAGTTATATAGCATACATGGCATACATGGGTGTTTCAAATTTTACGTCCCAAATATGCTTGAAAGTAAAGTAAATACCCATTATGCATATAAAATTCCTACCGCAGCGAACAAAAGAGCTGATGATCTTGAAACGGCTGAACCGATTTTGATAAAACATGTCTAAGAACCATCGCCAAGAAACCAGCTTTCAAATAAAAAAAACCGCATTCAAATCAGTCCACCCGCTTAAGAGCTACGGTGCCACAGACAGACACACAGACAGACAGACACACAGACAGACACACATAGCGGTCAAACTTATAACACCCCTTTTTTTGCTGCGTCGGGGGTTAAAAATCAGTAAAATTAAAATAATTGAATTATTATAATAATGCATAAAAATAAAAGGTACATAGAAAGTGAATCATTGTTTCCACTGATGCTATTTCATTTCCTCGCCATCGAAGTGAAAAGCAGAGTGTAAAACCTCGCCGTGCCGGCTCGGGTGGCTATATGAACGCCTCGGGTAAAATGGCTCGTTTTATGCTCTTGTTGTACAATCTACTATTTAAAGAAGCTGAATGATTCAAGAAAAGAGTTGATTGTAAATATTTTAATAAGGTTCGAGACCGAGTCACACAAGCAACGGGGATTTTGAAAAGTACATTAAAAAATATTAAACGAAGCAGACCAAAAAAATTCATTTGACATATCCAAGAGAAGTAAACACGGTATAACAACTCTATATACTTCCAAACAAAATCACTGTGTTAAGTCGGGGTGTTCTCTATTTAAATTAACGATGGAAGAATTCGAAAATGCTGATTTTGTTTTCTTTGTATCATGACAAAAAGTCATATTGTATTAATGTTAGAAAAACATAAACAAGCTTAATGTAATCAAAATAAGGTTTATTTTGTACTGGTGGTTATTCTTTACATAACTTTTTACGGCAACTTCAAAAAGTTTTGCAAGTTGATAACAGAACAGAACCGCGTATCACGATCGCGTGTCATCGTCAATATCCGAAGTATGCTTCTAAAATACGAAGGTTTTTTTAAGATCTCACGGAGTGCACTTATGGAGCCAAAATAAATCTTTCTTTCTTTTTTTCCCGGCCCGGATACGAGTAATACCGACATGGAAATACCGACCCTGTTCTTCGTGGACACGCCCATAGAAGCTCCTGTCAGTTTCTATGGGCGTGTACGCAAAAAACAGGGCCGGTATTTCCATGTGGGTGTTATCCGGGCCGGGAAACAGTGTCACCCGATTCATAAGAGCAGCAGGGCTACTACGAACTATTACTAGTAGTAATTCGTGTCAGAGGGACCGCACGACACGAATTTCGAGTTTCGTAGTAAATAATACGAGAGCGAGAGAGATGGTACGACACGAACTTATAGTTTCAAGTTTCGCAGTGGCCCTGCTGACACGAATGGAGTGAACTATAAGTATATCGAATATTCAGTACTAATATTTTCTCTTTAAGCTGAAACTAATTACCTCTCAATATTTTGAGAACATTTATACAGGGTGAAATCTAGGACGTGACGCAAAATTAGTGTTTCGTGCTCAGTTAATGCTGAGTAATATAATGCATTAACTCTTTTGTTGAAATAAGTCCGTTGAAATTTGCAGTTTCCATACATTGCTCATGATTTCTTATTTCAATAATGTATAGAAACCACAATTTTTTTCAGACTTAAAAGAGTTAATGCTTTATATTATCCAGCATTAACTGAGCACGAAACACTAATTTTGTATCACATCCTAGATTTCACCCTGTATTGATTAATATTGAAGCAAACAGGACTGGTTCTTATTAAACAGTTGTTGAAAATAAGCCATGTGTGGCTTATATAATTATTGAGTAAAATTTACAAGTCATGATCGGTCACGGTCATCTTAAGTAACTTTTAAAATTTGGTATTCATTTAATTAACCTGTTCTGCCAGTATAAGTATTATAATGAAGATAAATAAACAATAAATATGATATACGTAGTACGACGATGCTATAAATTGTGATATTAGTTGGAGACTATTATCTAATAATTTTAAAACTGAGCTTTCATTTGTCATTACTTAAATGTAAAATAAGAAAAAAAAACATTGTTATGAAAAACCAAAACGATGAAGAAATTGTACTTATTGAAGTACGCACCGTTTTATTGGCGCTTTTATTTAAATAAGATTTCTGTAATAATAATTTTGTAAATATATTTTTATCCCTATCTTGTAATTTTCAATTTAAAATTCCATTAGTCACATTGTTTTTTAATCGTGGTGACCAGTATAAAATTTCGGTGACGCTTTTTCAAATTATGGTGGACATTTGCAAATTTTGGTGGACTGTAAAAAAACAATTTTTTAATTTCTCCTAAATTACTTGGTTTAATACTGGACCATTTAGTAAACTTGTTTAATATACCTATTAGTTTCATTTGAGAACTTAACCTTATTTAAGAATCTTATTTTCAAAATTACCACCAAAAAAAATTTTTCTTTATTCATCTGGAAAGCAAACGAGCAAGTGGATCACCACCGCCCATAAACATCTGCAACACCAGGGGTGGGGTATTGCAGATGCGTTACCAACCTAGAGGCCTGAGATGGAATACCTCAAGTGCCAGTAATTTCACCGGCTGTCTTACTCTTCACGCCGAAACACAAAAATGCAAGCACGCTGCTTCACGGCAGGATTAGCGAGCAAGATGGTGGTAGCAATCCGGGAGGACCTTGCACAAGCTCTTACCGCCTGCTACCACCAAAATTGGCAAAAAATAAGGTTGTTGCGATTAACCCAAGTACGATACGCCCCTGGATGGTATAAGGGTGGGTACACACCTGCATGCCAGCGGCGACTGCGGCTTGCACGCCCACCTCGGAGTCTTCGAACACGATGCACTGCGACAAACAGACAACGTCCGATTACATGCAAGAATGTAGTATTTAATCCATACTAATATTATAAATGCGAAAGTGTGTTTGCATGTTTGTGTATTTGTCCGTCTTTCACGCCGTAACGGAGCGACGGATTGACGTGATTTTTGGAATAGAGATAGTTTATGGGCCCGAGAGTGACACAGGCTACTTTTTATCCCGGAAAAACGCAGTTCCCGAGGGAAAAGCGCTCGATAACCGAATACCAGGCGGGGGAGCTGCGGGCAAAAGCTAGTAAAAGATATAGGGTAATTAATCCTTTTCAAAAATATTGTAATAGTCTCATTTTATAATAGTTTTTAGGGTTCCTTAGCCAAAATGGCAAAAACGGAACCCTTATAGTTTCGCCATGTCTCTGTCAGTCTGTCCGTCCGCGGCCTTGCTCAGGGACTATCAATGCTAGAAAGCTGTAATTTTGCACGAATATACATGTAAAGTATGCCGACAAAACAGTACAACAAAAAATTAAAAAAAAAAATTTTTTTAGTGTACATCCCATAGACGTAAAGTGGGGGTGATATTTTTTTCTCATCGAATCTTTTCGTGTGGGGTATCGTTGGATAGGTCTTTTGAAATCATTAGGGGGTTGCCAAAACGATTCTTCGATTCAGTGATGTCTGCAAAATATTCAACTTTAAAGTGAAAATTTTCATTAAAATCGAGCGCCTCACTAAAATCTAAACCTAAATCTAAATCTAAATCTGGAAAAAAGTGAAAAAATTCAAAATGGTAGTAAGTTTATCAAACTTTCAAGGTAAACTATAACGGCTAAGTTTGCTTGAGAATTATTAGTAGTTTAAGAGGGAATAGCAGCCTAAGGTATAAAAATATTCCTAAACTTGGAATATTCCGTACAAAATACGAAATCCTTAGAAAAATATTACTTACTAGCTTATGCCCGCGACTTCGTCTGCGCGGACCTAGGTTATCGCGCGGTGGCGCCCTCTACCGGAATAAAAAGTATCCTGTTGATCCTTGGGGCTTAAACTATCTCCATACCAAATTTCGTCAAAATCGGTTAAGCGGTTTCGACGTGAAAGCGTAACAGACAGACAGACAGACAGACAGACAGACTGATAGTTACTTTCGCATTTATAATATTAGTAGGGATTCTTTTCGTAATGAAATGAAATGAAACTTTAATGCCTTTAAAATGTTAATTAATACATTAATAAGTTACACGTAATGGCTACGGAACCCTATTCCGGGCGTGTCCGACACGCTCTTGTCCGGTTTTTTTGTTATAGTTGTTTTATAATTTTATAATAGTTGTTGTCATCCGCAAAACGTTTAATATTAATGATGACTTGATGACTTAACCGCGCGCGCGACATTTGACACATCTTGCATAACTTAGCGGCACTAAACGCGAATTCATGTCGCATTACGCAACGAATGAAAGTCCGTGTTACCAAAACTAACCTGAGGCCGTATCGCCTAATGTTTCTGGCACTCGCGATTGCAATAAAATGACAGATTTCGCATACAAAAACTGTCAATTGTTTACGATCGTGAGCGTCAGAAACATTAGGCAATCAACTGACAGATTTCGCATACAAAAACTGTCAATTGTTTACGATCGTGAGCGTCAGAGGCAATACGGCCTCTGGCCATACTACGAAGTGCGAACAAAACAAAGTCCCTTGCCGTCCCGATGAAGTTGCAGATTCAACATTTAAGACATTTTTCATCCCGGGAAAATGCAAGTTCCCGCAGGGCGAAGACGAAATTACGGACAGCTAATTACGGAAATTTACCACGAGCTTTACGGTGAAGGAAATGTGTGTGTGAAGTTCCCAATCCGCACTGGGCCCGCGTGGGAACTACGGTCCAAGCTTTCTCATTCTGTGAGGAGGCCTGCGTCCAGCAGTGGGACTTATATAGGCTGAGATGAAAGAAAGAAAGAAAAAAAGAAAAAAATATTTTGGCTCCATAAGTACCACCTAAGACTAAGATTAAAACTAGCACCATAACTATAAATACATAGTGACACCAAAAAGGGTCTCCACTCAGCATGTGTTGCCGCACATTATGTGCAGCAACGCTGGTTTTCTGTGGAGCCCAGACGGTAAATATGTATGCATGAGCCAGTTCCTTTGCCCCAGTCAAACGAAGAAATATTAAAAAAAGCAGAGTTTTTTATGATAAACGAAAAAGATTTGACTAGTACCTATGCGTAAACGCGCCACATTCTACTTATGTATATAGGAACCATTGTCACGTGGTTATCATTGTTCGCTAGTGCTCATTATGCTAAGCGGAATCCTAACCACAACCAACATGTTACGGTATTAAGGCTTCTAAAATCACGACACATTCAACACGATCCCTTCGATAGCTTTTACAGATTACGTATACGTATAACACGCATAGATTCATCCAAGCGGACACGTACTTTCACTAAACTTAGCAATATTACGCAAACCGATTACTCACGTCTTAACTTAATAGACATTTCCAACATGTCTAGTTGAGCGACAATAAACGGAAGATGAAGCTTACTGATACACCTTCCTTTACAACTGGGGTGGACGATGAGCCATTGTTATAGCGTCTCGCTAAAGTTCGAGTTACTGGCGGACAGCAGAGAACTTACGGGCACATGGCGGCCACGGTCAGCCGACACTTGAAATAACATCCTACCATTAGACACACTGTATTTATCTCCGCAAAGAAAAGGACTTGTTGATTTAGTGCTACGAGAGTACGAAACCACAGTTGTTTCCACGGACTTGGTAGAAGGACTTTTTATCCGTTTTTTTTTTCAATTTTGTTTTACCTGAATAAGCTTTACAAATACTGACATCGATACACAATCAGCGTAATTAAATGAATCCCTATAAAAATAACAGGAATAATCATTGACCGTTTAATACAAAATTTACTGGTCAATTTTTATTGAAAATTGGCAGGTGCAGAGCTGAATGCGGTGCATTGAACGAACAATTGTAGTAATTTGCGGACTGGTCCACGTCTATTCCTAATCGATTGCGATTGTGTGGGACTCGTTCGAGCCGGCCAATCTAGCCGTTCTTCCAATATTGTTGCACTCTACTGATACCCCGCGTAGGCTACCCGCCGATACGAATTTCTCTCATAGCGCTGTAATAGCCCATCGCTGAGCTTATTACGCGCGCTATCTATTGAGAACGGCTTTACAGGTAAATCCAGAATAGGTTGTACTCGGTGCTAAAGTTAATAATCTTGCGTCGTATTTTCTTCTTCCATGATTGTGAACATCAATGTTCATTTTTAACCCTCGACACAAAAAGAGGGGTGTTATAAGTCTGACCGCTGTGTGTCTGTTTGTGGCACCGTAGCTCTTAAACGGGTGAACCGATTTGAATGCGGTTTTTTTTTTATTTGAAAGCAGGGTTTCTAAGCAATGGCTCATGTTTTATCAAAATCGGTTCAGCCGTTTTTGTTGGTTATTTTAGTTAATTTAAATATTTCCGTCTGCATGGTTTCCTGAATTATTCTATTATTCAATGGACCCATTATTGCAAACAGTGAGTGGTTCAATAAAGGTATTGAATAAATATTAGTCTCACTCGACTTTTTGCATTAAAGTTGCCTTTTCTTCATATTTTGATTATTTAGTTTGTAAGCAATTAATAATAACAAATACATTGCATACCCTAATAATGGCAAGACGTGCGCATACTAATTAAACTGCTGGTTTGTTTGACAGTTGAGTTGTTCCAGTTGGTTGTCGTATTGTTGTAAACTTTTCTCCCTAAAGAGTCGCCACGAATCGCACCGACTAGCAAACTAAGAAACCGGCCGCCGCAGACGGCCACTTAACTTGATCTACTCTCTCATAGGACTGCAGATCTTCTAGAGGAAAATGCAGGGATAAATGCTTAATTTGAAGTCGTGGAAATAAGTGCTGATCGCTCGGAGCAACGACGCTAAAGCTGCAGCAATTGGTATGTATTACCTAAACGGTGGAATGGAAGGAGTCCGGATACAATTACAGGCAGCAATCCTGGATGCTGACCGTAGGGTAAATAGGATGCATAGAAATACAGGCTCTTATCCGTAATGGAGGAGCTCTTTCATTATTGTGGCGGCGCGCGCGGCGACAATGCGCGTTGGCTGCCTCCGCCGCCGCCTGCCCCGACTTATGAATACTACGGATAAAGTCAATTCCATCAAGATAAAACTAACTTTGAAACAGATATTTGCTCGTGATGGTTATAAAGTTATAAAACGTTTTATGAGATTAAAGAAGTACTAACTTTAAATAAAAGAACTGGAAAGTTTACTAGAATTTATATTGGTAACTAAACTAACTAATATTTTAGGACTTTATTACTAGCGTTTCAGATTCTCAACTTTATTATTTTGCCTCGATTTTGAATAGTTACAACGGATATGTATGAATTTGTATGAATAATAAGTGATAGTTATTTGCTAGTCCACTTAGCACAGCATGCCGCGATATAAACTATCAGTGAGCCAACCAAACAATTGGCAGTAACATTTTTAATGGAACGCACAATCCTCTATCCTAGTTTTATTTTAGCGGCCCTCATGTGAAAGCCAATACACAGCGCGTGGAGTGCTTAATGCGCCGACCGTAATATCAATAAAGAGGGGCGGTGAAGGTGGAACAGGGAACCTGGGGAGAACACCTGTCTCCTCCTCTATAGGTGTCGCCTCGTGTCGACTTTCCTCCAATACTTAAAATATGACGTGTCATCTTCCCGGCTCCGGTTACTCGTTTGTACGCTGAGATTTGTTTCACGGCTATTTCACGAAAATCATTTTTGTAATCCGATACTTAACGGACTAGTCGCTACTCAGGTGGATTGTTGAGCGAACTTCATAAGTTTAAACCCTTTATTCGTTATCGTTATTTAGAAAACTTTACTATTAATTAGAATGATACTTCGTCTTCTTGAATCGGACTTTACTTTGCGGAGGTCCATAACAATCGACTAAAAACAATTACTTTGGTCACCCACGAGCTTATTATAGCTACGTCTAGGTATGTAAGAAATGTGCGTCCCTGAAGCTCCTGCACCTCAACACTGTAAGAACACATACAAATTACACAAACCCAACTATCACCACCACACTACACTGATACGCTTCAAACTCAACCAGAGCTTACCCCCAGAGCAACACCACCGTTTATGCTACCTATTATAAATGTTAGACTCTAACATCTGGCATTTAACCCGCAGCCAATGGCTTCCCGTGATCTTTAACAGATCATCCTTCCACCTTATAGGAGGCCACAAACATCTCGTCCATGGTACACGGTTGTTACTCCAAACCTCACGGCCAAACGCCATTAGTTTTTTACAAGCAATGTTGCTGTACTTGTACCACGTCTACCTATTGCCACTTAAAATATAAAATTTTCTGAGCTTCAGACTATGACGTATAACTTTGGATCTTCCACAGATCTCTTTATTTCTGATTCGATGTAACAGACATACGTTAAGGCACTTATGAACCGTTATACATACTTTTTTTAATGGCTGCTCAGAATCGTATCATATACAATTCCTTACAATTTCATAAACTCCAAACCGTCTTGTTGTCAAGAATGAGATACATTAAGAAAAATCAAGCTCTTTTCTATTTTTCTATGTCTTTTTACCCTGTTTTATTCCTGTTTGTTCTCACGGCTGTATTGTTTGCATATTTAAATATGTGTCAGAGATTTCTCCCCCTTTAAAAAGGGTGATAAAAGCCTGCAATGTCAACATGCTGTACAAAAGTAATCCCAACAGTAACCTTTCTTTTTCTTTGCGCTTTCTTTTCGTGAATATTTTTACGAACTACAAAATCGTCAACCTTTTACTTGGATTATTTTGAAGTGAAATGACAGTGATTTATGTGGACAATGAACTAGTGACGTATTGTGGGTACAAAAAGCAAACCGAAATAGTGTGGGTGTCGGTGTCTTCTGTAAATAGTTGTTCTGCAAATATATGCTAAACTTGAGAACACAAATAAAGAATTGCCGTACACACTACGTAATTGATTGGTTAAGGCGTTACTTTGTGGAGGTCCATAAAATAAATTAAACTACTTTACCTTGCTTACCGCTAAAACTGTGCACCGCACTTAGGTACATTTGTGCGACACATATCATTATTATTATTATCATTGTTATTGAAAATAAAACATGGTTTTTGCTTCAATCTATCTATTATAGCTATCAATGTCTACTATAAAACTAAAATGTTTAACTTGACCCCATTATTCTTCAAAAAACACCTCTTGCCCGTCCATCATGTTTGAACCAACGAGCAAGCGCATATTAACGGGCTGGATTCTACAGCGGCATGTCATGCCTACTGACTGCCACACATACGTCGGTAACAGACTCACCACAATCGGTGCAACTGCCCTGGTCATCTACAATCCTGCAAACGTAATCTAATGCATACATACATAAAATTAAAAATTTTAAAAACCCCCGACAAAAAAAACGCTAAAAAAATAAATAAAAAAAAAACGAAAAAAAAGGGGCCAGAAAAGGACAACTAAAAAGTAAAAAATAATTATGCACTGCCTAGCTGTTGCCTGCGACTTCATCTGCGAAGAATTCGTTTATCCCTATCCCGCGGGGACTATGCTGATTTCCCGCAAAATTAGCCTAAGTTAATTTAGTACAAGTACCTAGTAATATTTTTTTTATCTAAGCGTCGTCGGTGTCGGGGGACCGCTAAGGTTAACAGGAAACTAAAGTACATTATGTTGTATTTTTTAAAACCTTAGCGGTCCCCCGACATCGACGACGCTTAGATAAAAAAAATATTACTAGGTACTTGTACTAAATTAACTTAGGCTAATTTTGCGGGAAATCAGCATACCTAGTCCCCGCGGGATAGGGATAAACGAATTCTTCGCAGATGAAGTCGCAGGCAACAGCTAGGCAGTGCATAATTATTTTTTACTTTTTAGTTGTCCTTTTCTGGCCCCTTTTTTTTCGTTTTTTTTTTATTTATTTTTTTAGCGTTTTTTTTGTCGGGGGTTTTTAAAATTTTTAATTTTAGTTTTTTTTTATTTCATGTTTTTTAAACTTTGGTATATAATTTTTTTTAAGTGTACTAGTGTGTTGAATATCCTGGCTGCAGCTCAGCTCGTGTTGCCACCATTGCATTGTATGTAGAATCAAATACTGATCAAAAGGAATAAAACACGACATGTCTGCTATTTTTTTTTTCAAGAGTAGGTATACTGGTGTGCTGGATATCTTGGCTGCAGCATCAGCTCGTCATGTTGCCACTACTGCATTGTATGTAGAATCAATTACTGATCAAAACGAATCCAAACACAACATGTGTGCTATTATTTTTTAAAGTCTTCTAGTGTGCTGGATATCCTGGCTGCAGCATCAGCTCATCCTGTTGCCACCATTGCATTGTATGTAGAATCAAAAACTGATCGAAACGAATCCAAACACGATATATCTGCTATGGTTTTATCAAGAGTGTACCTACTGGTGTTCTGGATATCCTGGCTGCAGCATCAGGCCGAGAACTGCATAATCATGCATAGTCATATAGCATACATGGGTGTTTCAAATTTTACTTCCCAAATATGCTTGAAAGTAAAGTAAATACCCATTATGCGTCTAAGATTCCTACCGCAGCGGACAAAAGAGCTGATGATCTTGAAACGGCTGAACCGATTTTGATAAAACATGTCTAAGAACCATCGCTAGAAAACCAGCTTTCAAATAAAAAAAACCGCATTCAAATCGGTCCACCCGCTTAAGAGCTACGGTGCCACAGACAGACACACAGACACACAGACACACAGACAGACACACAGACACACAGACACACAGACAGACACACATAGCGGTCAAACTTATAACACCCCTTTTTTCCGTCGGGGGTTAAAAAGAAAAATTAAAATCTATTTTTTTTAAAACCATAGACAAGAATGATGATGATGACTTACGGAAAGACGTAATTATATAACTTGACAGAATACACTAACAATAAACTAAACCAACATCATACCTAATTTAGAATGAACAGCTGATGAATAGCATCATTCGATACAGCTATCTCTTTCCAACGCCGACGTTAGAACGAGTCAGCTATGCAGCTATACGTATTGATGGACAGAGTTGAAAATAGAATCATGGAATATTACGGTATTAATAGAAATGTGGAATTTCTTAATCACCATAATAGCTTATGGCATAACAACTTGAACGAGGTCCGGGGGGCTTTTACGAAATTGGAAAATCGAAGTTCGTAACGTACCGTCCCTCTCACTCTCGTATTAAATAGAATAAGAATCAGCGGGACGGCAAGATATGAAGTTCGAGTTTTACACTTAATAAGTAGTTATGTTGTCTTGTGGCGGCGTCAATGCGTCTGTAATATTTACCTACTTATATATTACCCCCACTCGCAGTGTCTTTTCATCCAAATTACCGCAGTGTTTGAAGTCAAAAGTCTTTGACCAGGGTGTGTTGCCAGTGATGATATACGGATCTGAGATGTGGGCGCTAACGATGGCCTCATGAGGAAGCTCAAAGTCACTCAAAGGGCTATGGAGAGGGCTATGCTCGGGGTTTCTCTGCGGGATAGAATCAGAAATGATGATATCCGCAGTAGAACTAAGGTTACTGACATAGCCCGAAGAATTGCGAAACTGAAGTGGCAGTGGGCGGGGCACATTGCTCGCAGGACTGATGGCCGATAGGGTCAAAAGGTTCTCGAATGGCGTCCGCGGACCGGGAGACGAGCTGTCGGTAGGTCTCCAACAAGATGGAGCGACGACCTGGTTAAGATCGCGGGATCGCGGTGGATGCGGAAAGCACAAGACCGGTCTGAGTGGAGAGCCTTGGGGGAGGCCTATGTCCAGCAGTGGACGTCTTTCAGCTGACATGATGATGATGATGATGATTACCCCCACTAGAGATTCTAAAAAAGCGGCCAAGTGCGAGTCGGACTCGCCCATGAAGGGTTCCGCAGCAGCAAGTAGTTCGTTGTAACTTTGATCGGTGATTATATTTGAGTTGATTGAATGAAAGGTAAATTGCGGTTTACGATTTATGACGTACTAGCTTATGCCCGCGACTTCGTCTGCGCGGACCTAGGTTATCGCGCGGTGGCGCCCTCTACCGGAATATAAAGTATCCTATGTTGATCCTTGGGGCTTAAACTATCTCTATACCAAATTTCATCAAAATCGGTTCAGCGGTTTCGACGTGAAAGCGTAACAGACAGACAGACAGACAGAGTTACTTTCGCATTTATAATATTAGTAGGGATAGTAGGGATTAAAAAAAACTGCTTACTAGATCTCGTTCAAACCAATTCGGTTTGTCCGGGAAGCGACTCGCCGCTAGATAGATGTCCGGGTGCGGCATAGATGAGATCAATTATGGAGATGATGACGGTGGTAATGATGATACTGTTATTGTGACGGTAGGTACCTACTTGTGCGGGCTTGGGTTTGTCCGGGAAGCGACTCGCCGCCACGAGATAGATGTCCGGGTGCGGCATAGGATGTGATCAATTATGTAGATGATGACGGTGGTAATGATGATACTGTTATTGTGACGTGTACCTACTTGTGCGGGCTTGGGTTTGTCCGGGAAGCGACTTGCCGCCACGAGATAGATGTCCGGGTGCGGCTTGCCGCGGTCCACTTCGGGGTCCGAGAATGATACCTCAAATCAAATAACAATAAACTGAAACAGCTTCATGTCTTAACTAGTGTTCATTCGCGGCTTTACGCGCGTAAACCATCAGAACCAGCGGATAAATTTTCGAAATTTGAATTTCAGTTCAATGAGGGCTATCGCGAATGAATTTTCCGCTACAGGCGCTAGTGTAGCGTGAGGTCAACGAAATGTCAAATCTCATAGTTTTTGGGTGAGCTACGCGGGTTTATTTATAATTAGAATAATTTTGTGAATATTTCGCGTTACCTGAAATTAATTATGGCAATTATGGGATAAGGGGCAATGAAAGCCTCGTGATTTGAGACAGTTTTGTCTTTCAAAAACTTTTGTCCTCGTTTTTTCCGAACAAAACGGGATTACGCAATACTGTGGTTGCTCGATATTTTTATGGTACTGTTTTAAGATGTATTAAATATGATTTTAATCTAAACTTTGTTTTCACGCCCGTTATAGGTAGGTAACAGACTTTTAAAAACCTCACGCAACAGTGGCGCCATCTAGTGAGAGAAAAAACGATAGCCCTCATTGCTGTATCTAGCTGTCATTAATGATTTATGCGTGCGAAGCCCCGGGTAAACACTAGTAGTATAAAGATCGATTTAGTAGGTCCATTGGTGCGCTCACCATGTGGTTGAACATGCCGAACAGTTTCGGACGCGCGATGGAGACCAGTCTCACGGACTGCTCCGTGCTGTTGGTAGCGAGGGCCATTGGGACCTTGTAGTCGAATAGGTGTGTCAGCAAACGGTCCGCACCTGGTTAACACAAACATACACCAGTCAAAGTATGGGGCGCGCCAAAGTTCACATACTTTTCGCAAGTCATACTGTAATATTTGTCCGAATTGCATTACTAATGTATGGCCAAAAAACTTTTCCCAAAGTATCACATCCCAAAACATTTTACTCAAATTATCATTTGGCAAAAAAACTTACTTACCGCAATTTTACAGTGAATAATTTTTTTTTTTGGCAATTTATTGTATCCCAAATACTTAGTCATGTTTCATATTGCCAAGTTTTATTTGGTAAAAGCATGACATAATAACCTACTTTACAATATTAGCCAAAATAAAACGTTTGCTTAATAAAAGTTTGTCAGTAAGTAAAATTATGCCAAATGATAATTTGACCCAATGAATAATATGCGAAATGAAAATATGCCAAAGATTCGTTTGGGAAATGAAACTAGTGCGATAAGTTTTTTTTGGAAGTGAAATTTGGCGAAAAATATTTTGCCGAAACGGCAGTACACCTTCCGAATTATGTGTGGCATAATTTTTTCTTACCGAAACCATAAATGTTTCTGAAACTTTTAAATGGTCACCCTATAGAAAACTGATAATTCAGTACACATGTAAAGACGGATCTAAATTTCTGCAAGGACATCTTTTGTGTACCTAGATAATGCAGGTGGTAGGACCTTGTGCAAGGTCCGCCCGGATTGCTACCACCATCTTACTCGCTAATCCTGCCGTGAAGCAGCAGTGCTTGCACTGTTGTGTTTCGGCGTGGAGACTAAGACAGCCGGTGAAATTACTGGCACTTAAGGTATCCCATCTTAGGCTTAGGTTGGCAACGCATCTGAAATACCCTGGTGTTGCAGATGTTTATGGGCGGTGGTGCTCTCTTACCATCAAGAGGCCCACTTGCTCGTTTGTCACCCAGACGAATAAAGAAAAAGATAATCTAGCTCTAGCTTGATCAAGGGAGCCAGCACTGGTTTACAACTCTGATTAAAGGCACAGAATAGATAATAGTACAAGTACAGACATCGTCATAAATAAGTGAGCACTTTTGTACCTTGTCGCTTTCAGTCGGTACACAATTTCGTATGGCTTTTTAAATATGACATTAAAACAACGAAGAATTGCGAAACTGAAGTCGCAGTGGGCGGGGCACATTGCTCGCAGGACTGATGGCCGATGGGGTCAAAAGGTTCTCGAATGGCGTCTGCGGACCGGGAGACGAGCTGTCGGTAGGCCTCCAACAAGATGGAGCGACGACCTGGTTAAGATCGCGGGATCGCGGTGGATGCGAGAAGCACAAGACCGGTCTGAGTGGAGAGCCTTGGGGGAGACCTATGTTCAGCAGTGGACGTCTTTCGGCTGACATGATGATGATGATTAAAATCAGATAAGTTAAGATAATTAATGATTTATTTACCAAAATAGATTTCACAGAAATAACAAGGTACAAAAAAGTGATCACTTTTTTATGACGTTCACTGTACTAAAGGTCAGTCGTCCCGCTAACAGGAAACAGTGATATCGCACTTAGGTATAAAATATGTAGTTTTCCATTGACCGACGCACGAGTCTGTGACGCACTGGCGGCCGGTTCTCACCAAGACTACCTAACTTAGCGGATAGGGTTGCCTTATAAGTAGTATAATTAAATATCCTGATTTTGCAGGTGGTAAGACCTAGTGCAAGGTCCGCCCGGATTTCGACCACCATCTTGCTCGCTAATCCTGCCGTGAACAACAGTGCTTGCACTGTTGTGTTTCGGCGTGGAGAGTAAGACAGCCGGTGAAATTACTGGCACGTGAGGTATCCCATCTTAGGCCTCTAGGTTGGCAACGCGTCTGCAATACCCCTGGTGTTGCAGATGTTTATGGGCGGTGGTGATCTCTTACCATCAGGATACCCACTTGCTCGTTTGCCATCCAGTCGAATAAAAAAAAATCCTGACATCACCTTAAATGTCCGGGCGATTTGATTAATTAACCCCCGACGCAGAAAAGGGGTGTTATAAGTTTGACCGCTATGTGTGTCTGTTTGTGTGTCTGTCTGTGTGTCTGTCTGTGACACCGTAGTTCTTAAGCGGGTGGACCGATTTGAATGCGGTTTTTTTTTTATTTGAAAGCTGGTTTTCTAGCGATGGTTCTTAGACATGTTTCATCAAAATCGGTTCAGCCGTTTCAAGATCATCAGCTCTTTTGTTCGCTGCGGTAGGAATCTTAGACGCGTAATGCTTTGTTGTACTCTACCCCCGTGGCGGTACATTAGAATTGTCAACCGACGTTAGATAGAACTTTTTTTCTGAAATTAAATATGTATACTGTTGACATTATGTGGAATTTGTTCTGAGTTACGCTTCCTGACTTATTATTTGTTCGTAGACGATGCCGCGATGCTGGCATCACCAGTAGAGCATGAATACCGGTATTCGATAATACCGAAAAACCGGAATATCGGAGCAAAATTCCGATATTGGCAAAACCGGTATTGACATTGTATAATACCGGTATTTCGACATTGATCTCTAAATACCAATTATTTTGTTATTAAATAGAGTATTACAGTCGTAAGACTCAAAAGTTGCAAATCACAAATGCATTAATACTTATTTAATTAATATATTATAATCTTAGACATTTTTGAAATAATCTTAGCTACCTACTCGTACTTAAGATTGTCGGAACCGGAAAGGTTGTGGAAGAGCGAAACTCATTCATTTTACTTTAATAATATGAATATCGAAAAAATACCGAAATACCGGAATACCGGTATTTGAATTTTCGTTATCGAAAAAATACCGGTATTGCAAAAAACGTCCGATATTAGATGCTCTAATCACCAGCTGGGGTAACTGACCAGGTTTCTCCGGCGCGGTGGGCAGCTTGTTCCTGGCCAGGTCGAGCAACTGTCGTTCGAACTCGTCCACGGACAGCGGCAGGCGCGTGCGAGCGCACACCTCCTCGCTCACCTCGCGGTCCGTCATGCCGAATATCTGCCGGGGAAAAACGTCACCAAACAATTGACAAGATTTCATTTTTTCAATACCTGTAAATTACTACAGGAATCGAAAGAGTTCTGCCTCCTGAATATGGGAAAATATTTAATAAAATTTATTTCTCCGTATTTAAAAAAATACAAAAAAAAAAGTATCGGATTTTGCCAATACCACGTCAGAATAGATATGTTTCCTTTGCCTTTTTCACCAGAAAAAGGAGCTGTCATAATTTTGACAACGTCTACTTCAGATTTACGCATGATTTACCTACGTGATGTTTTTTTAATAGAGACTGTTTTGGAGTTATGCCCTTTAAGAATAAGTACATCTTAAAAAAATTGTAATAAATTAATTAATAATCGTAGCGAAGTTTTAAAAATATCAGCGTCTTTCTATTTCCAAGCAGAATACAGAGAAGGAATCAAATTATAGTCTAAGAAATATGAAATCTTGTCAATTGCGAAACTGAAGTGGCAGTGGGCGGGGCACATTGTTCGCAGCACTGATGGCCGATGGGGTCAAAAGGTTCTCGAACGGCGTCCGCGGACCGGGAGAAGAGCTGTCGGTAGGCCTCCAACAAGATGGAGCGACGACCTGGTTAAGATCGCAGGATCGCGGTGGATACGAAAAGCACAAGACCGGTCTGAGTGGAGACCCTTGGGGGAGGCCTATGTCCAGCAGTGGACGTCTTTCGGATGACATGATGATGATGATGAAAAGCGTCACCAAAGTTATCGACATAGCCCACCGCATTAGCACGCTGAAGCGGCAATGGGCCGGCCATAATAACCCGAAGAACCGATAACCGTTGGGGTAGACGAGTTCACAGACACATATTATTAAAAAAAAAATTACCTGCACTGCATTATCCTTGGAGTAAGACTTCCCGTATTTCTCACAGATCTGTCCAATCATTGTGTGGTACATCACTTCCGAATCTGTAACAGCAGGGGCAGAACACTTCATCGTCATGCTTGTACAAGGTTCGAGTCTGCATCTGGTTTTGTTGCTCTGAGGATGAACTCTGATTGTGTTCGAAACGCGTCAGCGTAGCGTGGTGGTGATAGTTGGGGTTGTGTGATTTGTGTGTGGAGGCGGCGGAGCTGCATAAACTCTAATGCATCCAACGGACCGATTTTTAAATTGACATCACACGAAAATGCTATAGGTACCCTAAGGTACGAAAATGGTGTAAAACCTTAAAGCAACGCGGGCTTCCTCTAAGTGTAACAGTGCTTAATTTTAAATACGGGTAGATATAGAACAATACAGTTCAAATTAATCTTAAGCCATCAAAAATTTAATAGGTAGGTATGTAACTACGTACGACTTGACCAGAAATAAAAGATCTTCATAAAACAGAAGTTTTGGAAACTTTCGAGTCGTTAATAAATGTAGAATATAGCTTTTTGCTTCACTGTCGTTGACTTCTCATGATCCGAGAGCGATTGGACAGCATCGGATCAGGTATGCAACGTGATACCACAACAAATAAGGAAAACACCGCTCGATTTTTGCTCAAGTAGGTTACGCGATGGGATATTTACCTAAAAGAGTCCCATCCAAGTCGAATAAACAGTGTGTCACTTTCTTATAGTGTCTTGTGCAGAAGGACTTTCTTCCCGGGATCATAGCATACGCGAAACGCGTATAAAACAAATAAATTTTGCCGACACATACTGAATCATTATAGGGAAACAACAAATTTGAATTATTTCAACCAAAACTTTTGACAATCCAATGTGACGTGTCAAAATGTTGGCAGCACTGCTCTGAAGCTTTTTAATTATTTTTCTTAAAATGTCACCTGCGTTTTGGTCCATGGACTTGGCGTGGACGAAATCCCTAAGTCAAATTTCTGACGCGACGTAAATAAGACAACATAAAAACTTTTTAATAAAAAAAAATTTAACCGCCTAAAAGACTGAAAAGCAAAAAATAATAAACTTTTTTTATTTAATCCTAATCTAGGTATCAGTTTGAAGTCGGTGCCTCAGCACTAGCCAGCAGGAGTGGACCTATCTATCTATAGTCATCTACCTGATGAGCTTCTTTCACTGCTTGTGCTGACTCAGCACTGCTGAGGCACCGACTTCAAACTGATACCAAGGACCATCATAATCTGTGAAAATTTCAACTTCACGGTTCATGAAATGCAGCCTCGTGACAGACGGACGAACAGCGAAGATTTAGTGTGGGTTTCAGTTTTTACCCTTTGTAAAAATAACCGCGTAGGTAATAATAATAAACAAAAAAAACATGATAGTTGAATTGAGAATCGCCTCCTTTTTACCCGACTGTCCGTAAATTAAAATATACAGTCAAATCGAGAGCCGCCTCCTTTTTAAAGTTGGTTAAAAATGTTCCTTAAGATTTGCCCTCTAGCGGTGAGTAGTAGTACTTTTATGTTTACTCTACTCGTCAATAGATGTCAGTAAAATTTTACTACTGCTATTTATCACTAGATGGCGCTATAAAACAAGTAACACTACTCAACACAAGATGGCGCTTTTAGTAGTGTTACAACTAGTCCTCAACAGATGGCGCTGTATAACTAGTTCTGCTATTGAGCACTAGATGGGGCTACTACGGCGTGGTTCAATTATGCCACCATAAAAATAAATTCGTATCCTCCAAAAGAATAATATTTTTAACCCCCGACGCAAAAAGAGGGGTGTTATAAGTTTGACCTGTGTCTGTGTGTCTGTCTGTGGCACCGTAGCTCTTACACGGTTGGACAAATTAAAATGGAGTTTTTTTTAGTTGAAAGCACGTTTTCTAGCGACAAGTTCTTAGACATGTTTTATCAAAATCGGTTTAGCCGTATTTGAGATATTAAACTTTGAAGTTACAAAGTTTGGGGTTTCAAATAAAAAAAGGTTTATTATTTTTTGCTTTTTTTTTCGGCGGTTTATTCTTTCGTTCCAAAGTATTTAGTATTATTTTTTTGTTATAGCGGTAACAGAAATACAAAAGCTGTGAAAATTTCAACTGTCTAGCTATCACGGTTCATGAGATACAGACAGACAGCGAAATCTTATTAATAGTTTCCGTTTTTCTGTTCTATCGCCAGAAACTTATTTAATATTTTTTTGTCTCATACGACCACTGCCCCAAGGTTTCGACTAAATAATTTTCCTTTACGGAGGCACATTTACGGCTCAGTTTGAGCGTCGTCTGCTGGCCATAATACTTCGAATGTCGTAGTAGTCCCCCAGTACCAATATCTTGCACAACCAAGCGCGCATAAATATCTGCGACGATTTTCTAGGGCCGATATTTTTACACGCTCCACTGTGGCACCTATTTAATGCAGTATTGATTCTGAGTAGGGAAAACCACATTTTTTGCAAAATTTCAAAAATAATGAAAAGGTAAACTTTTTTTTAAAACGCCCAGACAATAGATAGATAGCTCTGTAAATTGTTACCCCCTTATTCATAAAACTTAACAAGCCTATGCTAATTAACAAATGCATTGTCCTTTTCTAACAAATACAAATGTCGAAGTGACAGATAAGGACAAACGAATTTTAGCGGTATTTTAACTAAAATAGGTTTGATTGTCGTTTATGAATAAGGGGGTTAAAATATAACAATAACTTTATATGAAAGTTTGGTTCCACCGTTTTCTACTACCTATTTACTTACTGACACATCAATACAAAATCCCCTTTAAATAAAACAGATAGATTACTTTCATTCGTTTATTACCGAACCGTTTCACCAGAATGTGGGATCACACTTGCCACATTTGCAAAATATTTTTGTATGAACAAATTGTTAAATCTAAAAGGTACAAGTATTTTTATAAATTATTTTCTTACACATTTGAAAGAGGGTAACCTTCATAATGATACTACACTTCTTTATGCAGATTTAACTCATTGCATCTCCGTCGCTCTCGTGACACGTTATAGTGCATCTCTTTCGCGCACGACAAATACGGAGAAGTATAGTACAAACACATAAAATATACAATTTTTATATCTTTACTCTTTTGACAATTTAGAAAGAGACAACGTTACAGCACTCTGCCGCATATAATAAACAAGTTTCCTATCTACAAGGTAAGCGTACGAGTGCTCGTCGCTGTCCCAATAGTTGTCATCTTTAATCATATCAATATCAATAGCAATAGAGGCACATGTATAAGCTAAAGCAGTATGGAAGCTACGAAGCTACGTTCGAAACGAACACACTCACACAGACGCGCGCTCTACCCCGCGAGTCTCCTCAGAGGCCGTGTAGAGCGCGCGTCTGTGTGAGTGTGTTCGTTTCGATCGATTTGTTCGTAGCTTCAATACTGCTTTAGCTTATATATATACTGTGATATAGGTGACAGCAGGGTATCGTGTATTGGGCATAAGCGTATCGAGCACTCAAGACGTTTACCTTAAGGTAGCATTCCCTTAGCGACCGCGACGCGCGTCCGCGACTGGGTCGTGCGATCTACTACTTAGTATGAATTTATATGAAGCACTAAACAAACGCCGCGACCACGTCGCCCGACCAGTTTGGTAACATTGTGTAACAGAATGCTACCTTTAGCTAGCTAGCTAATGTTTTTTGACGTTTTTCAACCAATTTTCCGCGATCATCTTTACGCTGCGAGTGTTATAGGCGATTTTATGGGTGACAGTCTTTCCCGGCCCGGATAACACCGACATGGAAATACCGACCGTTTTTCGTGTACACGCCCATAGAAGTTCCTGTCAGTTTCTATGGGCGTGTACATAAAAAAACATGGCCGGTATTTCTATGTCGGTGTTATCCGGGCCGGGAAAGAGTGTCACCCGATTTTATTCCATAGTTTTACTCCAAAATCACAATTTTTTAAGAGTGCTGAACCAACGTCATCTTAATACAAAACAAAATAAAGGCCCTCATCACTACAACTACACTATAAAATTAAACTGAATAACAAAATCTGAAAGTATATAACTATATTGACAGAAATCAAAATATATTTTTTGTGATTTCCTACCTTAAACAACAAATAATATCAAAAGAAAAGGAACTTAAATACATATATTTAGTATTATTTGGGACCGTTGCGACTGATTTCTATCACAAATTCTGCACCATTTCCTTGCAATATTTCCTTGTTTCGTGACTCCTTAATCGCATTATCATTGATTTGTTAATGTCTTATTAATCATTTGTTAGATTAGTCCCACCGCATCGATGCGTGATGATTAGTGAGAAAAAACTACAGCTAGAAACAATGAGACCCGTAATTTTCGTCTGTGAACCGTCAGCGATCAATGATTAATTCGTATCTCCTTTACGGGTCTACATCTATTGTATAGGCAAAAAAACCTAATGTACATTCAGTACCCTTAGTGTAAGTCTTCGGTTACAAATTAAGTCTCGATCGCGTTCGCGCTCGAATCTCAATTTCTATGGAAACACGAACATCGCAAACGTTCCGCTAGGAGGCGCTGTTCGTGTTTCCATACAAATTGAGATTTTAACGCGAACGCGATCGAGACGTACGAGGGCGAATCAAAAAGTTCTTAGAATCGGATCAAAAACAAATGAAAATCAATATTTTTTTATTTTATTTTTCTACATAATTTCCTTCTTGTTATACACATTTATTTAACGTTTTTATTTTTTTTTTAATTTCATCATAAAAAAATGATTTTTTTTGAGTCTCGAAAAACTCCTCTGCAGCACCCATAACCGCGTTGTCATCGTCAAATTTAATTCCGCGAATGTGCTCTTTTAGTTTCGGAAATAAGTGAAAATCATTCGGAGCTAAGTCTGGCGAGTAGGGCGGATGATCATAGAGCCCAAAACCAGCTTAGCAGATTGCAATGAGGGCCATCTGTGACCAATGAGCTGGAGCGTTATCATGATGGAAAAGCACTCCAGCACGCAATTTTTCTCGACGTTTTTCTTTAATTGGTTGCTAGACTTTTGGGATCAATTCGGTGTAATAGGCACCAGTAATGGTTTTACTTTTTGGTAGATAATCAATAAACAGGATTCCTTCTGTATCCCAGAAAACTGAGCCTATTACTTTACCCGCCGTTGGAAATACTCGGAATTTCTTTATTGGAGGGGAAGATGGACGTTTCCAGGACATGCTTTGCTTCTTCGTTTCAGGATCAAAATGGTGAACCCATGTTTCATCCATAGTTACGAAACGGCGGTCAAAAGTTTCCGGGTCACGCTTGATTATTTCAAAATTACGCTCTGAAACCCCCACACGCAACTCTTTGTTTGCCTGAGTTAACATTCGCGAAACCCATGTTGCTGACACTTTTCTAAAACCCAAAACATGCGTTAATATTGAACTTACACTACCAAATGAAATCTTTAGGGTCTCTGCTAGATACTTGATTGTTAGTTGCCTGTCTTCCAAAACCATTTTCTCAAAATTTTCAGTGGTTTGTGCGTTAACTGAGGTAAATGGACGGCCGGAGCGGGGGTCATCTTCACAGCTAGATCTGCCTCCTTTAAACTAAGCAACCCAGTAAGCAACAGTGGAATAGGGTAAAGCATCAGTGCCTACAGTTTGCTGAATGTCCAAAAATCTCACGGCACATAACTCATTTTTTTCCATAACTAGATGTTTTAATCGACTTGTTTCACAAAATATCAATTTACTACGTAATGGCGGGAACGATTCGAATAAAAGTAACGGTCAAATATTACATGAAAATGACAGCTCAGAATAAAAAAAAAAGTTAATTTAAAATGTTTATGTAAACAGCTAGTTCTAAGAACTTTTTGATTCGCCCTCGTATTTTGTAACCGAAAACTTACACTAATCACTCAGTGCTCTGAACGCTACAAACGCCGACAGTCAATACGTTGTGAAAGATCACTCTTGCACGTAATTTTGTACAAAAAAATACTGTAAAAAAATAACCTAACAACTTAAAAAGTTGAAAAACCCGTGACATTGTCATTTAAAAGTTCAGGAAGTACATTATTAAAAATGGCTGAACCGATTTTAATGAACTTATAATATAACAACCCCCCTTTTTGCGTCAAGGGTAAAAAATATAATAATCTTTGTTTTACTAATTTTACTTTTTATAGACTTGCATTGCCTACATGTGTATATCAAATTTCAACAATTCGACTAGAAACGGGTTAGATTTGACACATACTAACATGTCAAATTGAAATATAAAATTTTGTATAAGTAAATGAGTTCTGTACAGTAAAACATGAAAAAGTCTGTCCTTTTCACCCATACCTGTTTAGAATGAGAGAACAGTCGTTATTTCATCGTCCCGTTGACGGTAGGACAGAAGTCTCTAGTGCTACCTTAAAGTCGATACGGTCCCATATTTCAACAGTACTCAACCATCACATTAAACAAAAATACATGGGATTTCAATGGCGTCATATTTGGAAATGATTATTTTTAAAAAAAGCATAGAAATGCTTCAAGGTTGATAGACTTCAAAATAATTTTGGAGATACTTTAAAGAAGTCCATAATAATGGAATACAATACTTTACCTTGCTGTTTCGCAAGCATAATTTAATAACAAAGGGATGTATTGAACATGAGCAATTTTGTAGTTTATTATTATGTACACATGTAAAATTCTAGCTCAGCTAATGCTATACTTATTAATTCACAGTTCTGAGTTTGTAATTAAATTTGAACAAATTAAGCTAATGAATTATATTTTGAAGCATTAACTGAGCTATTTAAGTTAATTATGTATCATTAAGGGCCTGTTGTTTGATCATTAGTTAAACTAACTAATAGTTAAAATGTATGGCAAAAATAACAATAGTTAACACATTTCAATGGAAATTTAACTATAGTAACTTAAACTACTGATCAAACAACGGGTCCTTAACACTGTTCTATTTACCAATGTCACGGCATCTGCTGTAAAACAGTGTTATTAATAAAATATATACAACGCTAGAGGGCGCTCTTGTAGACAAATTGATTACCGAACCCCGAATAAAAAACATTCGATTTTTTTTTCCCAATTACTTTTCCTTCTCAACATTTAACACGTATTTTTGTATGAAAATATTTTTATAAGCTTTCTATTTTTATTACATAGCATAGGCAAGTGTTCAGTTAACATACAATATATACACGCATCTCGCCTTAAAGCTTGGATATAATTATATAAAAAACTATATATTATTCTCTCGTTTGATATATTTACTGCCACTGGTTTTAAAAATTACATATATACAGTGTGAAAGCTATATAACAGAGCAGCAGTTAGAGAAATAACTAAATGTTAAAAGTGTCCTATATATATTATAATTACATTTCTGGAACTCCTTAATTATACTTTATTTTAAGTGCTTGAGTTTTTATTTTTTTTAGGCACTTCAGCATCCTCAGGCATTTAAAAAACTGTAAAATGTTGAATTTATTACACTTCAGTACTTTAAAAATCAGGTTTAATACTCAAATATGTGATTCTAGAACTTTTAGGGTCTATTTCACTCCACAGATTATGCCCAACGGACTTACAAAATTTGTAAGTTCACAAACATCCATCAGGATTGTCGGTTGCATGAACAGATTTCTACAAATGTGTATACTCAGTCAGTGTATATTTAGTTTCAGTGTATATTAGTTCAAAATATTTGAGAATTACTGTTACTAGGGGTATTTATTAGCGTAATAGAACCCAAAACAATGATTATTAGAACTATTGTCTGTTTGTTGCTGATATACACGATGTCCCACGGCTATGCCACATGGAGGGAAAGTATCTCAAATATTGGAGATAGACAATCTAACTGAAAGATGACTTCATTTTGATTTAAAAAACAATTTACACCAATTAGTAAAAAAAATAAATAGAAGTGCATTAATTTTTCTGAAATCATAAATGTCTAATTACATGGTCTTCCCTTTATTTCAGATGCTATATTATCAAGAAAAAATCAGTACCGCGAATTTAGTTTTTGTTTTTTTACTATTTGGCGGGTTCGATTCCCAGTTCAGACAGGGTATTATTAAAATTTCTTTGAATGCGTTTTAAATTCTTTTAAAAACAAAATTGAAACCTTCTTTCAGTAAAATTGTCTATCTACAATACTACTTTCCCTCCATGCGGCAGTCGTGGGACACCCTGTATACTAGCTGACCTCTTTTCTAGAAAACTGTCCACACAACTTTTAATTGGTCTTGTGTATCCCTAACCTAAGTATAAGCGCATCCTCATGTGTCTACAGCTTGAGGCATTTCTATGGAATCCTTCTTCACCGTCTTAATAGCCTCAGTTCTGTCATAAAAATCACATTTCGCCAGAGACATGACGCTTTCATCAATCCCGTTCTTCAATTCAGTATTTACATTACCATTACATTCTACCGATGCCTTAATTACTTCTACATCTTTGCCTTCTCCAACATTCTCACGTTCTACTTGGTTCTTATCCTCGATCTCTTCACTCTTCCTTTCTTCCTCGACTCTCGCCATCTCCTTCTCTTGCTCGATCCTCTCCATCTCCTTTCTCTCTTCCTCCCTCTGTTTTTTCTCGGCGATCTCCTTGCGTCGCTGGGCGTTCCACCACGGCATGAACCTTTGGAACATGACTCGGGAGCGGTGTTGCGGCTTCAGCACCCAGGACACTGCCATGTCGACGTCGGCTATCCTGGAATTTAAAAAAACACTGTATCAGAAAAGGTACTTGTCCTAGGTACTCACTAGGTCCAGCGAGTTATAATATCATCACCATCACACCAGTCCTATGATGTCCACTCTTGGACATGCCTCCCCCATAGACCACCAGTTCTTCGTTTGGAAAACCACCGTCCACCATCTCGTTGCCAGAAATCCTACGCCGCGTTTGCTGATCTGCGGTCTCCAATGGAGAACTTTTCGGAGCCCGTTGGCCTTACTTGCATTTAGCCTTGGCAAGCAAAACTGCTCAGTAGTAAACTGACCAAGTATGCAAAATGACTTGGTTATATTATAATGTCATGATTACAAAATTAAGTTTTTGGAAGACTTACTTAGCAAAACGTCATAAAATGCACAAGTAGGCAGATTGACTCAATGTGTAAGGTCTTAATTGCATTACATAAATAGTTTTACAAGACCAGACCAGACCGTTTACCTACTAAAACATTATGACATTAAGTCGTTTTACAGCCTAGTCATTCCGTCTACTATGCCTTAAGCAATGAGGGCGTTTTATAGACCAAGGCCTTTTGCTACCCGAACAAAATATTAACTAAGGTGCTCTGCTCGCCAAGGCTAAATGCAAGTAAGGCCAACGGGACCCGACCCGTGCGTAGCTGCAGGTAGACCGGACCAGGTTAGAGTTGCGCCCGCTCGGTCTTTAAAGGGAGCGCTCCGATCTCGGTCAATCGGTTAACTGAACTAGTTCGGTCTTTTAGTTCCTTTAGCTCCGAGGAGCGGCTCCGACCGAAACAATGTTTAAGATCGGGGAGCGAGTTTAGACCGAGCACCGCGCAATGCCATCCGCTCCGCTCCTTATTCGTTTCCTCGTTCAATCATCTATCGCTCACTCACTCCCACACCCAGCTCCCAATGCTCGCTCTCCCATACCGTTTTAGCTCCAACTCCGACCGATCGAAGCTAAGGAGCGCGGACCGGGAGCGGGACCGAGACTGATTAAAATCGTTTACGAGGAACTAGTTCTTTTCGGTCCGCGATGGGAATTCATTATTTTTAGTTCTCAGTTCAGGACCGACTCAAGGCTACAGGTCTTCGGTGGACGGTACTCACTTGCGCCTGAAGCGGTCGCGGTCGAGCGCGTGCTGGTGCCAGGTGCCGGCGCGGGCGGCGCGCGCCGCGAACCTTCACTAAGGGTACAGTTGTCGGGTGGACGGTACTCACTTGCGCCTGAAGCGGTCGCGGTCGAGCGCGTGCTGGTGCCAGGTGCCGGCGCGGGCGGCGCGCGCCGCGAACCTTCACTAAGGGTACAGTTGTCGGGTGGACGGTACTCACTTGCGCCTGAAGCGGTCGCGGTCGAGCGCGTGCTGGTGCCAGGTGCCGGCGCGGGCGGCGCGCGCCGCGAACCTTCACTAAGGGTACAGTTGTCGGGTGGACGGTACTCACTTGCGCCTGAAGCGGTCGCGGTCGAGCGCGTGCTGGTGCCAGGTGCCGGCGCGGGCGGCGCGCGCCGCGAACCTTCACTAAGGGTACAGTTGTCGGGTGGACGGTACTCACTTGCGCCTGAAGCGGTCGCGGTCGAGCGCGTGCTGGTGCCAGGTGCCGGCGCGGGCGGCGCGCGCCGCGAACCTTCACTAAGGGTACAGTTGTCGGGTGGACGGTACTCACTTGCGCCTGAAGCGGTCGCGGTCGAGCGCGTGCTGGTGCCAGGTGCCGGCGCGGGCGGCGCGCGCCGCGAACCTTCACTAAGGGTACAGTTGTCGGGTGGACGGTACTCACTTGCGCCTGAAGCGGTCGCGGTCGAGCGCGTGCTGGTGCCAGGTGCCGGCGCGGGCGGCGCGCGCCGCGAACCTTCACTAAGGGTACAGTTGTCGGGTGGACGGTACTCACTTGCGCCTGAAGCGGTCGCGGTCGAGCGCGTGCTGGTGCCAGGTGCCGGCGCGGGCGGCGCGCGCCGCGAACCTTCACTAAGGGTACAGTTGTCGGGTGGACGGTACTCACTAGCGCCTGAAGCGGTCGCGGTCGAGCGCGTGCTGGTGCCAGGTGCCGGCGCGGGCGGCGCGCGCCGCGAACCTTCACTAAGGGTACAGTTGTCGGGTGGACGGTACTCACTTGCGCCTGAAGCGGTCGCGGTCGAGCGCGTGCTGGTGCCAGGTGCCGGCGCGGGCGGCGCGCGCCGCGAACCTTCACTAAGGGTACAGTTGTCGGGTGGACGGTACTCACTTGCGCCTGAAGCGGTCGCGGTCGAGCGCGTGCTGGTGCCAGGTGCCGGCGCGGGCGGCGCGCGCCGCGAACCTTCACTAAGGGTACAGTTGTCGGGTGGACGGTACTCACTAGCGCCTGAAGCGGTCGCGGTCGAGCGCGTGCTGGTGCCAGGTGCCGGCGCGGGCGGCGCGCGCCGCGAACCTTCACTAAGGGTACAGTTGTCGGGTGGACGGTACTCACTTGCGCCTGAAGCGGTCGCGGTCGAGCGCGTGCTGGTGCCAGGTGCCGGCGCGGGCGGCGCGCGCCGCGAACCTTCACTAAGGGTACAGTTGTCGGGTGGACGGTACTCACTTGCGCCTGAAGCGGTCGCGGTCGAGCGCGTGCTGGTGCCAGGTGCCGGCGCGGGCGGCGCGCGCCGCGAACCTTCACTAAGGGTACAGTTGTCGGGTGGACGGTACTCACTAGCGCCTGAAGCGGTCGCGGTCGAGCGCGTGCTGGTGCCAGGTGCCGGCGCGGGCGGCGCGCGCCGCGAACCTTCACTAAGGGTACAGTTGTCGGGTGGACGGTACTCACTTGCGCCTGAAGCGGTCGCGGTCGAGCGCGTGCTGGTGCCAGGTGCCGGCGCGGGCGGCGCGCGCCGCGAACCTTCACTAAGGGTACAGTTGTCGGGTGGACGGTACTCACTTGCGCCTGAAGCGGTCGCGGTCGAGCGCGTGCTGGTGCCAGGTGCCGGCGCGGGCGGCGCGCGCCGCGAACCTTCACTAAGGGTACAGTTGTCGGGTGGACGGTACTCACTAGCGCCTGAAGCGGTCGCGGTCGAGCGCGTGCTGGTGCCAGGTGCCGGCGCGGGCGGCGCGCGCCGCGAACCTTCACTAAGGGTACAGTTGTCGGGTGGACGGTACTCACTTGCGCCTGAAGCGGTCGCGGTCGAGCGCGTGCTGGTGCCAGGTGCCGGCGCGGGCGGCGCGCGCCGCGAACCTTCACTAAGGGTACAGTTGTCGGGTGGACGGTACTCACTTGCGCCTGAAGCGGTCGCGGTCGAGCGCGTGCTGGTGCCAGGTGCCGGCGCGGGCGGCGCGCGCCGCGAACCTTCACTAAGGGTACAGTTGTCGGGTGGACGGTACTCACTTGCGCCTGAAGCGGTCGCGGTCGAGCGCGTGCTGGTGCCAGGTGCCGGCGCGGGCGGCGCGCGCCGCGAACCTTCACTAAGGGTACAGTTGTCGGGTGGACGGTACTCACTTGCGCCTGAAGCGGTCGCGGTCGAGCGCGTGCTGGTGCCAGGTGCCGGCGCGGGCGGCGCGCGCCGCGAACCTTCACTAAGGGTACAGTTGTCGGGTGGACGGTACTCACTTGCGCCTGAAGCGGTCGCGGTCGAGCGCGTGCTGGTGCCAGGTGCCGGCGCGGGCGGCGCGCGCCGCGAACCTTCACTAAGGGTACAGTTGTCGGGTGGACGGTACTCACTTGCGCCTGAAGCGGTCGCGGTCGAGCGCGTGCTGGTGCCAGGTGCCGGCGCGGGCGGCGCGCGCCGCGAACCTTCACTAAGGGTACAGTTGTCGGGTGGACGGTACTCACTTGCGCCTGAAGCGGTCGCGGTCGAGCGCGTGCTGGTGCCAGGTGCCGGCGCGGGCGGCGCGCGCCGCGAACCTTCACTAAGGGTACAGTTGTCGGGTGGACGGTACTCACTTGCGCCTGAAGCGGTCGCGGTCGAGCGCGTGCTGGTGCCAGGTGCCGGCGCGGGCGGCGCGCGCCGCGAACCTTCACTAAGGGTACAGTTGTCGGGTGGACGGTACTCACTTGCGCCTGAAGCGGTCGCGGTCGAGCGCGTGCTGGTGCCAGGTGCCGGCGCGGGCGGCGCGCGCCGCGAACCTTCACTAAGGGTACAGTTGTCGGGTGGACGGTACTCACTTGCGCCTGAAGCGGTCGCGGTCGAGCGCGTGCTGGTGCCAGGTGCCGGCGCGGGCGGCGCGCGCCGCGAACCTTCACTAAGGGTACAGTTGTCGGGTGGACGGTACTCACTTGCGCCTGAAGCGGTCGCGGTCGAGCGCGTGCTGGTGCCAGGTGCCGGCGCGGGCGGCGCGCGCCGCGAACCTTCACTAAGGGTACAGTTGTCGGGTGGACGGTACTCACTTGCGCCTGAAGCGGTCGCGGTCGAGCGCGTGCTGGTGCCAGGTGCCGGCGCGGGCGGCGCGCGCCGCGAACGCCCACACGCGCATCACGCGCACCGCCGGCGGCTTCTCGGAGAAACGCACCTGGAAAACATGAGAACATTCAGCTGTGGCCCGACACATCACACTAATAAGGGAGGAAGTTCAGATTTAAATTATATCAGTGGCTTAAAGACAGCATTTTATTCAATTAAAGAATATCCATACTAATATTATAAATTCGGAAGTGTGTTTGTCCGTCTTTCACGCCGTAACGGAGCCACGGATCGACGTGATTTTGGCATAGAGATAGTTTATGAGCCCGAGAGTGACATAGGCTACTTTTTATAACTTAACTAGCTTTTGCCCGCGGCTTCGCCCGCGTGATATTCGGTTATCACACGCTGTTTCCTCGGGAACTGTGCAGTTTTCCGGGATAAAAAGTAGCCTATGTCACTCTCGGGCCCATAAACTATCTCTATGCTAAAAATCACGTCGATCCGTCGCTCTGTTACGGCGTGAAAGACGGACAAACATACAAACACACTTTCGCATTTATAATATTAGTATGGATTGTTTCTTCAGACTTCTCCAATCAAGTTGTTGGATCGCTGTATAAATAAACCGATATCACACCGACCTAGTTTATTTAATCAATTCTAGAACAAACATAGCTCGAACTGAACCAGAACCACCAGAACCGTCAAAATATTCTCGACAGATCAGAATACCGTTGACCCGCTTATAGCGTGGAACCATCTCGACGTCACCGCTGAGTCACGCGTAAACACTGATCCGCGATCCTGACCTCATCAATGACGATATCTTGGGACATTGATGCGTCACTGATATAATTAGCTTAAGATCATCATTTTACACGGGGATATTTTAGCAGATAATACTCAAGATTACTATTTGGAGTCTTTTTGTATTTTTTATTTCAACTCCAAATTTTTGTTTCTTTTACGGTCATCCCGTGAAAGTCTATATATTTCACACGAAAACACAAGCCGAAACATGGCTGTCAAAAAGCAAATTATAGCATTTCCTTTCCATATGTTTTCCAACTTCACATGTACCTATAATTAACAATAAATTATTTTTGAGTTTGTCCCGCGGTGGTGTAGGAGAATAGCACGCAGCACGGAATGCTGAGGACCTGGGTTCGATTCCCCGCGCTGGTCTATTTTTCTGGTTTTTCTGTGCATCCATGTTTCGGCTTGTATTTTCGTGTGAAATATACAGATAATACTGTCTTGAACTATTTAACCCTTCAGTCTAATAGCAGTATGGCCTCAGCACAATATACTTAAATACGTCTCGGTGAATTACACCACAAATTAGTACAATAACAACTAACGTGTCAAACTTGTAAGAAAAGATCCATCGTGATTCGCCAACAATGGACAATGAATTAATAACAAAAGTGCCGTTGTTTCGGGTTATTATGTCTGTCAATTGGACACAGTACGACAGAACTAAGAAAATTCTAATGGTCTACCCATTAGATAGATTTATACCCATTACATAGAAACGAAACTATTGACCAATAGAAGTTGATTCCATCAAAACCTCGGTAGATGGCGATCCTGTGCTGCGATTTGAGCAATCTTTTACACGAACTAGCGACTTTTTTGGCAAAGGTCATTTGATATACCATACGATATATTTTACGTATTTCCAAATTTTCTTCAGCTTACCCTGTTTATTTATTTATTTGTTTGGGTCAAATCTTGGAAGCTAAATTTGACACACTTCCAGCGGACCAATTGACTTAAAGTTTGACATACTTAATGTAAATTTGGTGACAATAATAATCTGGTAGTGACCTTTTGGTGGCCCTGCCAGGATCGTCTCTACAGGAGGAAACTCTTCAATGGTTGATAGTACCGACTTTAAATTAGGTACGGACATGTAGTTTAGATGACAATGCAAGTATAGTCAACATAAAAGTTTGTATTAAATAATGAAATTTTTAACAAAAAAGCTTATTTCCTTTTAAGATACATTGCAAAATTTGAAACTCGCAACTCACAAACGTACATTGCACCCCGGCGTTTGCCGCGTTGCACGTAACATTACTTTCGAAAAATCTTTATCAACGTTGTTCGAGTCGGTTAAAATGATGAAATATATGGTAAGGTTGCGATAAGGTTATCTGCTCGTTTACATTTACATTCCAAGTGGTTAATTGCTACTGTGGAGGGGGCAGACTGTGAATGCCCCCGGCGACGCTACGAAGTGTTGCCGCTCTATACTTGGTTTGGATAGGTATTTACTAAATGTAAACAAAACAAAGATAAGGTATATAAGCTAACCAACAAAAAGTTGGAAAACCCCCGACTTTGTCACTTTAAAGTTCAATATGTCAAAAACGGCTTAACCGATTTTGATGAAACATATTTAAGAACTATCGCTAGAAAACCTGCTTTCAAATAAAAAGAACCGCATTCAAATCGGTTCACCCATTTAGGAGCTACGGTGCCACAGACAGACACAGTAACACATAGCGGTCAAACTTATAACACCCCTCTTTTTGCGTCGGGGGTTAAAAAATAAGCCGTGGCGGCCTAGTGGTTTGACCTATCGCCTCTTAAGCAGAGGGTCGTGGATTCAAACCCCGGCTCGCACCTCTGAGTTTTTCGAAATCCATCTGCGGAATTACATTCGAAATTTGCCACGAGCTTTGCGGTGAAGGGAAACATCGTGAGGAAACCTGCCTAAACCTGCGAAGCAATTCAATGGTGCGTGTGAAGTTCCCAATCCGCACTGGGCCCGCGTGGGGACTATGGCCCAAGGCCTTTCTTTCTGAGAGGAGACCTGTGCCTAGCAGTGGGACTTATATAGGCTGGGATGATAATGATGATAATATTAGTAGGATAGATCTAAAGTTAGCGTCTCTTATGTATCTGCAATGTTTGTGTTCTAACACCAAGAGATAACATAGTGACGTCGAGTGAGGATGTTACGCGGCGGGCGTCACGTATCACCGATTACGAAACCGGCCTTGATGGTTATGTTATGGTGTGCTAAGCGGGTTGTGACGTTTGATGGAAAGATGGGTATTCCCACCCTAGGTTGCGGTGCAAATGAGCTAGAGCTGAAATGCTTGGTTGTAAGCCACTTTATTACCAACGAACACAATTTTCTGAAATTTTCTCAAATAATCCCACGACCCTCTGCTTGAGAGGCGATAGGTCAAACCACTAGGCCACCACGGCTATTTGGCTATTCGGCTATTATTATACTAATATAATAGAAGTTAAATAAAAGTTTGTAATAAATGTGAAAGTTTGAACATCTTCATGTTTGGAGGTTTAGATGTTTTTTTTTTTTATTCTACTCGAAGGCAAACGAGCAAGTGGGTCTCCTGGTGGTAAGAGATCACCACTGCCCATAAACATCTGCAACACCAGGGTTATTGCAGATGCGTTGCCAACCTAGAGGCCTAAGATGGAATACCTCAAGTGCCAGTAATTTCACCGGCTGTCTTACTCTCCACGCCGAAACACAACAGTGCACGCACTGCTGCTGCACGGCAGGATTAGCGAGCAAGATGGTGGTAACAATCCGGGCAACACTCCATTTGCAGGTGGTAGGACCTCGTGCAAGGTCCGCCCGGATTGCTACCACCATCTTGCTCGCTAATCCTGCCGTGAAGCAGCAGTGGTTGCGGTGGTAAATTTTTTGACGTTCATAAGTGCTTATTGTAGCCTAAATTGAATAAAGAGATTTTGACTTTGACTTTGACTGTTGTGTTTCGGCGTGGAGAGTAAGACAGCCGGTGAAATTACTGGCACTTGAGGTATCCCATCTTAGGCCTCTAGGTTGGCAATGGCAACGCATCTACAATCGCCCTGGTGTTGCAGGTTTCTATGGGCGGCGGTAATCTCTCGCCATCAAGAGGGAGACCCACTTAATCGTTTGCCATCCAGTCGAATAAAAAAAACGCAATAACAGCTCGTGTGCAGGCTGTGTGTCCATTGGATCCGCCACGTGACAATCCGGAGGAGCTGGTTTATAATAGTTGTCCAACGCTAAAGGTCGCCTCACTCAAGGTCGCTGGAGCCTGAGAGCTTGCTTGCTTGCTTGTGGCTTGTGGCCTTAAAATGTGGATAGAATGGTTCGTGTATATACACACACACGGCTGCGTCGCCAGTTCCTTAAAACGGCAATTTGAGCAGGTATTTGTATGAATAATATGAATGTTTGTTCTCGGGGCTTGGGTATTTAATATGTATTTAAGTATGTATTTATCTATATAAGTATGTCTATCCGTTGCCTAGTATCCATATTACAAGCTTTAAATATATATATGTACTAGCTTTTGCCCGCGGCTCCGCCCGCGTGGTATTCGGTTATGTGAAAAAATATTTTCCCGCTTTTCTTTTTAAATTTTTCCTGAATTTTCTTTGCTATAAACCTCACGGAGCCCGAGACCTTTCCAACGAATGCAAAACATTTGAAATCTTTTCTTGCGTTCTGGAGTTATAGCGTCAGGAAGAAAACCCGACTTATTTTTAACCGACTTCAAAAAAAGGAGGAGGTTATCAATTCGGTTGTATGTTTTTTTTTTTTTTTTTTTTTTTTTTTTTTTTAATGTTTGTTACCTCAGAATTCCGTCATTTATGAACCGATTTGAAAATTTTTTTTTGCGTTCGTCTAGGAATGCTTTCAATTAGGTCCCATAAGCACCAAATCAGGATCTGATGATTGGATCCTAAGGAAATCGAGGGAACTCTTCAAATGTTGTAGGGACACCTATGGTAATTTTGATATATTTAGTAGTAGCTCATGCATTTGCTCTTGAAAATCATCATTTGGTAAAGTGGAACTGATGATGAAGACCACAGTTGACCATCGGAGTTACTACTCAATAACAAGTATTTCATGGGTTGAATTTCAATTACTTTAACACAGTTGCTAAGCAATTTATGCTCCTCGGAACGCATATGGTGAAATGGAATGGGTGGTGAAGCTCCAGGACTCCTGAATAATGAACATCTCTGCATCGGAAAAAGCAATTTTTCGTAAAAGGTGACGAGCAGTTGACATTAAACTATTAAATCTTAGATGTTTTACACTAAAAAGCGTGAAAAAAAAAATTTTATAACAAAAAATAGAACCGACTACAAAAAACCATGAAAATAATTTTCTACCAGTCTGAAGTCGGTGCCTCAGCACGAGCCAGCAGGAGTGGACCTATAATCGTCTACCTCACCTACAACTATACGAGTAAATGGCTTCAATCACTCCTGCTGGCTCGTGCTGAGGCACCGACTTCAGACTGGTAGAAAATTATTTTCATGGTTTTTTGTAGTCGGTTCTATTTTTTGTTATAAAATTTTTATATAGTAGATTTATACCTCGTTGAGTTTCTTGCCAGGTTCTTCTCAACAGAGGTTTTTCCGAACCGGTGGTAGATTTTTTTCACATTCATAAGTGCTTGTTATAGAATAAATTGAATAATAGATATTTTTTGACTTTGACTTTGCTTAGTTTGGTACTAGGTCAATTGGGGTCAATTTGTCCCATGATATAAAAAAATGCGACCGCAAAAGTGTAAACGAACACGGTAGTCGGCCGCATTCGCTGTGTAATTGCCGCTTAAGTTAGAAGAGCGTATCTAGACAGGCTGAGATAGATCTGGCCCTATATTACGAAGCATAAAATTCGAAGTTCGTATTTTGCCGTCTCGCTTACGCTAATATTTTTAATACGAGTGAGAGGGACGGCACGATACGATATAGTAGCCCCCTTGATTCAAAATCGCGGCTACAAATAGTAATCCCACCAAAAACATTCTGTAAAAAACTAGCCAAGTCTCGGTGGAGCTGCTTGTTTATCTCTAAAAAGTAATGAAATATAGACAAAGTCGTGCCAAGTCTAAGGTTCCTTACTGCGATTTCTTTATTATAATAGTTAATGTTGTGTGACTTGGCTCTTTATGTGGCCATTAAACTCTAACTCTGTACCAAATTTCAACTCTCTGAGTTTATGGGAAGTACTAGTTCTATTTTGATGAGCATGAATGAGTGAGTGTCATAAATGCGAAACTTTGCTTTCGCTTAACTTCGGAACTAAATGACCTACAGACTTGAAATTTTGGATTTTAAGTATGTGATTATAGCTTACTGGATAACGAAAATTTCTGCGTATTGGTCTTATCCAGTGGTTCTCAAATAGGGGCCTGAAAATACGGCGAAATGGTTCCAGTAAAGGATGGTACGGCAGTGTTTGCTTCGCGCTCGACTTGGCGGGGGCACTACCGTGCCCCCAGATTGCAATGAAGATGTCCAACATGAGACTTGGCACTGAGGATGGACCTGTCCCGATGGAGGGCGACTGATACCACAGGTCAATGACCCAACGACTAGCTGCGCTCGGACATGATGATGGTAGCAAATGATCTACATTTTTAAGGTTAAACAGGTTAACGTGTCGATGCTGTCTGAGGCCTCAGTGAATTCAGTCCACAATTAATAGTTATTTAATTCATTGACTTATATTCTATGGACACGAACGTTCATGTCAACAATATGTTCAAATACCGGACTGTCACAAGACGTCATCGCTATATAGATTATACACCGCAGAAGTGACACAGCTATTTTACCTACAAAACGTAATTATAATGCTCAGATGCAAAATAGATATTTTCGAAAAAAAAAATTGATATTATTTAGACCAAAAAGAAAGAACATAAAATAAATATTCAAAATAACAAACTGGGTATAAATAAAGCAATTAAACGAATTGTCATTCATATTCAGTCACAATTTTTTACCTACAACCAATTCTGAATAGGAACGGAACGTCTGCACGTTTTTAGTCTATGATTGTAAGATGGCGTGACATCTTATTTAAAAAAATGATTTTATTGTGGTATTACAATATTATTAGTTGCGTAATCACTTGAACGAGATGTAATTTTACTTACTTGAGTAGTGAATTGTTACTTACGTGGAGGTTCACGCTTACATTCGGAGTCTCAATCAAAAACTAGTCCGTTCGCCGCTCATGAATTTCAAAGTCATACTAAAGTCCTTTGCACAGTGCAAGGTGCAAGCAGTGGAACACAATGAGTGTTCGGATCGCGATATCTAGTAAGTATATATCAATGATTTAATTACTATAGTACAGCCAACGGCGCCAATATCTGACGCAACTAAGCGTGCATAAATATCTGATAGACTATTTATAGGTCAGTCAGTAGGACTTGAATTAGATACATTCACAGATGTTTGAGACCAAACTTTAAAGTTTAAGACCAAAACAACAAGAAATGACCACTCCTAAATTACCACTTGTAAAAATGACCGCTAATTAAAATGACCATTGAATAGCCATTTTATATAAACTGGCTCTTTCATGTTCATTCAGGACCATCCTCAGATATTTAGGGGCTGTTTCACTGAGTGTTAACTGACGGTTAAATGTGATGCCGTCTCTATTTGTTTTGTTCGAATAGACGGAGACAGCATCACATTTAACCGTCAGTTAACACCAATAAATGGACGGTGAAACAGCCCTTTGATATAGGTAATAAACAACTCTCGAAAGTTGTAATGGCTAACAACAGCGTCTGTGTGCTGGATACAGCGTCTGTGAAACGCAAGCTTCGAATCTGTGACAAAGACGTAGTACTTACCTATTAGTAGTAATTACCATTATTATTAACTTTAAGTCACCCATGCTGATCGCATACTGTCTCCCTTTTCTCTCAACTCAACAAAGTTTAGGCGGTACACGCATTTACAACAAGAGTAGACAAAGCCAGTGAATCATTACTGAGGAAACCCTCAACAACGCTCTATTTTGGCGGCAGTTGGGAACAAAAAGGCTTTGGAGTTCAGTCAACTCAAAAAAATAATAATGACGCATTGTATTATAACTGGCACACAGAGGTAATCACAGTTTTTGCAATGACGGGGCAACCTACCCGCTTCGTCATGCAGTGATGCCACGTCACTGAAAATCATTTGTTTGTTGTGCAAGGGATGTGAGCAACAGTGGTGAAGTGTTGGGCAACGATGAAGACTTGAACAGTAAATAAATGCAAGGGCCTTGTGTCTTTGGCCCTTAAGGCGATTTAACGCAAAAAAAACACTGACCCCTGAAGGGAGTCAAGAAAACTTTCGCGGCTAGTTCAAGCGCGAAACAGAGATGCCAGTGTTCTGCGTTCTGTGTGAGATAGTGGTATCAATGAGCGTGTTTGAGACTATCGCCATTAGACTTATTGGGAACAAAGACTTTTTTGTGCTTTGCACAATGTTTCTTATGTGAAGTCTGTGTATCCAAACGATGCGTGGAATCTGTACTGTTGTTCACATGAAGTTTGCGTCGAAAACTATTTATTACAGACATGTTTGTGAAAATACTAGAAAGTCGATATCATCCATTCCATTAGTTGGCCTGACTTGAAATTTGATGTCACAACATTCTGCGAATCGTAGGTAAAACTGTATGACTTAAAATTCTTACACAGTTGTTACAGTTGAAAACCAAAACACAACCGAAAAGGAAAGTAAAAGAAATACATATTGAGAGGATATTCCCCATCAAAAACTCTTTGAGGTGTTTCGATCTAATTCTTCATCATTGGCCAACAATATATTACGAAATTGACAGTGAGTAGTAGATCTTCAGGAATTTCCGTTTCTAACGAGACTGAAGCAACGACACGTGGCTGTACTGTGACACAATACAATATAAGGAAACGGAAATTAAAAGTTTCAATAACACTGCACATGACAAATCGTACATAAAAAGCAATAAGTACTTAAATGAAGAAACAAGTTCGATCGTGAACCTTAGGCAGTGTTTACCAAAGTCGTATATAGATGAGAATTGGAATTTATGCCCATTTGTGACCATTAGTGCACGTCCAGTGCACGTGCACTAATGATAACAGTTCCAAGCAGGTGATTGTTTAGTTCATTAGGAGACCACAGCGAAATAAACCTTATCGAGAATAGCGGTTGCAGAACGTTTCAATTTCGAAATTGTACATGTCGAAGTTGCGTTTTACTGGGTTCAAATAATTTCTTACGATTTTATCGCCGATGTGCACGACAAAAAGTGTTTGAAAGTTTGAAATAGGGTCCCGCAGTGCATAAAATGCAGTTCTTCGACCAATCCACGGTTATTTTGTTATTTATCACCCCAGGCCACAAACAATAGAATCAGGAATTCACAAAAATGAAATCCCAAGTTTACTTAAGCAACCTTTGTTTACCGTGAATTCGCATCGAAACGTACTAAAATCAACCTTGTCTTCTACAAACCGAGGTGGTTTCTAGAAAACCCACCCAGGTTTAAACCGCTAGAAGCGCTTGCATGTTTTCTTATCAGGATCCAGATTTAAAAGTAACCAATCACAACACAATAACATAAATGAAGCGGTCGAATGGCCGGTGAAATGCGTAAAACATCTGACAGATGGCAGCAACTGCGCCCAAGGTCGTCGCCTTGGCGAGCACAATAAAGTTATGCGTAGAGGACAATGTAACCTCAAATGTTGCAGATTGAGGAACACAAACAATTATTTACGAGCTAAAACTGATTGTGGCATTGAGGGAACTAATTCCAGTGCCACCAACGCGACAATGACTATGGCTACTTCAGTCCTCAATTTACAGAATGCAAGTTCCAGCCGTAATCCAGATGCACCCGTTTCTTACCCGATTGCAGTGAAGCTTAAAAGGGGGTATGTTTTGACCTCATGTTACGTCTGGTTCTAAGACAGATTTTGTCAATACGTCAATTATTAGATCGTTCTTGTTGCAGTGTCACTGGGTTCATTGACCACCATTTTAAACTGTTTGACTGAAACAAATGGTAAAAAGATTGCGAGCATGCGCGTGTCAGAGCAACCCTACCGAGATTGATTGATTGCGTGCGTGATCATTTATATCCGCATCTATTCCGATAGCCATACGTCACAATAGACATCCTAATACGTTCTTTCAACAAACACAAGTCTATTTGATAATAGGTCTCGTCACATTTATATTAAGTACTTACTATACCTACATTAATAGGCACATTGTTTAAAGCGAGAATTACACCTTACGGCACTAGACTGGCTGTTTGGATCAAGACGCGTGTCGCATCAATCCCTACTAATATTATCAATGCGAAAGTGCGTGTTTGCATGTTTGTCAGTCTTACAAGTCGAAACGCCGTCGCTCCGTTTAGACTAATTTTTGGCATAGAGATAGTTTATGGGCCAGAGAGTGACATAGGGTACTTTTTATCCTGGCAAAAATGCACAGATCCCTAGGGAACAACGCGCGATAGCCAAATCCCACGCGGGCCAAGCCGCAGGCAAAAGCTAGTCATCAATATTACTTTGACACAACCCTTGTCACGGTCAACAAACTATAGTAAAGGTTCACAAATCCGCGCTGTGAACAAATTTTGCGCGCCATTTTGGTGTAAGAAACATGCAGTCTATAAGATGCCGATGGAGCATCATCAAAATCGCATTCAAAAAGATAAAGATCAGGTTGATTTAAAGTACAATCACAGTGAGTGTGTCAACCAATAAGACCTCATTTTTGACAAAGGAATAATGTTTAGAAGCGACTAATTATAGTTGCATGTTCTTTGCTAGCACCTCATTGTTTGCCTGAATGTGGCATTGAGTTTGAGGCAATATTTTGGCACATTCCAGTGTTGCTAGAATTCTTAAAGCAGTGTAAACACGGACGTAAATTAACTTCAGCACCGCGTTGTCATGTAAACCACTTCATAAAACACAAGTGCACGTAACTATTGAAACAACATGAACGTGGTACTTTGGCAAGCTAATAAATCAGCTGCCGTAGCGACAGTGTTCTGGCACAGAGCGAACCCATGCTCAGGTAGATGCCAGAGTGATTTCATTCATTGAACAATGGAAAGAACAATAGGTTTACTCGTAAAAGGCAGAAAAAGAGGATGCTATTATTAGTAGAGCCTTTCGCTGCGGTTTAAGCGTACAGAACAGGCTTTTTAGGGTACCGTAGACAAAACGGCAAAAAAGGAACCCTTATAGTTTCGCCATGTCTGTCTGTCTGTCCGTCCGCGGCCTTGCTCAGGGACTATCAATGTGTCTAGAAAGCTGTAATTTTGCACGAATATATATGTAAACTATGCCGACAAAATGATACAATTAAAAATTAAAAAAAAAAAAACTTTTTAGTGTAAGTACCTCCCATAAACGTAAAGTGGGGGTACCTAAAACAAGCAAGATTTGGTTTTCTTTCACTAACTCATCAAAACCTCTAGGGTGTTTTCCGATATCATAGAAAGCTGAAATCGGGCATGGAGAAGACAGAGAGAACAGAGAAATCAAGAGATCTCCCACACCTATAAAATGGGGTGCAGGTAAATAACAGGTGTATACCGAACTAGTAAACTAGGATACTTCCCGATGTCCTAGAAAGCTCAAATTGGACGTAGAGTATAATCCGTCTGTGCAAGCAAGCCTTTATTCCGTACTGCCGCTGAGTTTTTTAATATTGTTCATTATCATTCTCACATAATTCCTCAGCATTGATAACTAAATTATCATGAATGTGCAATTCCGAAGCGAAATTTTTGTGATTGATTGCAATAGTTTTACGTCAATTGACTACAGAGAGATTGTTTGTCGGCGTGGCATCCTAATCTACGTACTTGTTGATACGTCATATGATTATCGCTTAGATCTTGATGTTTAGATTTTTTAGGGTTCCGGAAACAAAATGGCAAAAACGGAAGTTTCGCCATGTCTGTCCGTCTGTCTGTCCGTCCGCGGCTTTGCTCAGACTATCAATGCTAGAAAGCTGTAATTTTGCACGAACATATATGTAAACTATGCCGACAAAACAGTACAATAAAAAAATAAATTCTTGTGTACCTCTCATAGACGTAAAGTGGGGTGCTTTCTTTTCTTATCCAACCTTGTAGTGTGGGATATCGTTGGACAGGACAGGTCTTTTGAAATCATTAGGAGGTTGCTGGAACGACGTGTTTGCGACATATTCAACTTCAAACTGCAAATTTTCATTAAAATCGAGTAACCCCCCCCCCCCCCGCTTTCTAAAATCTAAACCGGTGGGTGGAAAATTTTGAATTAAGATTCAATATAAAATACGAAATCCTTAGAAAAATGTTACTTAATTTTTTCGTGATGGCTACGAAACCCTATTTTGTCCGACACGCTCTTGGCCGGTTGTTCAGATATACTGAGACCAGACTAACTGGTAGGAATATCAGTTAGTTTTAACCCGACTAGGCACGACAAAGCGAAAAAGGAAGGACTGATAGGGATACCTTTCAAGGTGTCCATTTAAATGTCAACTGTGATGATGCGCAACACTGAAAATTTTCGATTTATAAAAGAGTAATATCATTAAAGTAATTTAATTTTACAATGTAAATAACACTTTGGCAGGATACCAAAACACTTGAAGCATTAATCTATAATTTTCGGGTGTTTTCAATGTCACTCCAATTCTGAACGATGAAGATTATCAACCTTGTAATGTAACATATAGGTACAATCTGATGGCACGGCAGTGCCCCCGTCAAGATGAACAAAACCGGCCAAGAGCGTGTCGGACACGCCCAAGATAGGGTTCCGTAGCCATTACGAAATAATCAAGTAATATTATGTGCGTTATAAGGTGGACTGACGACATCGTGAGAGTTGCGGGCAACCGGTGAATGCAAGTGGCGAGTTGTCGTTCATTGTGGCGTTCTAGCCTTTGTTCAGCAGCTGATGATGTCTGTCTGTTTGTGGCATCTCTCAAACGAATGGACGGATTTTTTTAACGTGAGAGCAAGTTTCCTTGCGGTAATTCTCAGCTATGTTTAGTAAAAATCGGTTCAGCCATTTTTCAGATATTGAGATTTGAAATGAAAATGTCGGGGACTTTTCTAAGTTGGTCAGGTATTGCACAAAATAGTACTTAGGTGGTAGTAGCAGTTAGCAGCAGGCGGCGAAAACCGGCTCTAATTTCAAGACACGCGCAAATTCAGATAAAACAGTTTTGTCACGCTTTAAGATAATAAAAAGCGGACAAGTATGCTTCACTTTTTAGCATGTTTTTCGTGATACCTTCAATTATGGACCAGCCAATGCTTTTTAGGGTCCCGTAGCAAATGGCAAAACGGAACTCTTATACTTTCGCCGTGTCTGTCTGTCCGTCCGCGGCTTTGCGCAGGGACTATCAATGCTAGAAAGCTGTAATTTTGCACGAATATATATGTAAACCATGCCGACAAAATGGTGCAGTAAAAAATTTAAAAAAAAAATTTTTAATAACCTATAGACGTAAAGTGGGGGTGATTTTTTTTTCCTCAACCAATCTTGTAGTGTGGGGTATTGTTGGATAAATCTTTTAAAGCCATTAGGGGTTTGCTAAAACGATTTTTCGATTCAGTGATTTCTTTACAAAATATTCAACTTTAAGGTGGGAGGAAAAATTTGAAAAAATTCAAGACAGTAGTAAGTAAACCCCCTTGCAAAAAAAACGGGCACATATGGTTTTTCAGATTTTTAGGCATTGAAGCTTAGAAAGTAAGCTTTCATGCACATAAAATTCAAAAACCATAGGTGCCCGTTTTTTTTGCAAGGGGGTTTATATGAAACTTAAAAGGAAAACTATAAACGGTTAAGTTTTCTTGAGAAATTAGTAGTTTAATGGCCACTTGCAGGAAACATATAAATCTCGAGTTAGCGTTAAGCTTAGTTTAGTAGTGTCAAAATGTATGGAACTGTCAAAACGACTGGAAGCTCAAGCCAGGCTTAACAACTAAATCTAGATTTATTTTTACCTGCAAGTGGGTCTAAGAGTAAATAGCAGCCTAAGGTCGTCTTGCAGGAAAAAATAAATCTAGATTTAGCAGTTAAACCTGGCTTAAGCTTGACAGTTCCATACATTTTGACACTACTAAACTGAGCTTAACGCTAACTTGAGATTTATGTATTTCCAGCAAGTGGCCATAAGGTATAAAATATACCTAAACTTGGCCTATTCCATACCAAATATGAAATCCTTAGAAAAATATTACTTAATTTTTTCGTAATGGCTCTGAAACCTTATCAAAAAAAAAGGTATCTTAATTTATCAGCCTGGTAATTAATAGGTAATTAACAATACAAAACATGAATATCTGGAAAAGTTCCATTGTGTTGTGTGACATAAAACCTATCACACAAATTGTATGGTTGATTTCCATGTCAGAGTACTAGTCTGATAGTTGTTTTATACTTTTTTTAGTTTTTATTCAGTTATTTATGGCCGGGTTGTTTTTTTTTTACATTTTGTCAGTCAAATTATTTTGTTTTGACTATGGAAATTTTATACATTTATTAGTAAGTAGTATCATTTCACTTGCAATAGTCCGGAAGTACCTATTTGTTTACTTTTCTCTGGGTAAACCTTCCTATGTGTGACTCATGTCAATACTGAGTAATAAACATGATTATCACATTTGTTGTGATGAAATAGTGTCTGTTATTTTTAATGGAAATATGTCATATTTAGGTCGGAAATTGAAGGACTTTAGCTGTTGTCTACAATTCCATTCATAAGAAATCATTTATCTCTACCCTGGGAGAACTGCAATTTTTCCCAGATAAAAATAGTCTACAGCCTTCCAGTGATTTAAGCATGAAATTGAAGAGGTAACAGATATTACTGTATTGCTTACTTTGTGCTGTACAATAAAGAGTCATTGTATTTTTTTGTATTGCATTATCACACACTATTCATAATTATGATAAAACTGTGAAGATTTGTTAGCCAAGGTTTACACAACAAATTATTTGTGACAGTATAATTGATGTCAAGCTACAATGCAAAACAAAATAACTGTAACTGAGACAAACTTTACTTTTATGAAATAGGTATTAACAGTTCTGATAATAGGTACTAAGTGTGTGACTTTGGGTCAGCCTATCTGGATAGCAAAGGGGGCCAAATCTGGGACTTAGCAAAATCATGGATAATGAGTAAAAGCTGAAGAACTGTCGATTCAGATAAAGTAATAATAGAATGCATACCTTCTTTGGTGGTTGTTGTCTTCGGAGGAGTTTCTTCGCCTCATCTATCAGCAGCCCAGTGCTCTTCGGCGCCACCTCAGCCTCTACATCCTGCTCCGGCATCTCCTCACACATTGTCCGCACTGCACTATCCACCTCATCTTCGGAGTCACTGGCCTCCCGCACTGTGTCATCAAACAAACTGTCATCCGTCAAATCACCAACTGTCCGCGAGAATGAGCCAGAAAGCTTACACGACACACCACAGCCTGAGTCACTGACATCAGATTCGGTGTCACTATCATCATCATCAGTAACTTCAGATTCACTCTGGTCACCAAAAACGTCATGCGATGTGTAACAACTGTCTGGAGAATCCTCAAAGACAATAAACGAGTCTTCTGAATCGCAGTCCGAGACTTTTCTCGCTCGATTGGCTTTGGGACTGTCCGTGAAGACAATCTGGAAAGAATCCTCGCTGTCTGTTGTTGATGTAGATCTAAAACGACCGGAAACTTCATCAAAATATTCATCTGGCTTGTCTTCAGGCTCCTGAATTTTAGGTTTCACTTTAGTGACTCTAGGGCAGATGTTTATCAAGTCACATAGCTTAGTAGGTTTGACTAGAGGAGAGTGATCAGGGCTGGAAACATCATCAGAGTCAATTTCTTGAGCAAAAGACATGTCGTCTTGGATGTTCTTTAAAATATTTGATTTCTTTCTCTTGTCAGAGCCCCGTGGCTTCTTAGAGTGCTTCTCTTGCGGTTTATCAATTCGCATGCACTTGGTGCGATTGCTCGCTCGTTCATCTTTATCTACAACCGGTTCTGCAATAGAATCAGTAGATTTGTCTTGTATTCTAGATCTCCTAGGCTTTCTACTTTGAAGTAATTGCTTTAGTTTGTTAACCTTGTCTTCACAGGCTGCTATAACTTCCGCTTTCGGATCCCCTTTTGGTTCAGCAATACCAGTATCTCTGTCTTTTGTTTCAACTTTAGCATCTACTTCATCTGTCTCCTTATTGGTTTGTATATCTATTTTAACAAGGACACGCTCAGTCTTTATCATGGGTGCTTCTACTTCTATCAGCTCTTCTTTGTGATGGTTGTATGGGCTGAAACATTCAACATAAGGCTCATTGGCGAGCCGCACAAAATCCTCAGGAGAGAAGGCATCTTCAAAGGACTCTTCGACTGCTCCAGGCTCGACAAAAGCCTTGCGCGGCCGCCTTCTGAACTTGGGGGTTGTTGTGGTAGGTTTTGTGGCAAGAAGAAGTCTTATCCGGTTGAGTTTGTCCTCGCATTGCGCGACGGCGGCGCCGCAGTCGCTCATGGCGGCTGTCTCGCCAGCGGGCGACTGCTCCCCGGCCCGTGCCGACTTATTTAGATCCTCCCGTTTGGCCGCCTGCCAACCGAGCGGCGGCGATTCGTCCGCGGGATCAAAACAATCGTAGTACTGCGGAGCGGGCGACCTAGCGCGCCGTTGAAACATCCCACCAGAAAGGGCGCTAAAAACACCAGAGAAGAAACTGCTTATGCCCGTTAGTGAAGGATAAAAGTCGCTCCTGGAATGCGTTGGTTCCTTCACCATTTTCGCCTCTTTAAATAAATGCATATTTACTTTAGGCTGTTCCGCTGTCACTATTGTGTCCGCTAAGTTCTTCTGTAGCGGATTGGACATCATATTCAGGTTGTGACAGTTGTGTATCAACATTTCGTCCCCAAACGTTTTGGTCATCTCAGACTTGACAGCGGTGGCATCGGTGCTGTAGTTGGATGGATGTAGCATGGAGTACTGCATAGTACCGAAGGGAGGCATTGGGTTGGAATTCCGGCGATTGCGCCACTGATTACTGTTAAACATGTTTTTGTTTTGTGTAACTACGTAGCTAAATTCCAAAAATCCTTGAGGATGCTAGGCCATTTTTAAACTCAAGCAAGCATCAGGCCCGGAAATTTTACCGTGTAAGGGTCTAGAAACGGCTTGTTATTGTAAGCTAGTCTACACCACTTTCTTGAGCACTTCAAGGGTATGTCCGGGGAAATCCACTCGTCACACGGAATCACTAGTGAACACACTGTATCTCCACGCAACACAATGTCTGCAACCTCTACGTAACTCGTTGATTTATTTTCTTGGTGATAGCAAACGTTGATGGGCTCCATTGTGGCAAAATTACGAAAACAAGTTAAACACACATCTTTACACTTCGGCCATTTTGAGAACAATAAAGGGCAAAGATAAGGAAATAGTTCTTATAGAGTGCACAGTCTATGGTTCAACTGGCTGATGTAATATTTTAGATTAACTTTACAAATGGCATGTTAACCAACATAACAAATATTCCACGAATGTTAAAACGTATTATTAAGTTGTCCAATACTAATTCTCTGTCGTTAAACCAAGCATATTTGATAAACTTGGTTACGAGGATCTGAGTATGCTGAATATACGTACCTGCACCTAAGTGCACACGTATCTGCTTGGCTGATAACTGAATGTCACTACTACCTTATTATTGCGTAGTTTCTGAATAGGGGTATGTACCCCGCGAGTGACCTCCAACCTCCCCTTACAGTCACCCCTTACCTCAAAACTGATCTGATCATCATACTGATACACTGATAACATTTGCAACGGATTTGTTGTATATGTAATTGTACCCTACATACAATATAATGAACACAGACACATATGTAACAGGATAACATCAGTCATATGAAAAAGAAGTGAAAAATATAAAGAAACTTACTGCTATCGTCCTTGCTGCTATGTATCTGGAACGCTGCCGTGCACAAGTGTTTTCCGTTGGCTTTGTTTGGCTGTCAAGTTTTAATTAAAGTGAGCCTTCGGTGTGACCACAGACAAATAATAAAATGAAATGTGAGTTTCTAAACTTGTCTATGACTTGTATTGTGATTTTTAAGATATAAATTAATATTTAAAATCTATACAATATAACAACAAACATATGAAATAAAATATAAATTCACGATAATTCGTGACATTCTCAATACCATATTCCTGTGTTTCTGTTATTTTCATGTGTTTTTATGTACAATAAAGAGTTTTACAATACAATACAATACCATACTAGCTTTTACCCGCGGCTTCGCACGCGTAAACTAATCGGTCTGGTAGTGGCAATTGAAATATCCCGTGGGAATATTGGGTCAAAAAGTCACCTATGTGTTATTCCATACGTCCAACTACCTACATACCAAATTTCATGACTCTAAGCCCAGAGGTTATTATTTCAAAATTTTATTCCTATCCCGTGGGAATATCGGGGTAAAAAATAGCCTATGTGTTATTCCAGAGTTTCAGCTACCTACACACCAAATTGCATGGCTCTAAGCCCAGTGGTTGTTACTTCGAGATTTTATCCTTTGATATCCCGTGGGAATTTCGGGTCAAAAAGTCACTTATGTATTATTTCAGACGTGCAGCTCCCTTCATATCAAATTTCATGACTCTAAGCCCAGCGGTTATTATTTCGAAATTTTATCCCTATCCCGTGGGAATATCAGGATAAAAAGTAGCCTTCGTGTTATTCCAGAGGTCCAGCTACCTATATACTAAATTTTATGGCTCTAAGCCCAGCGGTTGTTATTTCGAGATCTTATCCCTAGTTATCCCGTGGGAATATTGGGTCAAAAAGTCACCTATGTGTTATTCCATACGTCCAACTACCTATATACCAAATTTCACGACTCTAAGCCCAGAGGTTCTTATTTCGAAATTTTATCCCTATCCCGTGGGAATATCAGGATAAAAAGTAGCCTTCGTGTTATTCCAGAGGTCCAGCTACCTATGTACTAAATTTTATGGCTCTAAACCCAGCGGTTGTTATTTCGAGATCTTATCCCTAGTTATCCCGTGGGAATATTGGGTCAAAAAGTCACCTATGTGTTATTCCATACGTCCAACTACCTATATACCAAATTTCATGACTCTAAGCCCAGAGGTTCTTATTTCGAAATTTTATCCCTATCCCGTGGGAATATCAGGATAAAAAGTAGCCTTCGTGTTATTCCAGAGGTCCAGCTACCTATATACTAAATTTTATGGCTCTAAGCCCAACGGTTGTTATTTTGAGATCTTATCCCTAGTTATCCCGTGGGAATATCGGGTCAAAAAGTCACCTATGTGTTATTCCATACGTCCAACTACCTACATACCAAATTTCATTACTCTAAGCCCAGAGGTTCTTATTTCGAGATTTTATCCCTATCCCGTGGGAATATCGGGATAAAAAGTAGCCTATGTTCTTTCCCAAGGTCTATTCTATCTTTGTACCAAATTTCATCCAAATCGGTTCAGCGGTTTTGGCGTGAAAGCGTAACAGACAGACAGACAGACAGACAGACAGACAGACAGACAGACAGAGTTACTTTCGCATTTATAATATTAGTATGGATGTAAGGTTTAAAATTATTTGTTGTAGGTATAAAAAGGTACAGGTTAGTAATTTAAAATAATCGCCATTAACTGTGTGACAAATTTAAAAATAAATACTTTCTTTTTTTTACATTTAATGGCGATTGCATAAAAGTTTTTGATAAAAAACAACCAGTGATGTATTAGGGTATGCCGCCACTGAATAAAATATAATTTTTCTTTCAATAAACGTGAACAGTAATCTTATAATTTTAGTGCCGCTATTCAACACGAGATAGCGCTGCCTGCTAAAGTTAGTGAGGAGGATTTAGGTTAGATAAAATAACAATACTAAGTTTAGTTCTACTCTTTATTTCAAATCAAGAAGCAGACATAATTGAACTGCAGGTTATAATTTACAGCATTATCCCAACATATATTATTACAATGTGATTATAAATCATTTACTTACTTACTAACATACTTAAATATAAAGACTATAAAATATTGTTTTTGATTTATTACACTTAAGTGGTAACTAGTTATTTTAGAGTTCCTAAGTTTAAATAGAGAAGAGGTACTTGTAGAATCAGCTCATTTGCTTCTCAGTCTCTCTCTCAGTTGATTAATTTAAAGTGCAACAGTCGGGACCCATTTTCATCGTGAACAGCTCACAAATTTTTGGCAATGTGTCCCGACTGTTGGACTTTAAATTACCTATCTACTTGACAGAGTTCTAGCCCACTAGACTTATTTTCTTCGTTTTAGTTTTTTTTCCAGGAACGCGTAGAAGTATTACCTAACTTGATTTATTAATATTAACCTCTGGAATACATCCCTAAATTGAATATAGAAATGTTTACGATTCACAGAACAATTCTTCTTTTGATTAACAACAAAATCTTATTATACATTCATTACAAGTAGGATATAATATTTTTAAACAACCATATTGTACCTTACGTAAAATGATATGATAAACAGTTGGGTAAAAATCAAATCACCTATTTACGATTAACCGGGAAAATGAAGGCCGTCTTGCAGGAAAAAATAAATCTAGATTTAGTAGTTAAACCTGGCTTAAGCTTGACAGTTCCATACATTTTGACATTACTAAAATAAGCTTAACGCTAACTCGAGACTTATATGTTTCCACTAAGTAGCCACTAATTTTCGTTATTCGGAATAAAGAACTACAAAATCCCTTATTTGTTTTTTTTTTAATTCATCTAGATTTAGTTTTAGGCTTAAATTAGTAAGAATATTAGTACTATTATTATGTCAGGTGTGTTATCTTAGAATAGATAATTTATTTAAATAAAATAATTGACAAAACATTATTTGAGATTGACTTTATCGTCGAATGACTTTATCTAATGATTTTATTTAAAATATACTAGTCAAAAGAAAATAAAGTCCTCTTGAGTTACATCAGTAAAATAAATACATAAATACATTAGTGTTTTTAACTGAATACATTTATTAGAATGAAAAGTATTTGTAGCGTTATAACTTTCCAGTTCTTCTACCCGGCACTAGATGGCGCTAAAACAAGGGCCTTGAGTCTTGAGCTTCCTCTGCTTTAACGTGCTCGATAGGCGATAGACTCTTCAGCGTATCATCCAGCTTTGACATTCCAAAGGCTATGCTCTGCCAGTGGCTGAATAGAAACCAGAGCAACAGCCCCAGTAGTACGACCTTGGCGATCCTGTCTACGTAGTACCGGCTGTAAGAAAAGTTAATGGATCTATATTACTGACCAAGCGAGCGCGAAGACTGTTATTCCTGATGCCCAGCTATTTTAATACTAAATTTAATCCAAATATGTCCAGGCGTTTTAGAGTAATGGGGTAAGAAACATACACACACATTCACAATCACAAACCGACTAGATTAACTACTTAGACCTTACCCGCGGTTTCGCACGTGTAAGCTATTAGATCCGGTGGTTGAATTGAATTTTGAAAATTTTAGGTAATTCCAATGGAAATTACCAAAACTTATATCACGGATTTCATTAAGGTTGCACATACACCCCGCCAATTTTTTGGACTCTGATTGCAGCGGTCGAAACTTGCGGTTGCGGATATTATCCCTACCCCGTGATAATAGATAGATATTTAAATTTCACCTATCTATAGGAGCTAGGAAAAAATTTGCCAGCGCGATTCAGGATGCCATAATTTTCGGTACAGCGTCATCTATCGGCATATAAATTAAACATAGAAACATTTTGCGAGCGCAGACAGGATGAGCGAAAACCGAAAATATTGCACAATATTTTTATTTCAATACTAGCTGTTACCCGCGGCTTCGCCCCCGTTGTATTTTTATGTATTTTCTTCCATAAAAACCTTCTCCTGACAGTAACAAACACAATAAAAAAAGAATTAGCGAAATCGGACCAGTCGTTCCCGAGTTATGCGCTTACCAACACATTTTGCGATTCATTTTTATATTATAGAATATAAGCCAGTAGCCAAAAGTGCAACAACTTGGCCCGCCATATATTTCGTTAGTATAGGAAAAAGTTTCCCCATCCCTGTTCTAAACGTAGAAGACAGTCTCGCTAGGTCAGCTAACTCACATTCTATGCAGCCTCCTGGCCCTCTCCAGATTGCCAGGGTCCTCCTTGCAGCAGTACTCCCTGAGCCCCAACACATAATCCTTCATGTACTGCTTGATGTCTATCCCGCTGACATCAGTATAGAACGTCTGGTCATCAGCCGAAGAGAGGCGGGACCGGAGCGAGGTGAAGTTTTTGTTCCTGAAGTTCCAGTCCTTGGTGGTGTAGTACTGGAGGACGCTGAGACCGTGGCTGATGCGGTTCTGGACCTTTATCATGCTACGGACAAAGATTTAGTTGTGGTTAACCAAATAGAAACTCAACGAGGTATTATATATTTTTTAAAACAGATTTACAATATTAATAAATGATTTCTATATACTATATATCACAATTATTTAACACTACTTTATTTCTAACTCAGTAGGTTCGCTATTTGAAGGAATCGCTCATGCGGATCGGAATTATTTCCAAGTATCCCTGCCCATGATATAATCATAATCATTGACTTTATAATAAGCCCTAGATATTAACGTCTTCTTGCGCCGGTCGCATCTCTCTCTCTCACACTCACAATGCCTTCTTCCCCAGCAACAACAGCAACGCGTCAACCAGTACCGTACAGCACTCTCTCTCCCCCTCTCTTTCTCTCTTCCTCTCCCTCTCTCATCTACACTCACAAGGTCTTCCTCTACAGTCGCAGCATCAGCGCGTCGACCAGTACCGTACAACAGCACTCTCTCTCCCTCTTCCACAGACCAGTACCACCAGCAGCAGCTCTCTCTCTCCCTCTTTCTTTCTCTCTCTCTCTCTCTTTCTCTCTCTCTCTTCCTCTCTCATCTAGACTCACAAGGTCTTCTTTCCCAGCAGCAACAGCAGCGCGTCGCATCTTTCTCTCTCTCTCATCCACACTCACAAGTTCTTCTTCCCCAGCAGCAACAGCAGCGCGTCACCTCTCTCTCCCTCTCTCATCTACACTCACAATGTCTTCTTCCCCAGCAGCAACAGCAGCGCGTCGCATCTTTCTCTCTCTCTCATCCACACTCACAAGTTCTTCTTCCCCAGCAGCAACAGCAGCGCGTCACCTCTCTCTCCCTCTCTCATCTACACTCACAATGTCTTCTTCCCCAGCAGCAACAGCAGCGCGTCACCTCTCTCTCCCTCTCTCATCTACACTCACAAGTTCTTCTTCCCCAGCAGCAACAGCAGCGCGTCACCTCTCTCTCCCTCTCTCATCTACACTCACAATGTCTTCTTCCCCAGCAGCAACAGCAGCGCGTCGCATCTTTCTCTCTCTCTCATCCACACTCACAATGTCTTCTTCCCCAGCAGCAACAGCAGCGCGTCGATCAGCACGGCGGGCAGAAGCTGCGTCAGCACGAGGCACACCTGATGGCTCAGCCACCACGACTTGATGGAGCCCCCGGGGTACCAGAGCGCCACCGTCAGCGGGTACTCGTTGACCCAGTCTTCGCCTGGACAAAGGGAAAAAGGGGTGGTTGTAGTCTTGTAGTCAAGGGGAGAAATGGTGGTGTTAGGTTAGGTTAGTGCCAGTATCTCTATGCCAATTTGTTTGTATTTATTAAAATATCATGTATTATATTTGGGTACAGCTGCACACTGCGCATCTGTTGTTTTGCTTTGCGATGCTTTACGTTACGATACTTTTATGTCTAGTGATTGTCTAAACCATTGTTTCCTAACCTGTGGTCCGCGGACCCCTGGGGGTCCGCGAGCATATGTTTGGGGGTCCGCGGTCCCATACGCATCTATCTTACTTAGAGCATTAGCAAAAATAATATTTTCCGAAAGTTGCACCCTTTTTTCACTCAGGGGTCCTTGGCATTATGCTTGATTTCTTAGGGGGTCCGCGGCTGAAAAAGGTTAGGAACCGCTGGTCTAAACGGATTCACTGAAAAATTTTATAACAAAAAATAGAACCGACTACAAAAAACCATGAAAATAATTTTCTACCAGTCTGAAGTCGGTGCCCTCAGGACGAGCCAGCAGGAGTGATTGAAGCCATTTACTCGTATAATTGTAGGTGAAGTAGACGATTATAGGTCCACTCCTGCTGGCTCGTGCTGAGGCACCGACTTCAGACTGGTAGAAAATTATCTTTCTTCTTTCTTTTTTCTTTTATTTTTTGTAGTCGGTTCTATTTTTTGTTATAAAATTTTTTTTTCACGCTTTTTAGTGTAAATATCTAAGATACAATAGTTTAATGTCAACTGCTCATCACCTTTTACGAAAAATTGCTATTTCCGATGCAGAGATGTTCATTATTGAGGAGTCCTGGTGCTTCACCACCCATTCCATTTCACCATATGTGTTCCGAGGAGCATAAATTGCTTAGCAACTGTGTTAAAGCAATTGAAATTCAACCCATGAAATACTTGTTATTGAGTAGTAACTCCGATGGTCAACTGTGGTCTTCATAATCAGTTCCACTTTACCAAATGATGATTTTCAAGAGCAAATGCACGAGTTACTACTAAATATATCAAAATTACCATAGGTGTCTCTACAACATTTGAAGAGTTCCCTCGATTTCCTTAGGATCCAATCATCAGATCCTGATTTGGTGCTTATGGGACCTAATTGAAAGCATTCCTAGACGAACGCAAAAAAATTTTTTTAAATCGGTTCATAAATGACGGAGTTCTGAGGTAACAAACATAAAAAAAAAATAAAAAAAAAAAATAAAAAAAAAACATACAACCGAATTGATAACCTCCTCCTTTTTTTGAAGTCGGTTAAAAATAGAACCGACTACAAAAAACCATGAAGATAATTTTCTACCAGTCTGAAGTCGGTGCCTCAGCACGAGCCAGCAGGAGTGATTGAGGCCATTGACTCGTATAGTTTTAGGTGAGGTAGACGATTATAGGTCCACTCCTGCTGGCTCGTGCTGAGGCACCGACTTCAGGCTGGTAGAAAATTATTTTCATGGTTTTTTTTTGTAGTCGGTTCTATTTTTTTTGGAATCACCTCAACAATAAATTCACTATACCTACCTTTGTTTTTTAGACAGGCCTTGTAAATACTGTAATATTGTTGTGATGTTTTTCAAAATAAATCATTCATTCATTCATTCATTCCAATAACCTAACCAACAAAAAGTTGGAAAACCCCCGACTTTGTCACTTTAAAGTTCAATATCTCAAAAATAGCTGAACTGATTTTGATGAAATATGTCTAAGATCCATCGGTAGAAAACCCGCTATCAAATAAAAAAACCGCACTTAAATCGGTCCACCCGTTTAAGAGCTACGGTGCCAAAGACAGACCCATAGCGGTCAAACTTATAATACCCCTCTTTTTGCGTCGGAGGTTGAAAATCACGTCGATCCATCGCTCCGTTTCGACTTGAAAGACATACAAACATACACACAAATACACACACTTTCGCATTTATAATATTAGTATGGATTTCGCATTTGACAACGAATTTTTGTAAAAAAATATCTATTTTAGTTACCAATCTTGATCATGTTGCCCCACGTGAAGTGCAGTGCCTTTGACAGCGTTATGTTGAAGAACTGCACCTCTTTTTTCCTGAACCAAAAAAACGCGTCAATTAATGGTGCATTTCACCTGGTGTTGCGTATTCGCGTTGCGTTAATGACATCTCCGTCACTCACGCTAGCAACGATAGAGTGCATCACTTTCACACACGCAAATATTTCTGCGAATATGCCAAAAGAAGTGCCAGCATAATATAACACACACATACCCCTTTTACAAGCTTTTATTTAGTTTCACCTGTCCAGTTGTCTGTCTGTCTGTCTGTAACCAAATGTTGCAAGTTAAATTCACAACGCAACGCACTTGTGACTCTTCTGGTGTCGCAGGTGTCCATGGGCGACGGTAATCGCTTACCTTCAGGCGATCCTTTTGCTCGTTTGCGCCCTATACCATGAAAAAGAAGAAAGGATTATGACAAGTGAATAAGAACCATCGCTAGAAAACCTACTATCAATTAAAAAAAACCGCATTCAAATCAGTCCACCCGTTTAAGAGCTACGGTGCCACAGACAGACACACAGACAGACACACATAGTGGTCAAACTTATAACACCCCTCTTTTGCGTCGGGGGTTAAAAAGGTTTTAAATACTTGTCTATGGCAGTAGCGTAGCCTATGAGCAGGCAGGCGTTGGCGACCACGTCGACTGGCATGGCGTCTATGCAGTACGAGGGCTCGCAGTGCATCGTACGGAGTACGCCTGGGCACAAGAACAATAGTGTTAATAAGGCTCAAGAAGTAGGACGACCGGATGGCTAAGTGGTTAGAGATCCTGACTAAGAAGCTTGAGGTCCCGGGTTCGAATCCCGGCCGGGGCAGATATTTGTATGAATAATACGAATGTTTGTTCTCGGGTCTTGGATGTTTAATAATATATATTTAAGTATTTAATTACCTATATTTAAGTATGTTAATCCGTTGCCTAGTGTCCATAGTACAAGCTTTGCTTAATTTGGGACTATATAGGTCAATTGGCCAGCAGGAGTGGACCTATGGTCATCTATCTCAACTACGCACTTTATATTGGGCTTCAATCACTCCTGCTGGCTCATGCTGAGGCACCGACCGACTTCAGACTGGTAGAAAAATATTTTCATGGTTTTTTGTAGTCGGTTCAATTTTTTGTTATAATTTTTTTTCTAAGAGAGTAAAAAGATATCATATATAAAGATATAGATATATAAAGATATAGAGAGTATAGATAAATTTGGCTTACCTTTGGCACTGCCGATGGTGAGCCCCGCGGGCCCGTTGAGGTTGTCGATCCAGCCCGGGATGGGCTCCTTCATGATCGACGTCACTGGGAACAACTTATTGTATCAGAAGGGCTACTCCGAAACACACAATTCGAAGCAGGGTTGTTGCGAATATCAGCATCAGCATCAGCATCCGCGGATAATCAGCATGGTTTTTTATATCAGCATCCGCATCAGCATCAGCAACAATCGATGCTGATTTTTAATGCTGATATTCAAGTCGTAACGTGTTTGTTGAAGGCGGGACTTACCGCGAGGCACGTGGAAGTTTCGATCAATCACAGACAGTTATACAATAAAAGCTGTCACTTATTCCCTCATTTGATTGTGTTGTGAACAATTAGTTGAAAGTGTTTTTTTATGTATAAATTGCCTTTTATTGTTTTACTATTCATTTCCTAGTAGGATATGATTTATTGAAGTAATTTATTAATATCAGCATCAGCATCAGCATCCGCTGATATAGTAAAAACCTGCATCAGCAACAACCCTGATTCGAAGTTCGTGTCGCGCGGTCCCTATGAGGCTGGTTTTAGTGTCACGCGTACCGTGGTGCAGATCGCTCCGCGCGGGCTGATCAGCCAATGGCTAATGAGCTTCCTATCCGCGCGGACGGGAAGCTCATTAGCCATTGGCTGATCAGCCCGCGCGGAGCGATCCGCACCACGGTACGCGTGACACTAAAACCAGCCTGACATTTATACTATTTTATACGAGAGCGACAGGGATCGCACGACACGAACTTCGAATTTTGTGTTTCGGAGTAGCCCTTCAGTCACAGAATTACTAATTTTTTTCATTTTATTTTTCATTTTAATTGAATAAATTTTTTTTCTGTGCAAACTAGATTGCACAAAATCAGCCATTTCACCAACCAAACGAAAAAAAACCAGACATTCGTATAGCCACCAGGTGACAATCAAAAGTGAAAAAACCAGCCAAGAGCGTGTCCGACACGCCCGAAATAGGGTTCGGTGGCCATTACGATACTATAAGGGTGCCGTTTTCGCCATTTTGGCCATGAAACCCTAAAAACCGAGTGTAAAAATCGAGCATCTCAGACGTGCTATGTGGCAGTCTGGGGTAAAATAGCTCGTTTTAGGCTCTCGTTGTACAATCTACTATTTTGACGAGCATTTAAGTACCAGAGCGTTCCCCAGAATGATCGTGTAAACGTTCGAAGCAATGTTTGGCTCTATGCTTAGCTGTGTTCGTTATTCACACGATACAAATATTTCACACGAAAACACAAGCTGAAACATGGATGCACAGAAAAACCAGTAAAATAGACCAGCGCTGGGAATCGAACCCAGGTCCTCAGCAAACCGTGCTGCGTGCTATTTCCCCTACACGACCGCTGGACAGGAGACTAGACACGAATTTCTCCTATGCACCAACATTTCAACTTGCATTCTTTTCATAGTCACTTTAGCAGCGACACTAACGCCATCTATGTTACTAGTTTCTCATCAGCTTGCAGCTTGTGTTTTCGAGTGAAATATAGACTTTCACGGGATGACCGTAAAAGTAACAAAAATTTGGAGTTGAAATAAAAAATACAAAAATACTCCAAAAAGTAATCTAAATATGGATTCAGGTCATGTTGGGGTCAGAGGGAAAAGTTTAAGCAATTTACGGTGCTTGATATTCTTGTAACAAGTGAATCATCATCATCATCCCAGCCTATATACGACCCACTGCTGGGCACAGGCCTCCTCTCAGAACAAGGGCCCAGTGCGGATTGGGAACTTCACACTGAATTGCATCGCAGGTTTGTGCAGGTTTCCTCACGATCTTTTCCTTCACCGCAAAGCTTGTGGTAAATTTCAAATGTGATTCCGGACAAGTGAATGCTCTATCAGGATCTTTAGACACTGTAATACAACTGTTTGAACTACGACATTTGAATATTGAAAATAATTAGCAAAACCGAATTGGGCAAGATATAGGTTTCACTTACAGTTTGTTCTGGCTCTATTCCTCAGTCCCAGGGACACATTTAAGACACAATCACAGCACTTTCAGAGTTTTTTATGAATAATTTAAAAGAGCGCGCGCCGGCCGGCATTCATTTCGAGCTGTCAAATTTGCGCAACTGACTGGTGGCGCCGCCGTGCGGGAGAAAGCGGAATGTTCATTCAGCCAGTATGTTTTTGATATGTGCAGGAGGTTTTAATGCACATATTACTAATTATATCTGCCCAATGTAACGTACATAAACCCCCCACCGGGAATCTACCCCAGATTCCCCAGTTTACAAACAAAACCAGGGATGGTATTGAATAAGGTAAGTGGACTGTATAGTGTAAGTATTTGTTGACTTAGTGAACTAAACACGTGTAGCTGTAAATTGAGTAAAATAAATGACTTATTTCGAACCTAAAATTGTCATAAACTTGACACCTTCTTGCGTCAAATTCATGCAAAGAAACAAAGGAAAATAAAAATTATGCTGAATCTAATTCCATTGGAAGTGGTCTAAGCTTTACAACGGGTCGCGTGTATTCGCCATTCTGGATTTTTACTTTTACCACCCGTACAACTCCATCAGCTCCTGGATAAAGTTCCGTCACATGACCGAGATGCCATTGAAGCGGAGGAGCGTCAGCATGCATAAGAACGAGTTCATCAACTTGAATATTACGACAATTCCTATGCCATTTTGTCGCTGCTGCAGCGTGTGCAAATAATCGTTTAATTGCAATGTACGCGGACCGATATGTAAATAAATTTTATGAAAATAGTCGATAAGAATTTTTGTAAAGTTGCACTTTTTAGGAAGCAATAATGGATACTTCTTTTGATACGGTAGTTCGGCGAAAGACAACCTACCCCCCACCCTGAGAAAACCGAGGGGGTCGACATAAGGTGCTAACCTTTTAAGTGAAGAACTACAGCTGTAACCATTGGAAATTGCTTGGATATCAGCTGCAAAATGCTCTCGCTGAACGGATTTAATGAGCACATCGTGTGCGTTCTTTAAATCTGATAGAGACGAAGGACCTGTGTTCCTATTAGACTTCGTCGATCTACAATTGTTAATAAATTGAAAACAACGAGCTAAGACATTTTGAAGTTTGCTAAAACTCGAATATTTTTCAGTTAAATTATAAACAAGATTTGAGTCACGTGTTGTGTTTTGCACGCTAGTTTGAGCCAAAGTCGCGCATGGAATTTTGAGTTCTGGCACATTTGCCGATTTAAATTGATCAATTGATTTTACTGGCCAATTCTCTCTTGGTGCGTCTAGCCAGCTCGGTCCTCCGAGCCACTCCGCTGTCGATAACAGCACGGAAGGTAGCGCTCCGCGCGAGCACACGTCAGCGGGGTTGGACGCGCCGCTCACGTGAAACCAACAATCGCTTTGCACGGTCTCTAAGATTTTGGAGACACGCGAAGCCACAAAGGTTTTGAGGTTGTAACTGGGTGTATTCAACCAACTCAGCACCACAGAGGAATCGGTAAACAAGAGTATTTCATGAACAGGAATTCGTTCAGACAATATTGACTTCGTATATTTGACTAACTTGACTAACAAATGCGCAGCCATTAGCTCGAGACGTGGAATGGTCACTGTCTTCAAGGGTGCAACCTTGGATTTGCAATGACCAGACTGACCTTCGAATCACCTTGATTGTTAAAACTACGCAAATAGATGACCGCAGCTATTCCTTGAACTGAAGCATCGCAGAATCCTAGTATCTGGTAGTAGCTGTGCTGTTTGACAGTAACCTGGCGCTCGTGGCTAAAATTCGACAATAGCGGGAGCTCTGACATGTAGGTGAGCCACTCCTTTTCTAGTTCCGGAGGCAGCCGCTCATCCCAACCCAGCTGTTGGAGCCAGAGTTTCTGCATGAAGCATTTCGCGTAGAATATGCAAGGAGCCACGAAACCTAAGGGATCATACTGACGACCTATCTGTGACAAGACACTACGCTTGGTGATCGCCTGTGAAGCTGGAAGTGGATGGAATACGAAGGAAAACACATCTTCGGCGGGTCGCCACTGCAGACCTAAAACTTTTATGGATAGGTCCTTGTCATCCTCGAATGCAATGGGCGTTTCGCGGTGATCAGCTGGAACCCGAGCCAGTACCTGGGGACAGTTGCTGGCCCACTTACGAAGCAGAAATCCTCCTCCACTCAGCAACTCTAACAGTTCATCCTGTAGCCTAGCTGCTTCATCATAGCTGCTCACTGACCACAGAAGGTCATCGACGAAGAAACCCTTTTTTAGAACCTTGCTCGCTAAAGGATACTTCTCGCAGTCGTCGTCAGCCAGTTGATGCAGGACTCGGATCGCTAGGTACGGACTGCTAGCAACGCCGTATGTGATCGTGTTTAACTCATACACCTTTAAAGGTTGATCAGGTTGAAACCTCCACAAGATGTGTTGGTAATTGCGTTGAGATTTTTCGATCAAGGTCATTCGAAACATTTTACAAATGTCACTTGACAAGCAAATTTCATGTATACGAAAATTTATTAAAATCTCATTAATATCTGCTTGAAGCTTAGGACCGGCGTAAACGACTGAATTTAAAGAATTATTATTTGTCGTTTTGCATGAGGCGTCAAAAACTACTCGGAGTTTTGTCGTGGTACTTGACGGTCGGAGAATACAAAAGTGAGGAATTATGTACTTAGAATCCACAGTACCAAAATCACCTACGCAAGTCATGTGACCAAGGCTTTCATATTCGGACATGAATTTATTATATTCTTCCTTAAGTTCCGGAAGACGATTCAGCTTTGTTTCTAAATTGTTGAAACGACGTAACGCTTGTGGAGTCGAATCGCCGAGATCAAAACTGGGTTTGAACGGGTACTTCACTGTATAACGTCCCGTAGTATCGCGACTGTGTTCGTTTTGGAACAATTGTTCGACATACAAATCTTCTGGTTTTTTAGTGACGTCATACGGCACGTTTTCAGTCTCCCAGAAAGAGTTCATGATTTTATCGATACTACTAGTTTTATTAGCAGAGAACAAGTTGAGCGAAGCTGTATTTGACTCACAATCGTCACTCAGTACTGTCTGACCAGTAATGACATATCCGAATATGGAATGCATCGCGACGGGCAAACCCGGGTCACGTGGTAGTATATTTTGACCGTCATAAATGTAGGGAAATAAGTCACCTGCGATCAACAAGTCAACTGGAGCCGCCGAAAAGTAGTTCGGGTCAGCTAACTCTAGATTTTTGAAATTATTGATAACTTTGTTTGATAAGGTTACTGTAGGTAAGTTGCTAGTTATATTACTTACGACAACAGTATCAGTGCTAAGCACCGGACCAAATGAGTTTCGTGGTTTAATTGAACATGTAACCAGACCGAAATCTTGCACTGGCGCACCTCCCAGACCCATGGGTTCAAACTGACACTTGCGTCGAGACAAACCCAGGCGCTGGGCACACTCTTTTGTCATATAACCGGACATGGCACCGCTGTCAATGACTGCACGTACGGCGTGGTAAGTTCCCCATCGATCTGCGACGTGCACCATGGCAGTGCCTAACAGCACGGTTGAATTTGACGAACAAGTCAAGCCGACGTTTGGCATTGACCTTTGACTTTGATTTTGACCATTTGAAACGTTTTGAATACTTGAAATGTTTTGACTATTTGAACCGTTTTGATTAATTGATGAATTTTGAACAGTTGGAACTGTATCTAAGTGAATACTGTGATGGTGCGGTTGTTTACACAGCACACAACGCACTTTTGACGTACACTCGGACAACGAATGCTGACGAAAGCAATTTTCGCATAATTGAAGCTGTTTCACTTTGTCAAGACGCTGCACCGGTGTTAAATCAAAAAACTCGAAACATCGATAAGTTGAATGCGGTTTGTCGCAAAATAGACATCTATTTGATCGTTCGCTATTATTCTTACTCACAGCTGACAAGCACGGCTTTTGGAACTGCTTCGGTGCACTACTGTAATTAGCAGCATTATTATTATTTGTTCGAACAAAATTCGGCTTTGCAGAGGTGTTAGGAACACTCTTAGGCGTAAACTGAATTTTTGATGTACTAATTTTAACCTCAGACATTTCCAAAACACGCGCCTGTTTCTCCACGAAATTAATCAGCTGTTCGTAAGTAGGTATATCGGTTTGATCTACAGATTGTTCGAATTCGCGCCTAGTGACGGGGTCTAAATTTCGCAATCCCATATAAAACAGTATGAAACTCGATAGGTTACTGATTTTCAAAAGTTTCAATGCTTTAACACACTCTTGATACGTTTGTAAAAATGTGTTTAGACCAGTAGCCGACTCAGTTGACAAAGGCTTAAATTGAAACAGCCGATCTAAATAGCTCGTAGCTAAGGCACGAGTGTTCTCAAATTTTTTGACTAGCAAAGCCCATACTATCGGATAATTATCGGCCGTCACTGGCATCCCTTTGACCACAGTCAATGCCGAACCGCTGACTGCGGAGAGCAGGTAATAAAACTTCTCAATGTTCGTAATATCATTGTTGTTATGAATTAAACTCGTAAACGTGTCATAGAATGTTTGCCAGTTTTCTAATTTAATAATAATAATAATAATAATAATATTCATTTATTTCAAGTAACATGACTCATAGAAAATACAAAAGAAAATAAAAATACACATCATAGAAACAAAATACACATTATTACATTATATTTGCTATCGAAATGGAACAATTCTAGTTTAGGCAGCCGCGGCTTAGCCGACCGCGAGTCTGGCCCGGCAGCGCCCGGGCCGCGGCCCGCGGAGCGCGACGAAGGTCCGCTACCGCTGCCGTCACACGATTGCCAAGTGTCGCTATTAGCCTCCGCTACACTCAGAATACGGAAATACATGTCGTCAAAGGTTTGAATTTCCTGATAATTTGGTTTAAATTTCGGGTTTTGTTTCTTATTGTAAGAATTTAACTCGAATATGCATTGTTCGAAACATTCCCGAGTCGAATGAAGTTCTTTGAGTCGCAAATTAAATTCGGTTAAACGCTCTGGTGGAGTTGATTTGGATAGTTCAAATAACGTTTGACATCGTATAAAAAGCAGTTCTTTTTTGTTAATAAGTTGTTCGACATCGAATTCTTTTTCGTCCATTTCGAATTAAAAAACAAAAGACGCGCGCGACGCGTTGCAAAGAACGAAAATTGAAAACGTTTATTTTATACGTATTATTCTAGGTAAATAACTTAGATTAGAAATAAGCCTGTTACCTTAAAACTGCGTGAAATGTGTGTTTTATGTGTATGAATGTGTATTTAGTTTGCAAACTGAGGATGCGGTTCGATTGACCCATTGATGTATATGTACTTACTAGATTACGCCATCCGAACACTCATTGTGTTCCACTGCTTTGCACCTTGCACTGTGCAAAGGACTTTAGTATGACTTTGACATTCATGAGCGGCGGACGAACTAGTTTTTGATTGAGACTCCGAATATAGGCGTGAACCTGCACGTAAGTAACAATTCACTACTCAAGTAAGTAAAATTACATCTTGTACAAGTGATTAAGCAACTAATAATATTGTAATACCACAATAAAAACATTTTTTAAAATAAGACGTAACGCATCGAAGGTTATAAAGTCGTTGACATTACGCCATCTTACAATCATAGACTAAAACGTGCAGACGTTCCCATTCAGAATTGGTTGTAGGTAAAAAATTGTGACTGAACATGAATGACAATTCGTTTAATTGCTTTTTTTATACCTGTCATTCTTTTTCCATGTACTAATTTTTATAAACGTCAATATGTCACGCGATACGCATTTTGGTAATAGTTGAAGTATGGTTGAAGTATAAAGTACTACATCCAGTCCTTTCCCTGATCCCTGTAGGAGATGACGTCGTGCGTTTTTCGCTACTGTAAAAACACGGCAAAAAATGACAGCGAAGGTGTCAGTTTTCATAGGTAAGTTTATAGTTAGAGGTAAATGTGTAAGTATAGGTTTTTGTTGTTTTTTTATTGTATGTTATATACACCTACATAGTAAAAATATTATTATAATCACTAATGTTCACATTATTACTAAAATGAACTTACTATGAACAAAACATGATTGAGTTTTAAAATGAGAACATTTTGAATTGTGTCAGTTTCATTCTAAAGGTTTCAATCACATTTCTAGTGCTTCAGCTTTTTTTCAAAACCTCATTCACTATCTGCCTATTTATTAAGATAATTTCTTTCAATTGATTAAAAAAATGCAGTTAAAAGTTTCCGTTTTTTTTTCGAAAATATCTATTTTGCGAGATGCAAAATGATTACGTTTTGTAGGTAAAATAGCTGTGTCACGTCTGCGGTGTATAATCTATATAGCGTTGACGTCTTGTGACAGTTCGGTATTTGAACATATTGTTGACATGAACGTGCGGGTCCATTAGGTCAATGGATTGACCAAAATGTTTGAACTACGACATTTGAATATTGAAAATAATTAGCAAAACCGAATTGGGCAAGATATAGGTTTCACTTACAGTTTGTTCTGGCTCTATTCCTCAGTCCCAGGGACACATTTAAGACACAATCACAGCACTTTCAGAGTTTTTTATGAATAATTTAAAAGAGCGCGCGCCGGCCGGCATTCATTTCGAGCTGTCAAATTTGCGCAACTGACTGGTGGCGCCGCCGTGCGGGAGAAAGCGGAATGTTCATTCAGCCAGTATGTTTTTGATATGTGCAGGAGGTTTTAATGCACATATTACTAATTATATCTGCCCAATGTAACGTACAACAACTCCTTACCTATAGAAGGCCTGGCGATAGCGATGGGGAACTTATGGGCGTAGTCGGCTACCAGGTCCTCCGTCATAGCCTTCGTGTACGCATACGTGTTGGGCTCCGAACCAATAAGCCTGCGGGGCAAATCGAACAAAGAAAGCAAATTAGTTTTTGATAAAAAAACTGGCCAAGAGCGTGTCGGACACACCCGAGATAGGGTTCCGTAGCCATTACGAAAAAATTAAGTAATATTTTTCTAAGGATTTCGTATTTTGTACGGAATATTCCAAGTTTAGGTACTTATATTTTATACCTTAGGCTGCTATTTACTTTTAAACTAATATAATTCTCAAAAAGACTGAATCGTTATAGTTTTCCTTGTAAGTTTGATTACTTCTAGTGGTTGGGTAGACTTGAAATTTGGCATTCTTATGTAAATCTGGTGACAATACAACAATCTGGTAGTGACATCTTGGTGGTCCGGTCAGGATCTACTCCGTAGGACCTGCTCAAGGGTTAGTGGCATCGACTTGAATCCTGGTACGGAAATATTGGATGACAATGCAAGTATTCAATAAAAAGTACAGTCAGCAGAAAAGCTTGTATTAAAAATGAATTTCTGCCGAGAAGAATATGTTTTACCCGACTGCGAAGAAGGAGGGTTATGTGTTTGCCTCGTATGTATGTATGTAACTATGTATGTATGTCTATTCCTATGTCCGCTCGTAACTACTCAACGGCTGAACCGATTTTCATAAATGATACGTCATTGGATTCGTCTTGACGATGCGAGTGACACTGGATACATGAAATTGTTGAAAAATCAAAATGCCAGATTTTTGGCGTCAAATTGTAAGTTTTCAAAAAATGATTTTTTAATTAAATCTGTCGAGTATGGTATCAAATTAAAGGTAAATATATATGGGTTATAATAATTTTATTCTACCATTTTCACAGAAATATTAAAAAAGTGTGAAATAAAACAATAAATTTAAAAAATAATAAAAAACCCGACTGCCTTAAAAATACTAAAAAGAAGAAAACAAGTCTAGTGGGTTATAACTCTGTTTAGTAGCTAAATTAAAGTTCAACAGTCGGGACCCATTCAAATCTTGACCAGTTCAAAAATCTTACTAATGGGTCCAGACTACTACTTGACTTGTTTTCTTCTTTTTAGTATTTTTAAGGCAGTCGGTTAATGGAGTGTGTAAGGACTCGAGCCAAGAGGAATATGTTTTACTCCAATTGGAATGTCAATATCTTAAATGTTGGTAATTTCCAAGCCATATTGTCGGAGCCCTGAAGGGCTACTCCGAAACACAAAATTCGAAGTTCGTATCGTACCATCGCTCTCACTCTCGTATTAAATAACATAAGCGTAGGCAGGACGGTACGATACGAACTTCGATTTTCGAATTTCGTGGTAGCCTTGCTGGTCGCAGGCTGCTAGATTTGTTTACGGATTTTTAGATAAGTGAGTAGACAGATTTTTGGTAGACATTTGTTCGAGTACTGTGTAAGAGAGTCCGTGCGCAAGTTTGCCACTCTGTGGCAGGCTATCCGGTGGTATGGTTTGGAGGACATGTTCGTCCCTCTTGGCACGAGTTGTTATTCATTTAAATCATGATTGTTGTGGTGTTTTTATAGTTAAGGCCTTTTGGAACTGACATGTTCATTATATTTTGATCAAAGTTCCATAATAAATAAAGATTAAAAAAAAAAAAAAAAAGGCAGTCGGGTTTTTTATTTTCGCTGTTCTTCCATTTTGTTACTGGCCGCTGTTTTATAAACAACTTCGTCAAGCCAGTGTCATTTTGCAATACAATGCCGACTAAAAATTGTTTTTTATGTGGACATTGCATAGCAGAATTCAACATGGTTGACAGACAAGTTGTTTATATAACCGCAACCAGCTCACAAAATGGAACTGCAGACTTCCAATTCCTCGTCGTATTAAACACTACGGTGGTTAAAAGTATTATAATCCCTTTGCGAGACAGTCTACTTGGATTTCTAAGTCGCTTGCCACGACATCTAACGATAGATTTGACTAAACCTAGTTTTTCCTACTCCCCGTAAGAGGCGCTGTATAATTGTTGAATGTAACTATAGCTAGATGGCGCTATTATGTTAGGAAGACTATTCAACACTAGATGTCGCTGTAAATTTGTTTCAAATAACTAACTACAGATGGCAGTGTTTATTAGTTTAACTACTCACTACTAGATGGCTCTAAAAATGTGTTTCAAGTAAAAAATATTTCAGCAGATGGCAGTTATTTTAGTGCTGCTATCGAACGCCAGAGGTATTTTTAATAAGACAAAACTGCGATTTTCGTTCCCAAGAATTCTACATGTGTTTATCCGTTGCCTGATATTCATCAACACTGCTTAGGTCATGTTGACAACTTCATATCCCATATGTATTTGCCAGAGAAAACAGTGAAATTGATTATAAAAAGGTTACCTAGTAGGTACCTACGCAATTCAGTTTCGACTGTACACATTCATTACGCGAGTGAAAGGGACGGTGCGATACGAACTTCGATTTACGAGTTTCGTGGTAGACCATCTGATCATGCATCTCTAGCGAGAGACAAGGAGAGATATACGGAGCTGACAGCCAACCTCAAAGTAGTGGAGAGGCATGCAAGAAGAGAAGTACTTCGGTACTAAGAAGAGAAGTACTCGGTTTTGCAGGTGGTAGGACCTTGTGCAAGGTCCGCCCGGATTGCTACCACCATCTTGCTCGCTAATCCTGCCGTAAAACAGTAGTGCTTACACTGTTGTGTTTCGGCGCGGAGAGTAAGACAGCCGGTGAAATTACTGGCACTTGAGGTATTCCAACTTAGGCCTCTAGGTTGGCAACGCATCTGCAATACCCCTGGTGTTGCAGTTGTTTCTGGGCGGTGGTGTTCTCTTACCACCAGGAGATCCACTTCGGTGCAGTAAATGAAGGAAGTTGTATGGAGACCCAAGCATTAATTCCTCAGTCGATGAAATTTTGCTTGGTTATTGTATATATGAGTTGGTTATTGTATATTGTTATTGTATATATGAGCCGTAACTAAAATATAAAAAAATCCAAAAAAAAAAGACCTAAGTTAGGTATTTATAAGCTAAAATCGTCATTACTTTTAAAAAACTCGTATCTCGAAATGGATAATTTTTCCGAGTGCACTTTATGACCGTAAACGTCAAGGTTCAATTTTGTTCACGTATTGATTTGAGATACGAGATTTTTTCAAAGTAGTGACGAAACACAAATCTGTTTATATTAGTAATTTAATTTAATTTCTGCTGGGATATATTTTTTTATATTTCATATATTGTTCCAATACGTTACATGAGTATGTCTATGTTGAAGAAAGTTTGAACGGAGCATTTTTTTTTTATTATTTTTTTTGGATATTTATACAATACTCTTTATTTATTGATACTTTATCATACTGTCAAGTTTTTTCGGGCTGAGGAATTACTGTTGGGTCCACTACCTTTATTTACTGCACTACTTGCTCGTTTTCCTTCCAGTCGATTAAAAAAAAGCTATACTTGGGCTGTAGATAGTTCAGCATTTCGTCGTCCATCCACTCGACCAGGTCCATGACCCTGGCTGGCTTGTGCACGGCGGGGTACAACTTTTCCTCCAGCACTTCTAGCTCGCAGCGGCAGTACGCCGTAGAAAGGTGCACGAGGACCTGCCGGAGAGGACACCAGGGATTACTATGTACCTACAGTCAAAGAAACTGAACCTCGTACCAGGAGCCTTTGTATACAGGATGGCCCAGTTATATTGGTCAGTATGGGAAAGTCTGAAACTATAATTATGACACCTACTAAAATAAATTGAAGTATGTGAAAACAATGCATTTTATTCCTTTTTTTTATGGTATAGGGGGCAAACGAGCAGACGGATCGCCTGATGGTGAGCCATTACCGTCGCCCATGAACACCTGCAACACCAGAAGAGTCACAAGTGCGTTGCCGACCTTTAAGGTAGAAGTACGCTCTTTTCTTGAAAGCTTGAAGGTTATATCGGTCCGGGAATACCGCAGGCGATAGTTCATTCATTTTAGACATAATGTTTCATGGAGACATTTACTGCTTAAAACGTACACAATCGATATCTGAATAGAAATAGTGTACTTAAGTTTTTTTTTTTTCAAAACAACCGGGTTCGATTCCCGAGCTGAGTACAGATTTTTTTTAAATGCATGAATGCAGTTTTTCTTGTCATATATTCAGACTTTCCCATACTGACCGATATAAATGGGCCACCCTGTATAATAATGCGTTGCGTATAATATAATGATGCGTTCAGGATGTTGTTCGGGCTGCCACGGTATTGCAGTGCGTCGACAATGTTCGCGGAGGCGCACACGGATTGCTTTTTTACCATCATGAGGAAACGGTGTGCGTCTCTCCTCAACCGCAGTCTGGGCAGCGCGAATAGCATCCTGAGCACGTTAGCCCACCGCTGGGACTCACCGCTGCTACGTTACGTGCAGCTACACGCGCCTGTACTGCCGATGTCCAGGCGTCTTTAGTCTTAAGTTTTTTCATTTAAGTTAAGCTAGTGTAGGTAATTAATTATAAATTTACTTGACTGACTTGGTCAGTTAAGGACTTGGGTCGGCGTCTAAGGGATAGGAGGTGCGATCCCCGGTCTGGATCGTGGCTGGTTCAATAGGTGTCCATTGCTGTACAGAGGGGCAATGCTGCCGGGATAATGGGAACTTTTGAGCCGGGCACGATGCAGGGAGGGGATTTTTAGATTCGTTTTTTTTTTTTTGTGTTTAATTTAACTAACATAGTATTATAAGTCAACCTTATTACTAACAAATTTTGGATTTAATTGTCTTAATGTAAAAAAAAATTTATAACAAAAAATTGAACCGACTACAAAAAAACATGAAAATAATTTTCTACCAGTCTGAAGAGGGAACTATGGCCCAAGCCCTCTCATTCTGAGTGGAGGCCTGTGCCCAGCAGTGGGCCGTATATAGGCTGGGACGAAACTGAAGTCGGTGCCTCAGCACGAGCCAGCAGGAGTGGATCTATAGTCGTCTTCTTCACCTACATACCTTATACATACCCATATACATACCCATACTTTATATATTAGACTTCAATCACTCCTGTGCTGTCTCGTACTGAGGCACCGACTTCAGTTTCGTCCCAGCCTATATACGTCCCACTGCTGGGCACAGGCCTCCACTCAGAATGAGAGGGCTTGGGCCATAGTTCCCTCTTCAGACTGGTAGAAAATTATTTTCATGTTTTTTTGTAGTCGGTTCAATTTTTTGTTATAAAATTTTTTTTTCACGCTTTTTAGTGTTAATAATCTAAAATACAATAGCTTAATGTCAACTGCTTGACACCTTTTACGAAAGATTGCTTTTTCTGATGCAGAGACGTTCATTATTGAGGAGTCCTGGTGCTTCACCACCCATTCCATTTTACCATATGCATTACGACGAGCATAAATTGCTTATCAACTGTGTTAAAGTAATTGAAATTCAACCCGTGAAGTACTTGTTATTGAGTAGTAGCTCTGTTGGTCAAATGTGGTCTTCATCATCAGTTCCACTTCACCAAATTATGATTTTCAAGAGCAAATGCACGAGTTACTGCAAAATATATCCAAATTACCACAGGTGTCCCTACAACATTTGAAGAGTTCCCTCGATTTCCTTAGGATCCAATCATCAGATCCTGATTTGGTGCTTATGGGACCTAATTGAAAGCATTCCTAGACGATCGCAAAAAAAAAATTTGAAATCGGTTCACAAACGACGGAGTTCTGAGGTAACAAACATAAAAAAAAATAAAAAAAAAAAAATAAAAAAAACATACAACCGAATTGATAACCTCCTCCTTTTTTTGAAGTCGGTTAAAAAATACTAACCATAGCGATAAGATTTGTAAATACTAACACTATGGATTTAAAGTCCGCAATAAATGATTTGTATTTGTATTTGTACCAATGCTGCCATTGTGGCATTCCATCGGCACATTTGCCAGAGAAATCATAGCAAAATTGATTTTGAAGGGCCAACCTGGTACGCGACTCAGTTTCCTGGACTGTGCTGGAGGTTCTGAGCAGAAGCAATTATCTATTCTGTGGCAGAAGAACTATCAGTAACCCTCATCAAGAAAGCATCCTCATCGGCATAGATGTCGCTAGTGTCGCTGCTTAAGTGGCTAAATAAAAATCAAACAAGCTGAGATATTTGGTGCGAGAAATTCGTGTCTATACCGTTGTCCAGCGGTGGTGTAGCGGTATAGCACGCGGCACGGAATGCCGAAGACCTGGGTTCGATTCCCAGCGCTGGTCTTATTTTTTTGGTTTTTCTGTGCATCTATATTTCAGTTTGTATTTTCATCATATCGATGACTTTAGTTCTTCGGCGAATCCCCGTATTCCGGATGCTGTCACGCTAAGTACAGATATAGGCACTGGTCCCACCGCGAGCTAGTAAGCTATGAGCTATCGGCTATTTTCTAGCCCAAGAAACGAACAAAAGATAATCGCTTCCGTGTACATAAAAGTGAGAGTTATGTTTTTATAGTTCATGCTGGCTGTTCACAATGCCGGCGAGGATACTTTCCCACCGCCCGGCGAGTAAGCGATAATTCCATAGAATTGTTTACTAGCCGCCCGCCGATTGTCAACTGTTTCTAGTACAGAATTTTACTAGTTAACCGCCGAGCTCGCCGATAGCTGGCGGTGGGACCACTGTCTACTAGTTGACCGCAGCGATATGCTATCGACTATAAAACTAGCTCAACGGTACTCGAGCTGAGCTAGTGGAGCGAGTAATCGCCTGTCGCACGCAAACACTCGCTTATAGCCGAGCGTCTAAACTAGCAAAACTATACTCGCTTCCCGCCTCTCGCCCACTCGTTTGTAGTTTATAGTTTTACTCGCTAATAGTTTGTAGCCGCCGGTGGGACCAGTGCCATACAGTACCTCTAAATTCTCCATCTTCTCTGCCAGCCGGAGCACGCGCTGCGTCCCCGTCGTGTTCATGGTCACTGCATCTTTCAACTTCTGGTCAAACCTGCAGAAGATTGCAATTATAAAATGCTTGATTATCGGCGTTATGGTATGAGAAGCTTTTTCGAAAGACCTACCCCAATGACCTACCAAATGACAGATTTTGTATGTGATTCGATTTGTAGCATTCGAAAATGGCGGATGTAGACAATATCTAATTTTGCTATTTCTGTTTCTTTGGCTAGTTGAAGTATAATTTTGATAGTGTTTTATGCGGCGATTAACCTTAACAGTGAACACAAAATTCTATATTGCTCTCGTGTCTGACATTTTTTAATGCGCAATTTGTTTCCACGTGGTTTCTGGAATTTTGTTATCAAGTTGCAAAAACTACAATCACCGTACAACGTCCCTCTCAAAGAGAGTACTTTGACACTGGCGAAATTGTCCTATTAATTAGGACAGAAAGCCATATTTTAGAAGAAGAAGATTTTGTATGTGAAACTGCCACTTGATTGCGATAGCGAGCGCCAGAAACGTTACGCAATAAACCTTCGAGCATAGTAAAAGTGTATAGTGTGTGAGTAGCGATCCCTATTTGAGATATTTATTTATAGTTATTTTTTGTACTTTTCATTTACATAATTAATAATTTGATTTTTTGACAACTGCCCCATGTGGACAAATTTAATTTATTTTGACATTGTATTTTATTGATTATTTTAAATCTTTGTTTCTTTTTATAAGTTTTGACGATCTCAGCATAAATTCTTATATAATTTAACTTAATGTATTTATATAATATATTTGTTCCAAGCGCTATATAATAATCACCACACACATACACATACTTAAAAAACCGGCCAAGAGCGTGTCGGACACGCCCAAAATAGGGTTCCGTAGCCATTACGAAAAAATTAAGTAATATTTTTCTAAGGATTTCGAATTTTATACGGAATCTTCCAAGTTTAGGTATATTTTATACCTTACGCTGCTATTTACTCATAAACTACTAATAATTCTCAAGCAAACTTAGCCGCTATAGTTTTCCTTGGAAGTTTGATATATTGACTACCATTCTGAATTTTTCCAAATTTTTCGACCCACCGGTTTAGATTTTAGAGGGGGGGGATGCTCGATTTTTATGGAAATTTGAACTTTAAAGTTGAATATTTCGCAAACAAATGACTGAATCGAAAAATCGTTTTAGCAAACCCCTAATGGTTTTACAATACCTATCTAACGATACTCCACACCATAGGGTTGGATGAGAAAAAAAAAATCACCGCCACTTTACGTCTATGGGAGGTACCCTAAAAAAAATTGTTTTTGAATTTTTAATTACACTATTTTGTCGGCATAATTTACTTATATATCCGTGCAAAATTACAGCTTTCTAGCATTGATAGTCTCTGAGCAAAGCCGCGGACGGACAGACAGACAGACAGACAGACATGGCGAAACTATAAGGGTTCCGTTTTTGCCATTTTGGCTCCGGAACCCTAAAAAGAGCTAACCTAAGATATCTTAACTAACTATAGAAATGAAAATTATTATAAAAAGAATACCCCGTCTAGAACGTCTGCTTGTGGCAGGGTTCCCATGATGCTGGCCGCATTACCCCTTTGGACCGCAAGTGAGATCCGCTGGGATAAGTACGCGCCAGCTCTTGGGTCCCCAGAAGCGTCGACCAACCGGGACGACAGGGCTTTTATAAAAGACTTCATGTCGGCTGACCAGGGTCCTAAGGTTTCAACAGCAAGCGCCGCAAACTCGTTTATATAATGTAAATTGTTATGTTGCGTGAATAAATAAACTAAACTATGCCTCTAGTCTCACCTGACGCAGGCAGCCCCGTGGAACACGACGTGGCACCGCTTCTGCAGCTCCTGCCGGTCGTCGTTACTCAGCCCCAATTCCTCCTCCAAGATATCGCCAGACACCAGGCGGAGCTTGCTGAACACCTCAGGTTGCTTCTCCCGAAGGTGGCTGAAGAGCTGTTACCCATACTAATATTATAAATGCGAAAGTATTTGTATGTTTGTGTTTGTCCGTCTTTCGCGCCGTAACGGAGCGACGGGTCGACGTGATTTTTTTACCCCCGACGAAAAAAGAGGGGTGTTATAAGTTTGACCGCTATGTGTGTCTGTATGTCTGTCTGTGTGTCTGTGTGTCTGTGTCGTGTGTCCGTCTGTGGCAACGTAGCTCTCAAGCGGGTGGACCGATTTGAATGTTTTTTATTTTATTTGAAAGCTGGTTTTCTAGCGATGGTTCTTAGACATGTTTCATCAAAATCGGTTCAGCCATTTTTGAGATATTGAAGTTTAAAGTGACAAAGTCGGTGGTTTTCCAACTTTTTGTTGGTTAGGTTAGAGGTTACCTTGAACCACGGCATTCCTTTCGTTCTGAGACGAGGCTATGCGGTCTACTGGATCTTTGAACTTATACATTTAAACTAGCTTTTGCCTTTTGGGTCTGAACACCCAAGGAGACAAAATCGTATTCGTGCCTAGACCCCTATATTGCTCTAGACATTATGACCCCTGTGGCCCATTTCACGAAGCTAAAAGTTACAATTTACAAGTGGTAGTCTCTTTTCAATGCGAACTGTTAAATAAAGACTTACCGCTTGTAAATAAAAGCTTTATTAAACAAACAAATAAATATTATACTAAACATGACTAAACTAAGTTAAAATTATAACTAAAAGTAAAATTTTATTAAAGTAACTAATAACTAAACTATAACCTAGAAAAAAAATAGTAAATGGAACCCCCCGCGCCATGGACCCAAAGATGCTGGCAGCATTTCCTCGCTGTATAGCTATGCTGAAACGTTGTGCGAGGAAACTGCCAGCTCTTCTGTCCCCTGTGGTATCAATGAGTCGTTTAGACAATCCATACTAATATCTAATATTATAAATGCGAAAGTAACTCTGTCAGTCTGTCTGTCTGTTACGCTTTCACGCCAAAACCGCTGAACCGATTTGGATGACATTTGGTACAGAGATAGAATAGACCTTGGGAAAGAACATAGGCTATCTTTTATCGCGAAAAAGAGGCTTTAAGGGGTTAAAATAGGGGGTGAAAGTTTATATGGTGGAAGTTCGTCGCTGTCGAAGATAAAACTATGAAACTTGGCATTTACGCATTTAATATACTATCCATATCCATACTAATATTATAAATGTCAAAGTGTGTTTGTATGTTTGTCCGTCTTTCACGCCGTAACAGAGCGACGGATCGACGTGATTTTTGGCATGGAGATAGTTTATGGGCCCGAGAGTGACATAGGCTACTTTTTATCCCGGAAAAATGCACAGATCCCGAGGGAACAGCGCGCGATAACCGAATACCACGCGGGCGGAGCCGCGGGCAAAAGCTAGTTCTACATATTAAAAAAATGCGCTTTGCCCCCACGGACCTAAGGTAAATTGTAACTTGTAACTTCGTAAAATAGGGCACTGGTCTTCAGATTCACCTTATTGCTGCACAGCTCTCGCAGCCGCTCCTCGCCGGAGACGCCGCGCTTCTGCCGCAGCAGCAGATACACTGTGCTGAGACTTGGACAGCTCCGGAGCAGTTTCTCCACCAAGACCTGGAGTAAACCAGAATTAAAAACCGGCCAAGAGCGGGTCGGACACGCCCGAAATAGGGTTCCGTAGCCATTAAGAAAAAATTAAGTAATAGCAAGGACGATTAATCGTCCTTGGTAATAGTTTTCTAAGGATTTCGTATTTTATACGGAATCTTCCAAGTTTAGGTATATTTTATACCTTACGCTGCTATTTACTTATTAACTACTAATAATTCTCAAGCAAACTTAGCCGTTATAGTTTTCCTTGGAAGGTTGATATACTGACTACCATCCTGAATTTTTTCAAATTTTTTAACCCACCGGTTTACTCGTAGATTTTAGAGAGGGGAGGGGGACGCTCGATTTTATTGAAAATTTGCAGTTTAAAGTTGAATATTTCACAAACACATAACTAAATCGAAAAATTGTTTTAGCAAACCCCTAATGGTTTTAAAATACCTATCCAACGATACCCCACACTACCAGGTTGAATGAGAAAAAAAAATCACCCCCACTGTACGTTTATGGGAGGTAGTCTAAAAAAATTTTTTTTTTAATTTGTCATTGTACTGTTTTGTTGGCATTGTTTACATATATATTCATGCAAAATTTCAGCTTTCTAGCATTGACGTAACTATGTACACTAAGCCGTGGACAGTCAGGGTCGTGGCTCATGAAAAAGGTTAAAAACACCGCCCTAACCCCGCTTGCGACCCCCGATAGATTCAACACTTCCCTGGTCTTACCTTCCCCACGAACCCCGTGGCTCCGGTGACGAGCACATTCTTCTCCGCATAGAACTCAGTGACAGATGGGGCCATTGCGAATCCTGGGGACAAAGGGAAATTGGATGACCAGATTCTCTCTCTCTGTCTCTCATTTAAGTTGAAAACACAAACTGAAATATAGATGCACAGAAAAACCAGAAAAATAAGACCAGCGTCAAAAGAACCCAGGTCCTCTGCATTCCGTGCCGTGTGCTATACTGCTACACCACCGCTGGACCCTGGAGTTCTCACGTCGACTGTGTTTAAAGTTGTGTGTGGTACAGCGGTGGTGTAGCAGTATAGCACGCGGCACGGAATGCCAGAACCTGGGTTCGATTCCCAGCGCTAGTCTTAGTTTTCTGATATTTCTGTGCATCTATATTTCAGTATTTTCAATTTAGGTTTTACGGGATGGCCGTAAATGAAACAAAAATTTGGAATTGAAATAAAAAATACAAAAAGATCCCAAAAAAACAATCTTAATCTCATTTAAGTCATAATTGTTTAAACCACGACGCAAAAAGAGAGTTTTTTTAAGTTTTATGATAATTTAATGTAGCATCGTCGCTCACGAACGGATGGACAGTTTTCGATACAGTTTTTATTTTTTGAGAGTTTCCTGGCGTTGTTTCTTATTAGCTAGGTATTTGAAATAGCTTTGATCACAAATCTTTTCCCAAGCTTTTATTTACTTTCATCAGTCCCGTTGTCTGTCTGTAGGTAGTCAAATTTTGCAAGTTAAATTCGACCTACTTTTAGTACTTAGTAGGATTGTCTTGAAATTCACAATACTTATGTAAATTGCGTGACAATACAATAATCTGATAG